>BSBK01002786.1:0-600000 GCA_027943335.1 Chamaecyparis obtusa
TAACTTTATGACCTCTCTGGTTTCAACTAGGCTTTTTGCAATTGTCTTTGACCATTAGAGCTCTTGAAGAAACTTCCTACACATTTCATCATTATCGCCCATGCTTACTTTCTTGGGAATTTCTATTTCACTTTTGAGGAAAAACTATTCAAAAACCCTTTATTCATTTCTTGTAAATATCTTATTTATCTCTCACTAAGAGGTTGCATAAATTCTATTAAACCATCAGGCCGGCAAGATCAAAGCTCTGATACCACTATAATATCTCTTGAAAATATTTTATATCAAATCTAAATCCTCTTTAAACCCCTTAGCTTAATCTTTATCAAATTTTGAAATTACATCAAAAAATAACAAAGAGATTGATTGAATGATCACACCCAAAATGCAAATAACTTAACACAAACTAAGATATTTAATATTTATGCAATGTGTTAAATAGGTTGCTTTAGGAATTAAACCCATTAAAACATGAATGTATAGAAATGAATTTTATTTAATGTTTTATTTCAAGTGAGATTTTATTAGTTCTTTTAATATAATGAATTAATTTGATATTCAAATAATTTTAGTAAGAAAGTTACCTCTATGGTCACTAATGTTTAAATGTTTCTTATTATATTTATTCATTTGATAAAATTGATAAATTTAATAGTTGAGACTTTAGCAAATTAACTATTGACGTCTTCCAATTTAATGTTTGAATGAAGGCTACAAAATTGTGAAGTTTATTTAAAGATATTTAATAATTTGATATTATTGCAATTAATGTTCTAGACTATTAGACCCTAGTTTGGTTTTCTATGTTAGAGCAAATTAATCGAAAGGAAAATTTATTGGTAAAGATATTGAAAGCCTAGTTTATGCAATCAAACAATTGAAGGACATTTTAAGTCAAACTTAGTCAAACTATTTACCCTAGTATTCTTGTAGCAAATCGATTAAGAAATTAAACCAGTGGTTTAATAACTAGAGGGAGGTTGACCAAGTCCACTTTGATCATGATGTCCCTTCGAACCATTCGAGGTCTTCACCTTGTAACCATAATCTGCAACTATTTAGTTAACCTAGTCTACTTTAGTGTTAGTTCAAAAAAAAATGTTGATGTGTTTTTTATTGAATTTTGGGCATGACATTTCCCTTCTCGTGTGGAGATATGGAACTCTGCAATTTTTTTGCAAGTAACTTTATGACCTCTCTGGTTTCAACTAGGCTTTTTGCAATTGTCTTTGACCATTAGAGCTCTTGAAGAAACTTCCTACACATTTCATCATTATCACCCATGCTTACTTTCTTGGGAATTTCTATTTCACTTTTGAGGAAAAACTATTCAAAAACCCTTTATTCATTTCTTGTAAATATCTTATTTATCTCTCACTAAGAGGTTGCATAAATTCTATTAAACCATCAGGCTGGCAAGATCATAGCTCTGATACCACTATAATATCTCTTGAAAATATTTTATATCAAATCTAAATCCTCTTTAAACCCCTTAGTTTAATCTTTATCAAATTTTGAAATTACATCAAAAAAATAACAAAGAGATTGATTGAATAATCACACCCAAAATGCAAATAACTTAACACAAACTAAGATATTTAATTTTTATGCAATGTGTTAAATAGGTTGCTTAGGAATTAAACCCATTAAAACATGAATGTATAGAAATGAATTTTATTTAATGTTTTATTTCAAGTGAGATTTTACTAGTTCTTTTAATATACTGAATTAATTTGATATTCAAATAATTTTAGTAAGAAAGTTACCTCTATGGTCACTAATGTTTAAATGTTTCTTATTATATTTAAATTGATAAATTTAATAGTTGAGACTTTAGCTAATTAACTATTGACGTCTTCCAATTTAATGTTTGAATGAAGGCTACAAAATTGTGAAGTTTATTTAAAGATATTTAATAATTTGATATTATTGCAATTAATGTTCTAGACTATTAGACCCTAGTTTGGTTTTCTATGTTAGAGCAAATTAATTGAAAGGAAAATTTATTGGTAAAGATATTGAAAGCCTAGTTTATGCAATCAAACAAAGAGATTGATTGAATAATCACACCCAAAATGCAAATAACTTAACACAAACTAAGATATGAATGTTTTCTCAAATTTTCAGTATGGAATAACATTTATTCACTGTAAAAAAATAATTTCAAATAGAAAACAAACTTCTGCAACTTTATTTTAGATTTGAAAGCAACATATGGTGCTGACAAGCACCACCGAACAACATTGACAAGTACTACCAAACAACATTGACAAGCACTACCGAACAACATTGTTTTAGCCAAACTTCACCAAACTTCTCAAAAGAGTACATATTGTAAATATGCATGGAAATACAAATCCAAAACATCAAATACACGGCCTCAAGGATTCCAATAAACTTCTGCAACTCGTATTACAAAGATACCCAAAATACTCCCCCAAAGGGGTGCTGGCAGGCTCTATAGAACTACATCATCTATACTAAAACCTAACCAAACTCACAATATATGATCTCAAAGATAAAATATGAGTTTTGGTAATGTAAATATTTTAAAATAAAGCCTATAATGTTCCATAGAAGCTACGACAATCTGAGAATAATAAACTCAAAACTACACTCACAATCTACTAGCAAACCCTCACCAAAATGCAGAAAGAAAACTATGAAATCTAAACCTTCAGCACAATGGTAATCTCTGAAATGAGATTACACCATGATGGATCTCTGGCTCGTCCTTAATCCACCCTGAAAGCTTCAAACATCTTGTTCTTGAGCCTCCTCCATAGGTTTGACAGCCTTTGAAGAACTAAACAAATAGCAAAATATCAAGTGAACGGATGAGGAAAATGGTAACAAACCCTCTAAATAACATGCATAACCAAAGTTCACGACCAAGAGGGAAGAGTATTTCTATTTCCAAGAATGTAACTCCCCCATTCACTTTTCTTCCACAACTTTCCTGGTTATTTTTTTGCCACTTGCCCATGTTGTATGCCCGTCTACATACACATCCATATATACATAAGTATATCTAATGTTTATTTGTTTGTATGTAGAATAAGTTAATGTTCATTGATGTATATATTAATGTATATGTATATATACTATATAGTATATGCATATACATATACATTAATATATACATGCATCTGTTCATACATGAACAATATCATGTATGAACATATATAGATATACACCATTTCTATATAAAACATATGTATGTGTATGTGTATTTATTTTATATAAGCACATCAAAAAAAATTGACTCATCTTAAAAGTAAATCATCAATTGCAAGTACAAACTGTATGAATCTCAGAATCTTGAAGAACACTGTATCTTCCCCTATACAATTGTCCAAAAAAGCTTCAGTTTACTTTCAAACAAGAAACCGAGCATTACTATCTCATTTGACTGACATTTACAATTCCGATTACAAGATTTGATTTGACTGCAAAATATATTGTGTTATATTCACTCCTATGTGCATGCCGAATTTCTGTGTATTCACTTAAACAGCTTTTGAAATCAAATTACTCCAGCTCTGAGATTTAGTTACTCAAGCCCATAAGCTACAAATTTCAATTTTCTAACTTGCAGTGTGATGTGGAGCTGCATAATTAAGAAAATAGCGTGGGACATATGGCAAATATACAGGAGATCCATGGTATTGGTTATAGTTTTCATTGGTCCAGTATGGTTGCGAGTGCTGTCTGTGTTCCAACGATTTGGAAGCAAAAGGTGGTAACTGAAAACGATTGAGTAAGGTCAAATAAACATCACATCCAGGTCGACCCTCATATCCATTGCTGAGATACATCTTGAATTCTTCCTCCAAAGCAGCCATATCCACACAAAGATTTCTCTTGAATATCAAACCCCAGAAAAAATAGCAATGAGGCTCCCTTACATTTTCATCAAAATATGGACTTGGACTTGGATCACAATATGCTGCAAGCTTTTCAAACTGCATGCCAACAGGCACAATTATGGACTAGTATTCTTAAAATCAACAAGACATGATGCAAACAATATGTAACTTTTAGAAGGTAAAGAATACAATGTGCTTACCTTCAAAAGAAGATGGCGGAAGCGCGATTCAGCCCAGCCCCTCCAACTTCGCATGTCATCTGCATCTGAAGCTGTTAGACATATTTGAACAAAATACTCATAGCTGGAGAGGAGAGGAAACGGTTCAAAAAGACTCTCCCAGTCAGCACTATTTGGTAAAGATCCCCAATTTGTCTCAATGTTCTGCAGGACAATTAGAAAAGAAAAATTACACACGCAAACATACATATAATGAAGAGCTCTTTTTTACTTATCAGCCAGAAAAATTTAATTGACTTGTAAGAAAAGGCCCACCCTGATTATAACCAAGCCACGCAAAAATTCTGACTTGAGCTTGGAAAATGTGCTTCTTGTTACATTGTAACTGCAGCTGGCATAGGGGTGCACTGGTACGATAATTGGCATTTGATGATGTCGATCACTATCTGACTGTTCACGTTGGAAATTAACCAATGTCACTGGATTTGGCCATGCCCAATATGCATAGATCCCAAAAAACCTGGACACCAACATACTGACAGAGCAATGTGGGAACATCTGGCAAACACGTGCAACTAGAACAGCATAGTGTACTCCTCCAAGAAACCCGAAAGTCTATAAAACAATTACAAAATACAATTAATTAATGAAAACTGTCTTATAAAATTTTCATGGATTATTATTAATCAAATTCATCAGAACAGCTGAATTGATCTTACATGTGAATATACTCCTCTCCTCTTAGCCCAGAACTTAATACATCGCAGGGTTGAACGGAAGGTCTGCAAAACCAATGATATAAAAGAAAACAAACATTAAGTTGTCACATAGCTGTGAATGCATAACCACACTAGAGAGCAAGAAATTGAACAGACTCAAATTTTTATACTGCTGAACAAGAAGAAACTGTATGAAACAATATATAGCTATATGAAACATGCACTCTGCGCTGTGATTATTGATACTTTCTTGAAACATCCGATATGCTGCTAATAAGAGAGAAATATAGCTATTACTTCTTCATTTGAATGTGGTAAATATATTTTTAAATGCACACCCCATATTTCCGAGGGCATTTTAGTAATAAAAGCAATTCTGATACACATTTTTTAAGGATGTCCAATTAGAGACGAAAGACAATTTTTTAGAAGCTTGTGTGAAGAAAACTTTTTAAGAATTCTTCAGCCACTTAAGAGGAGAGTGGAATTATTTAGCCACTTAAGAGGAGAGTGGCAGCCAAATAAACAAGCATACTCATCTGCAACCAATTAACCATTATATCAGTAGGTGGGCCACCTCCATTGTGGCATCATCCTTGCTGGCACAAGGATGATGGTAAATTGGACTATATTTGTTGCTACAGACCAAGCCTTGAAACTATGACAGAAAAAAAAATTGGATGTAGATATGAGAATTTTCTAATCATAGAAACGATTATAAAACACTCTTTTTAGATGTATCTGACTTATGGGGAAAGGAAATTTTTTAACCAGATTTTTTTGTTTACATTTTTCAATCACAGAAGAAGTGAGAGGAGACTATGCAAGCAAACATACTCATCCACTACCAATCAACCATTATGTTAGGAGGGGATCACACCCATTGCAATAATGATGATGGAACCAATTTGGAATTAATTGTTTCTATGTAGATAGGACCTTTAAGTCATAGATGCAATTCAAAGACATATTTTAGGCATATCCAACTTGAGGGTAAAGGGATATTTTATAAGCTTGTCGAAAGTGGGAAAAATATATTTTTTAGCCCAAAAGTGGTGAGGGAGGCCAAGCAAGCAGCAAACATACCCATCCAGAATTAATCAACCATTATATTAATAAGAGGACCACTTCCATTGGCGGTTTCAGCCCCATTGATATAAGGATCATGGTATATAGGGACTACATATATTACCACAGACCAAGCTTTGAATCAGTGCGGAATTAACTTTTTGGATATAGATTCAGACTTTTTTAGTCATAGAAGCAAGGTCCAGACACATTCTTTTTTAAGCTTATCCAATTTAAGGGTTCCTATGAGTTACCAACACATATTATACCATTGGCTTCTGTACCTTGTCAGCTTAACTCGCATATTTGAATATGTGCCTTGTAAACATAGTTTGTATCTATATTTAGTTAGGGCCCTCATGGGTCATCACACCCATAGATATACTTTTAATGGTGTATAAATAGAGTCTATGCCTTGCACCATATCAAATGACCTTCAATATGTACTTTCATTTTTCATGTTCTATATTGAGTCATACCTATATGTTGGTGTTCTCTTTGTATAATTATAAAATCTGTTTTATGTTCAATTATGGTTTTATGTCAATACTCATACTGTATCAGATGTCATGTCCCTTTCCACTTAAGGTCAGGTCCCAGCGCAATTCATATATAAGGGTGTATTAAAAGTTACAACCACCCAAAATATATATTAAACAATAAAATAGTAAATATAAAATAATTTAGTAAAATAAAATAAATAAAGTGAATTCAAATTTTCAGTTTTGGCACCCAATTTAGGGGCTGCAAGGTTGCACAGTCTCTTCTGTAGGCTGTGGATGAGGTTATTGAATCTACACCAGGCCCCATTAAAGGTATGTTCGAAAATAGATTTTTTTGGCTTTTGTAACTTGTAAGTTGTAAGTTGTAATGTCCCTCGTTGGGACCCTTCATAATTTATCTTAAATTTTTCCATTAAGGTTCGGATTGTAATGTCCATGATAGGATTAATCATTTTATCTCATTAGATTTAGTTATCTTTAACACTCATATCCAACCTTATTACCATTTTAACTCCATGAAGGGAAGCGTAAACATTAGCCAAGGTGCCTAGAGACCACTGCAATGGGCTCCCTCAAAGTTTACAGGTCCAAGCCCAAACTATTGGGACGCTGACCCCCACCTTATTTTGGGACAGATAGCCATTGCTTGGATTTAGACAAGCCCCTCCTTGGTAACACTTTAGTCTTCCTTAGCTAAATAGTAATAGGTTCTATATATCTGTTCTTATTCTATTTTAGTTAATAGATATATATTATCAATGTAGATGTTTACTCATTTATGAATGCTATATATATATATATTATGTTTACTTACTCACGAACAGGAATTTCATATATCTGTACACACCTGATGAGGGATTATATATTTATAATCAGGTATCTACCTTATAAACTAATAAGGGCCGTGTATGTTTGTATATATATATTAGATCATAAAAACATTCCTTATTTATAATAATAATATGTAATTCTGAATTGATTCTTAGATAAGATATAGTATTTCCATATACTGTCATATGATACTACCAGCCTTATGATATATATATATATATATATATTCTCTGCAATAAACAGATGATAGATATGAACTCTCTTAATGATTTCGTGTCAATGCTGGACGTATTTCCCTCATAAATACTTCTTATATGAAGTCCATTCCTTTCATTAATACCCCATTGTTAATATTATGTTTACATAGAAGTGAATAATGATGGAAAGAAGCATTAAATAGATATATACCTGATATCACTGTGTTATTTATATATATATATATATATATATATATATATATATATTCTGATTTCCATATTACCAATATATACATTTATAGATCCCTTATTTCCAATCATATTCTGTAGATCAGTATTGATTTGTAACTAATTTACATTATAATAAATATTATACTAGATATGTTATGCTGGCAGGCATTTGTTATGCTGTCAGACAATGCCTGCCAGCACTGAATTATTTTACACTATCCTTCTGTCTATCTTATAATCCATACTGTATATATATTTTTTTTATCCTATCCTATATCCCCTATTTTGATGTCGTAATTCTCTCTTTAGTATTCTGCGATGAGAATGGAAAGTCGTGTCCATTCATAAGGAACTCCTTTCCAAACACTAATCGCACCTGTTCATGTGTAACTTGGTTTGCCTAATATTAACTATCTTCATATCGTGCCTAATCAACCCTTAATTTAATTGATCGTGGATCATGGTGTTAAATAAAGTTTGTGTCATTATAAACTGATATATCTTATTCATCCATACGTTATTAACAGATCTATCTTACTTCTTTGACCCCTAACTGCTTGCGTAGGTATTCCAGCATCGTCCTTTGGGCACGTCCTTTATTGCATAGACGCCCAACGGACATGGTGTTGGTCCATTGGAGTGCCGTCTAAATCTATATATGTCTTTATTAATAATTGCTATGAATATTGATAGTGTTGGTATATTTCCTCGATCAATATTTGCTTTATTATCATTAACAATATAATTAGTATATATTTATATGTTCAACATTTATTTAATAATAATATTATTAATAATGTACATAATTTATTAATAACAATATTATTAATATTATTGACTAATATAATAGAATATTCATTATATACAAGAAAAGCTAATCATTTATTTATTTATATTTCAATTCTATTATGACTTAATACTAAATTTCATTACTAGAGGGGGACATTACAGGTGCATGGGATATGATTAATAGACTCATCCACAGCCTACAGCAGAGACTGTGCAACTCTGCAGCCACATCATGCATTAACACAATCAAGGGATCTCTTTTGGAAACAACTTTAACACAGCTGGAGGTTGCGATTGTAATCTAGTATTTGTAATCTAGTATTCGAGGACAGATCCAAGCACCCGTTCGGGTCAGATCTATTTTAATAACCAGGTCATAAGACTTCCCTCTTTCTGCAAACAGTTCGCTGCTGAAAAGAGGGAGTTTCGGATCTTTAAGGTTCTTTCAGATCTTATGGGTGTATTGATTGAAAGGAGAATTAGGTTTGCAAGAGATAAATGTCCAATGTAATCAATCTCCCTATTACAGGAGACTAGTAAGGCTTGTTTCAAACTCTGTAATTAAATCAGTTTTTCTTTCTATTGGGCTCTGCCAGTCACAGTTTGAATTATCTATGAAATTTCTGAGCAGCCTAAAGTTTTTTTTTGTAGCTTAAGATTTAAAACACCCCTAGCCTTTGGTCCATTGCTACTGCAAGAGTGATGATATCTTATTGTATATTAACAAATTCGAACATTAACAAAAACCAAGTAAAACTCACATAAGAACAAGGTGTCAAGGGAATGAGGCAACAATAAGAAGGGTTTTCCAAAATTATCTCAACTGTACACATATTCGCACCCAATTTGCACAGTTTGCCCATGAAGCTTCATAAGTATTATCGGACCTGAACATCTAGAAACAGAGAAGTTGCAACTCATTGCCATAGCAACACTAAAATGAGTTGCTGGTTTGTCAACTAAACATCAGAGATAGAAAATTGGTAGCTTCATCAACTCAAGGTATAATAGACTGAATTCAAGGTATGCATTATCGTAGTATCTATTGAGTTTTATTTTAAAAATATATACATTCGAAACTTGCGTGTAATTCTAGAGGTTTTAACCTTGTATGTGTGTGAAAAGTAGATCTATGTAAAACTGTGAATACTAAGGCAATGTGGTACTTTTGTGATTTCTAAAATTTGGAATATTCACCACTCAAAAACCAATAAACTGTTAATGTTTTGTAGCTTCAGTCGGTTAAACACTACGAGTCAATACTAGTGAAGATATGTATATATATATTTAGTATATATGTGATGTATATATATACTTAAATATATATATATATATTAGAAAAATTAATATAATACTCAAGAGATATTATATATATATAATCCTAATTATCATTATATTAATTACATAGTAATGAATAGACATGTCCCATGAAGGGACATGTCTCTTCTTGGCTCATTCTAAATATAAATGCAAGAGATTGTTGCATTTGGAAAACATATACAATAATAAGGAGTGCTATTACATTTGCAATGATCCTAATAAAACCTTAACATGGTATCAGAGCGGGTTCCCTACCAGCCTGTAAGGTTCCACAAATAATTTAAGCCTATTCTTGAAGCGAATCATTCAACAATCTTCTTTCGAGAATTTATTTTGCTAGACTGATTAGAGTGTTTTATCTTCTATAGTTTGTCTGGAAGCTGATAAAACCAATATACAGAAAAATAAATAGTTCTTTCCGTGAGAAGATGTACTACGGATTTAAATGAATGACTTGAAAAGGTGACACCGCTAAATTATATTCCTGTGAGGATAAAATCACCGAAGCTAAATGCTTTGTTTTACACAGTATCGTTTAGAAGAAGAGTAACGATAGACAACGAGCAGAAGAGACGGAATGCCTCAATGAGAATTCCGTAATGGCAAGTACGTTTCTAGGTATTTGAAGGATAATTTTCAATCTGTAAAAGATTTGATCGAAGTTGCAGACATATACCGGAGGACTGCTCTTTATTTTACAGTTTTTTTTTTCATTGTAACATCGAAGTTGCAGAATCCTTATTGAAGAATGCCAAATAAAAGTGTATGAAATGGATTTAAACAAAGAAAATTTACTGTATTTGTGCTGTAAAGGTTAAACAGACTATTGTATACAAAGAATTGTGTATTTGCCTGCAGTGCGGAGGGTAATATTAAATGATCGCCGAGAACATCACACATTAAATGATCGCCAAGAACATCACACAGGAGTATTGATCATTTTTCTATGTGCAACAAGGATGGAAGATAATAGTATAAAGTCCAGCGGTCATTGAAGTTCAGGGGAGCATTGAAGTTCAACATTACACTTGGAGTTGACTCAATACACTAGAATGGGACATTGCCGACAAGAAAGAACTAAGTCTTGTATATGTGAGAGCTTCATTTTGTGGTGAGTGGCATTAGAAGGAATTGAATACTAATTCACTGTTGTAATTCCTCCCATGATCAATGTATATGCAAAACATGAGAAAACCTTGGTCAGCGTAATCCCTTGGTCGACTTCATACAACAGCGAATAGAATCACATGATGGTGTCATTGATATTAGACACTACAAATGATGGTGAAGCCGTAAATGTAGGAAGATTAGAAATTATAGAGCAACTGTTATATATAGCACTCAGAAGTAAGCAGCGAACAGTGACTAAGTTTGAGACAGAGAAATTAATGAAGATGTTTTCAGCGCTTTGTATTAAATATTCAAAAAAAAAAAGAGCAGTGACTAATGAGATAATAAGTCAGAGATGAATTTGTTTATTATGCAGCGACTATGTATAATAGACGGCGCTATGAATAAATAAAACAATGGTGGTAGCATATACAAAATCAGTGATCAAAGCATTAGTTAGAGTGTCACCTCTCTTGGAGCAATCAAGTCGTTTCACAAGAAGACATGAGGATATAAAAGACAATAAGAGTGGTTGCAGATTATTTTTCACAAGACTTGACTTATAAGTTGTCTGCAGATGAAATCTATCTAACTATTGCTTCTATACAAAGTATTAGTTTTTCTATGAAAGCCTTAGGTCATGAGGGTGCAAACATTATTCTTCCAAGGCTAGTATTTCCATATTATGACTCAATAATGGCATACGAAGGTATTGAAGTGAGACGGGATCATTTATGCAAGGTTGCAGAGACAGCTAGAAGATTGCACATTTTAATTATCTCAGATGAAGTATATGATTATCTTACTTTTGGAGAGAAGCCATCCACTCTAATGGGATCCTTTGCATCTACCGTGCCAATGCTAACTTTTGGGAACATTTCAAAACGATGGATGGTCCTTGGATGGTGTGTTGGATGGTTGACCACTTGTGATCCTTGTGGAATTTTGAAGAAAACTACAGGAGTTTCTTCAAAGAGAAGGAATTCACATTCAGAGAGAGTCTGACATTTCATCTGAAGCAACCTTGGACGAGGACGTCAAAAGGTTGATATCTATTTCAGAGGGAGCCACGTCATCATGAAGATCTTCTTAATGCGTTCTTCTCTGTGAGGGAGAAGCTTGAGGTGCAAGCCCCTGTTAAAGCATTTTTCTCTATGAAGAGAAACTTAAGGTGCAAGCCCTTATACCCACCCTCTGATATGGTTCATGGTGGAGATCATGTGAGCGAGTCCGTGACTAAACACCTGTATTGAGTCACCCTCTAGGAGTATCTATGGTGACCATCATCATAAGATGACGATATTACATGAGTGATTTCTTGATAAACACTTGTGTTTGTTTGCATTTCCATTCATGGGAGCAGCCATGATGGAGCCACCCCCTGGGAGTAGCCATGGTGGACATTACTCTATAACCCAGATATCTGAGAAGACCCTCCTTAGCTAAGAGAGGGTGTTGATTTTAGCATCAGGATGACAAACCAGAAGTTATCAAGAAGGATTCCTCCCTAGCTAATAGGGAGTGTTGGATTTAGCTTCGGGAGGATCACAATAATAATTCAAGTTGGTGAAAGAAATTGCCAGAGGGTAGTAATATTTGACAATAAGAGATAAGTATTGCTACCCTTGAATAATGTTTATAAATTTTGAGTCACTAATTCATGCCATAAGATCGGGGTAGTAAAATTTTATACTACTATAATTGACATTTCCCTTCGGGATAGTTTAATTTTATGAACTAATTGTAATCTCTCTTTGAAGTGCTTTGAGGACAAATCTAAAAGCATAAGAGATTGCATTCAAGGGAGAAAGAACTTAATGCCTACAGTTATGAAATTAAGTAGAGAGTTGATATTAGATTCAAAGGGAGTCTGACAATGTCAAGATGGAGCACGAACTTGAGCTTCAAAGGGAGCAACTAGAGACTCTGCATCTGCGAACATCCGATGATCTTGATTCAAAGGGAGCAGACCATGTCAAGATGGGTTCCTTAGTGATCAACAGTTAAAGGACTGCGATTCATAGGATGGAGTTTCAACATCAGTGATCCATTATTTTTGTATCTTATAGAGATTCCTTATCACTATGTCTGAGATGTGGTTGAAAGGAAAGTGATTCAATTGGAATATATTAGTACAGGAGATCAAACTCTAGATATTCTTACCAAAGCACTTCCCAAGGTGAAATATGACCACTTCAGGAAAAATCTTGGTATGGTTGTAATATGATTTTTGATTTGTATTAATATAATAAAGATGTTTAATGTGTAAACTTCTTATGGGCTCATCCATCCTGTGTACATTTATGAGAGGTGACGACTTTTTAGACAATGAACACTTGTATTAGATGTTACAAGATGACGATCTTGTAATAGAGATTCGTTATGGTAGACTTTTGATATGTCAGTGCACATACCATAATAGGGTTATATGTAAGGGGAATGTAATGTTCTCAAATTACTATATCCTTGTATCACGATCTAAGGTGATTCCTCATATCACTATCTAAGGCGATATGAAAACTAGGTATCACGATCTAAGGTGATTCCTCATATCACGATCTAAGGTGATATGAAAACTAGGTATCATGATCTAAGGTGATTCCTCATATCAAATGTTAGGTGATATGTAAAAATGGGTATCACATGTTAGGTGATTCCTCATATCACATGTTAGGTGATATGTAAAAATGGGTATCACGTGTTAGGTGATTCTTCATATCACGTATTAGGTGATATGTAAAACTGGGTATCACATGTTAGGTGATATGTAAAACTAGGTATCACGTGTTAGGTGATTCCTCATATCACATGTTAAGTGATATGTAAAACTAGGTATCACGTGTTAAGTGATTCCTCATATCACATGTTAGGTGATATGTAAAACTAGGTATCATGTGTTAGGTGTTTCATCATCTCACGAATTATGTGATACTTATAATCACGTGTTATGTGATATCTGCCTTCATGAGATATGTGAGACTTCTTATCACAAGAAATGTGATATATGATTTTATCCTCCCTAGCTAAGAGGGAGTGTTAATGTTTTGTAGCTTCAGTCGGATAAACACTACGATTCAATACTAGTGAAGATATGTATATATATATTTAGTATATATGTGATGTATATATATACTTATATATATATATATTATGTAAATATTAGAGAAATTATTAATTAATATAATACTCAAGAGATATTATATATATATATAATCATAATTATCATTATATTAATTACATAGTAATGAATAGACATGTCCCATGAAGGGACATGTCTCTTCTTGGCTCATTCTAAATATAAATGCAAGAGATTGTTGCATTTGGAAAACATATACAATAATAAGGAGTGCTATTACATTTGCAATGATCCTAATAAAACCTTAACAAAAACAACTAGACATGTCAATTTCATTATGGCCTAGCCTCAAAGGAAATCCTGAACCTCACATTCTTTATGCATGTATGGATATACACAAAGGAGTAACCATAAGACCAATTTATAGCCTTTATTTGAGAAAATATACATGTACATAACTATATTTAAAAAACACTAAACAACGTATTCTTATTTTAATTGGCTCATAGCACCTCACAAATTCCTAGCTATATCGAGGATGAAAAAATTATGTGATATGGTCAGAGATTGATCTTATACAAAAGCTGCAACAGAAATTGCTTCTGCCAAGGATTCACATCACTAATTTCAATTGTGGCAACCTTTGATAAACTTTTGTATATCTTAGGAATGCTTAAATTTGCAGGCTTCCCAAGGGAAGTAAATGAAAAATGTAAGGATGCATGTAAGGATGCTCAAAACATATTTTTCATGCTTCTCAATGTTTTTATAAATGTTTGTTTGTGCATGAGCGTGTGTTCCTATTGCAATATGTCACCATTGATCTCCTTGTTGGCTTGGCAAGCTCATATGAGGTGATATGGTGACATGTTTCCCAGTTGTTCACTGTGTCAAATCGGCAAACAGGAGAATGCTTAGAAGATCAAGTGCTGTTCATAAACTATGCTTCATGTCCCAAATCAAGCTAATGGAGTGTATTGGTTTGTTAACAAAGTTGCATTTGATTTGGAAAAGATGTTGATCCACTTAGAATACATGGTAATGGGGTGGATTGGTTTGTTAGCTAGGTTGCATTTGATTTATCCAAACCAAATGTTTGCCTCATGTGGCAATGTCTGTGTTACTCTTTAGACTTGAAGATGAAGTTCATGATAATGAGAGTGCTTTATTAGAAAAATAATCATTTACAAAATTATAGTATTATAGCATCTCTACTTGCGCTCCGACTCAAATACTTGCAACCATTAAAAATATTTCCCAATGCTCTCCACTATGTTCCACATTATCAAATTTACATGTACTCGCTAAATGGACCCCAATCTATCATGGGAGACTGCTTGAACAGTGCAATACTGCTTAATCATCCCAATAATTTATTTTGGGTCCTCTTTAATAAATAACTTTGTGAGATATTTGATTATAAAATGAACTAATTTCTATGAAACTAGTGGTTTAGACTCTGGGTGAGTCATGGCGAGTCCAGGTACCCTATGCTGAGTCACAGGGACTCAAACTTGGACTCAGCCAAGTCTGGTGGGTGATTTGCCGAGTCATGGCAAATCGCAAGTCTCAGTGTGACTCGCCAAGTCCCAATGACGGGACTCGACCGGCGGTAGTCTTCTTTTTTGCAAAAAAAACATAAAAAATGAATTTTTTAAGTTGTTTTTTTTTCTTTCATTCCTTCATTGCAACCCTTAAAGGCGTTTCATGTCATTGTGTGGAGAAGAAGAGAGAAGTGTGGGATTAGAAGATAACTAAGAGTCTATTGCTGTGCAACCAGCAGGGAGGAAGAGCTAAAAATCTTTCACAAATCACATTGGGGCAGCATTATACTTGCATTTAGAGCATCAAGGAGTCATAGCAGCAGTTGCAAAGAGTTTTCATCTCATTTCAAAGAGGCAAGCGTTAAATTTTATGAATTTTTTTTTTCTAATAAACAATCTTTATTGTTTTTTTTTATTTTTAAACTTTCTAATTCTTGAAGTTGAATGTTTTCCTTTCAAATCCAAATTTCATACTTCTATGAAAGAACAATAGCAAACCCTACATTTTTTTAGAAAGAATTGTAAATATGTATTTACAATTTTTTCTAAAAAAATGTAGGGTTTGCTGATTTTTCTTTTTTTGAACTTTAAAGTTTGACTTTGAATTTGAAAGGAAAAAAATTAAGATTCAAGAATTGAAAAGTTTTAAAAACCCTACATTTTTGTTTTGGACAAACCTATTTTTTTTTGTATTAGTTTATAAAACACAATGCACAAATGGTAATTTTTTTGTAAAATTGTCTTATTGCAGCAGCCTTGATGTTTTGAAAACAATATTTTCCCCCAATATCTTCTCCTAATCCTAAGCCTAAGAGGGTAGGTCAAAGGGATCCGGCTTGGCAATATACCGAAGAATTTGCTGGTAGAACAAAATTGCGAGTAAAATGAAAATCAAGATTGCAAGTGAAATGTAAATTTTGTAAAGAAATTAATCATGGTGGCATCAATAAGTATAAATACCATATTGTCAGGATATGTGGCCATGATACTAAGCCATGTCTATTAGCACCTCCTGAGATTGTTCATTCATGTTGTGTGCAACTAGAAACATTTGAAGAATTAAAGGAAACAAAGAAGAGGAACAGACAAGAATTAGCTAATATTGGTTCCCGTTCATCCACATTCGTAGGTTGTGTTGGAGAGGGTTCTGGTGGTACCCTAAATTTTGAGAATTTAGGAGCCAATCCATTTTCAAGAAGCAAGTTTCTCCATACTAAAAAAATCGAAGGAAGATTTATGACACAAATAAATAGAACTAACTAATGAAAGCCTTTAGAAAATGCTGGAATTTCAACCTGCTTCAAAGATGATGCCGACACAGGCTGAAGATTGTCGAATTTTAAAAATCTAAAAACGACCCAGTTCGGGAAATCAAATTTCCAAGCCCCAGTAAAAATCTTAGCTTTTCACAAGGTGTTTTGGGTTTTCGACCAAGTCCAAATCCAAAAGATAGGTAGCTATTAGTTAATTTTCTGATTAGCTTTTTCAAAAAAAGTTTTTTAATTTTTAGCATAGGGTGGTGTTTCTTCACCCTAAAGGGGTGTGAAAACCATTCATCCACATATATGTGGTGTAAAATGTAAAGGTAGAGAAGAATCATCAACAATGTAAAAAACTTATTATTTTCTACTGCACTTTCTGCAAGTGATCTATTGTACTTAAGACTTTATGGAGCATTAATATAAATTAGTTATTTTCGCTAATTTAGAGTTATAGATTTGATCATTCCTAATTGATTAGTCCTTTGTGATTTTATCTCCAAAAGATAAAGTTGCTTTAAAACTTTATGTTTGGAAATTATTCCCATTATTTTTCAATTTGATAATTAGAATTATTAGGCTCTATTAATTCTATCTTATTGGGCTCATTAAGCTTGGGTTAAATTCAATAAGACTAATTGTAGCATGATAAAATAATCAAAGATATTAAAAAGGAGCAGTTGATAGGAGCATTTAGGTGGCGTTCTCTGTCTCACTTAGTTGTACATAGGATTAAAAAGGAACTATCTCTATTGCCCAATAGAAGAAAGGCACTGATCTAATATCTTTAAGTTGAAGTCTCTGTTCAAAAAAATTACAAGCAGAAAGTAGTCATCAGTATTTATTTCAAACCAAATAATACATTATTTTAAAACATTCTTTCAAAATCATTTCTATTATAGCATTTAAACAACATTCAATAATTGTGATACTCACAATTTGATTCCTCTCAAGTTCATTTTCCACTTTGAGAGAATCCAAAAGTTTTATATTCAGTTATCTGTTATAAAAAGCCTTTGAACCAACAGATTTGGTTAAGGTACAAGCCCACCAGCCTTGGTCCTGCAGAGCCAGAATTGCAGAAGTTCAAACCCCTATTGTAATTGAACTTGTTTGTTGGCAAAAACAATTGGATTTCCCAGCATTGGATTGGCAAGTCCATAGGAAATCCAATCCTTCATTTTCAGGCACCAACAAGTTCTTCCATGCCTTCATTTTGTCCTAGTGCTTCTGCTAGTGCTAGTGTTTCTGCTAGTGCTAGTGCTTCTACTTCTGGTCTTCTAGTGGCATCGTTAGCTTTGCTACTAGAAGGTTTAGATTCAATCATTTTGTGTTAGTGCTTAATTGAGGTTGGTGCCTCAGCTAACTAGAATTGGTGCTTCAATATTCAGAGTGGGCAGTTTGAAGGGGGTTGGTTCTTTCTCAAAGTTGGTGCTCTTTGTGGGTTGGTGCTCACTTATGTAATTTGGGTTGGTGCCCATTTTGTTAATGAAAAGCTATTGTATGTCATGGTTTTCTACCTGTAAGGGATTTCCAAGATAAATTTGGTGCATGCGTCTTTATGGTTGCTCTATGTTTTATGTGGTTTCATGCAGTTAAAAATTTAAAGGTTCTGAAATACTTATTCACCCCTCCCACCAGTATTTCTTGTATGCTCTTCAAGCTCTACATTTTTTCTTGAAAAATTACCGCAACAGATGACAGTGTGGATGCCTCAAAAAGAGAAAAAAGACAGCTTTTCAAATCAAATACCTCCACATTTCTCCTTTCAACAAGGGTTGCACCTAAAATTTTGTTGTTTGGTGCAAGATGACAGTTTATTTGGATCTGGAAGTGACACTTTAGCTTCTTCCATCAGCCAGCAAAGGAATCATGTCCAAGAGTGCTACAAATAATTGTCTCGGACAAATGGTAGAATTTAACACACTCCAATTCTCTGCAACAGAAGCTGAAACGAAAGCATTCAAGCAGGCAATCAGTTTATCCTTCTTTCAATTACTTTTATGATCAGTAAGCACTTTGATACCATATTGAAAAATGGTTAGACCATACCAAACTTCAGATTATGCGATTATCACACAATTTTTGTAGATATAAAAAGCTCTATGATATATTATCATATTTATTTCTCCAGGATGTTTTGCAATGTATTACGCACATGCTTATAAAATAATCATTCCCATACTAACTTCCTCAAACTTCCATATGGGAAACTAACTCCCAGCAACTAACGTCTAGATCCTAACTTATCATTGTTTATTTATTAACTACTATGGACAACTATTTATTATAAACTACTAGGTTTACCATAGATGTTATATTAAATCTCAGTCTTCAAGCAGCATGCTGCCTGACAGTTATAATGCATAACACCATTCAATAAATATCTTGTTGCACCAAGCTTATTTTATTTATTTTTTTATAATTCCTAAATTGTCATATTTATAAACATGAATTTTTCATGTCTCTAACTTAATCTTTTATATAATATTGGAGCTCACAGCCTTTCTGTCAACCATCAAGCATTGGGGGCTCTCTCCAGTTACCCCAAAACATGTTCCTCAATCTTGATACACTAGGACTTAGTGAAGCATTCAATAAAATCGACAAAAAGTAAAACAATGCAATCTAGTCCTTTACAGATAACTGGGAAATCAATTTGTCACTTGTCCCCAGACACTATTAAGCTTCATTTATATGGTTGGAGATAATATTTCCACAGTCCATGCAACTGAAATCATGAATGCTTCCAGATGCAACTAAGTTAGTGTTTTGCATTAGCATTTTGGATTGTCCTCCATGATCCATCATCAAGAAGTCAATGGCAAAAAACAACATGTTTATCTGAGTTTCTAGTAAGAGGTGATATGTTTCCCCAACAGTTAACAAAATTCTGAATTTTGGAAAAAATAGAAAGGGACAACTTGATGATGGTGAATTCTCTTTATTGTAATGCACGAAATTTATTTTTAAAAAAACATAATTTAGATCTTAGATATCGCACAACTAAATTGTTATACAGCATTAAACATTCTGAAAAAATAAAATTCAGACAGCATTAACAGATATTCAACATTCAGTACTGACATTATAAACTAAGTTGCCAGTTCGCATTCGGATTTGAGAACCCAGTTCGCTTGTACAGCAAATTTTGAAATGGTGTTTTGGGTTTGTTAGTACAAAAACAATGCAAAAATTATACACACACACATACAGCCTAGAAGCATGAATTAAGATTAGAATGTGACATAGTATCATATAAAAAACATTGGTCATCAGTTATCACAGAGTATCAACTAGTATCACAACTTTGGTTAAAACTTAGTATCAGCTTTGGTTATGCACCCACGCAGGACCGGCAGGCATACCAGACCACTACAGGAGGGTGCCAGGGACCGAACCCTGCAACTCAGATTATAAACTGAACTCAACATTTATGTTACTATGTAGGGATAGAAATATAAGTTGAAGTAGGAAAATATCAACATGAATATTTGATTGTTTGAAATTTTGAATATTATCAATGATGATGAAAAAATGTGTCTGAAAATGCTCCCCTTTTGCTTTTCAAATTTTACAAATATTTTTTTTCTGCCTTTTTAACAATTAACATCTTGGGGATATTTCCACCAGATTGTTAACATCCTTCAGTGTCTTGCAATTTCAGGAGATCCTCATGTACCCTGACTAAAACAAGAAATATCCGTGGGATGCCAAAACAAATCTGAAACAATTCAGAGCTTGAAAAAATAAAGCAAAGCAAAAGGAGATGCAGGATATCAATCTTCCAGAACAGCCCTAAACAGCAGGGAACATGTCTTCAAGCTATTGAAGTTCTTTTTATTCTTTTGTGTCAATTTAGCATACAGGAAATTGATAACACATTACCTACCAATATTATCTTCTAACGAGATGGACATTTACTGCAATCCTCCTTGTCCTTTATTATAGTACATATCTCCAAGTATCAACAATGTTACAGGTCGTCAATACGATATGGTCTTTGTATTTAAGCTACTAAAGTATTCAACTCATTTTCATATAATATATTATTGCTAGAGATGAACAAAATTATGGGCAATATATTATATTCCTGGAGACCAACAAACTTATGGACTATATGAAAAATGGTAGATAGAAACAAGAAGATTAGGTTCATTAGTTGGTCTGTTCTTGAGTTTTAAAGATTTTATTATTAAATGATTCTCTGTAAACCAGTAACAGATTCAATTTTTAAATGGCAAGTGCAGCACTTCTTGTCATATACTATTTGAGAATTGTAAGTCATTCAATTAAAAATTATCAAATCATAAACCATAACAGTTACCTCACGATTGGGTACGAGCTGGAGAATCCGTGATGTACCTATGCGTCCTCTCAAACTCTTCATACTTGTGTCATCAAGATTATCCATCAGCCTTTCATCCAAAATATTTATATCCTATATCATCTCACATGATATTAGATTCTTCCGGAGAAATAGAATGATACTTCTGATGCATATAAAATATAATCTAACTGTCATAAAAATTGCAACCAAACATTGGCTCTAAAGCTTACTCTAAACTTGTTCTGACAGCAAATAATTGAATGCTTGTACATAAGTAGCTTATAATGAAATTACAAAAAAATAAAAAACACTTCCATCCATAAAAATGAGTAAAAAGAAATAGATCCCACTCATGCAAATGCTTTTCCATGCCATTCTACATCTACAAAATGAAATTTCAACAACCAGGCCAGATAGAGGATCTTGACAAATGACTAACACCAGATAATACAAAAACAATTCCATAAACTTACAATCACAGTTTGCATACAACGACACTGCAAACAAAAACTTTCCAGCTCTACAAAACAACTTAAAAATGCTTTAGTTTCTTCAAAATATAATTTTTTATGCAAAATACTATATCAAATGAATATAGTGTGGGTTTGGGGGTAGCACCCCTAGCAGAGGTTTAAGGGCAGTGCCCCAAATGGAGTCAAAGGGCAACAACTCTAATAGTGCCCCCGATGGAATCAAGGGGCAACACCCGTTGAAGAGTTCTACGGCCAACACACCTAGTGGGGTCAAGGAGTGTCATGCCTAGTGCATTCCCACTGTACAAGGTGGTATTGAGGAGCACAACCCCACTACCAAGCCCAAATAAAGGATTTCAAGACCGGTCAGACCTTCATGACACGTGCCATTTTTATAGTTTCTAAAAACACAAAAAACCATGTTTTTCAGGTATGAAAATTACATTTCCACCCTGGGAATCGCCAAGTTTCTGTCAGTACTCATTTCCTTTTCCCCTGACTGCCCAAAAACTCATCCTCCAAAGGCTGCGAGAGTCAACTTCAAGAGTACCTGCCTATCCTTATCCAAGTTTACCACATTTCTTCTGTCAACACACTCACCTTAGAATATTCTCTATCAAGAAGGGTGGTGCATAGCTTACGTTTAGGTGGGACAAATCAAAAATCAACTACAATTACATCTTTGAACATTTTTTAAAAATAGGGAGAATGTGCAACACGAAATAGCATGGCATGGGCATTAAAAAAGTTTAGCAATGGAAGACTAGGCTACCTCTCATGATTGTGCTTTAAACAACCCTACAACACTAGTAGTTATTTTCTTTCCCTTAAAGAAGTAAAACCCTCCCCCCTATGACTTCCAATATCTATAGTTTGAATAGGCAATGAAAAGGCCTTGTGCCATAGGGGGTGGTCAAGGAATGACTAGACATCCCTTGGTCATCCCAAGGACACCTAGCCATCCCTTGTGGTACCCAAGCATCCCCTAAAAACTAAGCCATCTTAGGGATGTTTATTATTTTTTTCAAAAAAGGGGATGGGTGGGGATGTCCCCTACCCATCCCTATGTCCCCAAAATGTCCCCTATTAGGGATGGGGTCATCCTTGTGAGGCATAGCATCTACTCTATGGACTAATACTTCTAGAAAATAACCCAATGGAATGTAACCACTATAAACCCAAAACCAAGTATGCTTCAACTAATTCAACAACATAGAAATCATCAATACAATACAATCATCAAGAGATAGCTTGAGTTATCAAATTACATTGGGGCACAAGATTGTGTAAGTGTAACCATTGGTAACAATGACATAAAAGTATATTAAGTCCACCTTCAATCCCTTCTTACCAACAAGGCCCTCATCAACAAAATGGTAGGTAGCCCCACTATCAATGAGCATAATAATTTTTTGTCCAAATAACTTTCCACGAATCCTAAACGAGTAATATCACGCTACTCCGAAGAGAGAGGCTAGCATTATCTTATACCACCTACTCAAGCTCATGCTTAACAATTTGCCCCTTTATTCCCTTCTACAAATGGTCTCCAGGTGTTCTTGAAACCTCTTTTCTATGCTCCACTACCAAGTATCATTACATGGTTGTTAGTGTGCACCAAGTCAATGAAGATGAGTGCATTATATCCATAGGTTGTCATGCCAAGGGACATGTGGTAAGCGGTATTATAACTATACTTTCCAAGGTGCAACCACTTAACCCATATTGTTTGTTACTCTATGACATAGTTCCTTAAGTACCCTTTGGCCCACTTATTAACTATGTCTATTTATCGGTCCATTTGAAGGTGATAGCTAGCAACTACAAACGAGCTCATGGTAGTCAAATGAAATATCTTCTAACAAAAGAAGATGAGTAATATAATGTTACCATCACTAAAAATGGTCTTGGACAAGCAAAGGAGCTTGAATACCTCTCTGAAAACAGATCAGCCACAATGCACCTATCATCTTTCACACTTCCACCCAAAATATCAGTAGAAAGAATATGCTTGCATATTGGATAATGATGGAAACCCATTTTTGTTGCCAAATTTAAATCCCACTAGTCAAGGAAGAATTTCAATGTCATAATCAAAAGTTAGATCACCATCTTCATTTGCCCTTGCTACCTAAAGTGCTAACAAGCAAAGCTTATCAAATCAAGCACTAATACCAAATTCAAACCATGGATCATATGTTTGATCCTAAAAACCTTTATTTTCTATCATCCCATCTAAGTCTTGTCAAATTAGTCTATATCACTCATTACTTTATAATAGAAAGCTAAACAATGTGTAAAGGATTTGTCACTATCTGCAACCACCCCACTATAAATTTCAACCACAAAATTGTTAAGTCCAAAATCATGTAGCACTACACCTAGGGCCTTTCTAATATTTAACCTATCATGTATCACATATATTAATAGTAGAAGCAAAATCCCTTTGAATGTTGAGCTCGAGTTTTGTAGATGTTAAGGATGCATCATAAGTAATCAACATATAGTACTCCATTATTTGATAGCATTCTCTATGTGACCTTTGTAATATCTTTAAGTAGAGATTAATCATTGATCCAAAGAGTACCTAACGAAATTAAATTTTAAAATATAAATTGAAAAGAGTTGCATGCAAAAGTAATGATCTTTTCAGGAGGTAAAACTAGAATAGAAGATAAAAGCAGTGTAACAACGGTGTGGGGATACGTCGGGACGGGGGGACGTTGGGACGAGTTTCGGGTGCGGGAAAAAAAGGGCCTCAATTTTGGGACGGCAGGGGGATGGCGGCGGAGGTACGAGGGGGGAGGAGGGGGGGCTGCATACTATACAAATATAACTTGAAATGCTAATTATGAAAAGATGTTTCAATATAACATACCAAATACTTGAACATAGCAAAATTGCAACACAAACTAGAATCATTGAACACTCAACATAGTAACATAGTAACATAAACATACATAGTAACATAATGAATCATGTTCTAAACTTCTATCAAAGATTCAAAATTCATTGTTCAAATATGAAATATGATATATCAAAATGATCATGATTACAATGAGCACAATAGCATGATATGATATAATGAATCATGATCAATCATCAATGTCAAAGTCTTCATAACTAGGTCTTAGGTAGTCTTTGTTGGTGGCTGTTTTCAAGTCCCTAGGTCCGGCAAATGAGGTTTGAGTAATTTTGGCCTGTTGGGAAGTCATGTTTGTCTAGGATTTGGACGAGAGCTAAGCTAAGTCTCATAGAGATGGGGTCGAAACTAAGTGATTTGTGATAAAAGGAGTTAAAACCCTTTGAGAATCCTTTTGTCAGCTTCAATTCGACCTTAGAAAGCCATGATGGATTGTGGGAGGTAACCCTGTTGAAAGCTTGCTGAATCCTGAAATTTGGCTAAGTCTAGAATTTTTCGAAAACCCCCAAAATCTAGAATCTGCATCTTAACTCCTATGAAGCTGGAACCTATCTCAAACATCCTGAAAGTATTTATACATATATAACTTAAAGTATAAGAAATTAAATAAATCAAACTTATACTTAAAGGTTATATTTGTATAAATCCTCCCGCCCCTACACTAAAAATTGGAAACTCACAAAAATTTAAAAAAAAACTTTAAAAAATTGTTTTTTGGGCATCCTGGGTGCGGTCAAGGGACGCCTGGGCAGCACCCAAGTACCGCACCCCGCACCCAAGATCCCGAGCACCCAATCGGTACGAGGACGGGTGGAGCTAAGGTGCGGCAGCCCACGGCTACTGGCGGGGGTGCTCGGGTGCGTGGACTACCCATCCCAGGGACGTCCCCGCACCCAATACTCCTGGGTTGTTGCCAAGGTGCACGTCCCCGTGTTACACTGGATAAAAGTGTACCTTCAATTGTCAATCCTAGTTCCAAAATAGGGACAATTATGTGGCAAGTAGGCTCTTTTATTTTAGGTCACATCTCTAACAAAGAACTCTACATTATTTATGAGAAGTAAAGAATAGAGCATAAGATACATTACCATCACTTGTCTGCCATGCTTCCATAGAAAATGTTTCTAATGCCTTTGGAGAATCAAAATTTGTTCTTTCAATAGCCTTCAAGTGTCTCCTAATGTCTTCTATTTTGTGTTCATGGGGTATAGCATGTTAAATTTAGAACCAGAATTGCATAAGAACAAAGAATTGATAAATCAAAAACACAAAAAACGCCAAAGATACCCTGGGAAAACCCTCCTACTCAAGGAAAAACCCAACCACACCAAAAAAAATTCTCCTTTATTGAATAATAATAACAGAGTTCAATGACACGGCTCATAAACTCTTGAGCTTTTACACATCTAAAAGATCCACCAAAAACTCCCTATACAAAAATGAAGTTGCAACTATCCACAGAATGAATATTACACACAAAAATAATAACAAACCACTTTTTCACTATCTCCAACAGCCAGCGTATTCATCTGATCAGCAAAACAATACTATGCGGCATCGATACTATATTCTCAACTCCCATAACAGCACACCCACAAAAACGTCTTCCAAGAATACAAATTAACCAAGATCATCCAAACGATGCTACAAGATAAACGTGCCCCCTCACGTAGCAGTGACTCTTCAATTCTTTTGTTTTGTGACTTCAATAGCCACGAACGCAAGACGGCAGTTACACATGCAATGACACTTGGAATCTCAAAGGCTATGTCAATCAAGGACAAGGCTTTAATACAAATGTCATTATGAATGAAAAGAAGACATTCGAATGTTAACTCTCGTAAAAATGAACCAACGGCAGTTATATGTCGATTCATATTTGAACTTGTCATGTCATAAGGAATGACAGTGATACTAATAATGAGTCGAGGGCAGTAGAAGAATACTCTTCATTGTCTATAATGAATGATGCCAAACAACAGAATACAGCATATGAAGGAACTGCCCATCATTAATGACTTCCACAATTACAAGGTTTTGCAGATACAATAACAGAGACGCTACAGCATTGCATTCATAGTGACGCTACATTTGATGTAGCTCTTCAATAACAACAGCATTCCATTCACACACTTATACACTGGAAGGATCATTTCAAGTAAGCAGCTATCTCCTGCAACTACAATCTTCAACACTCCCTCTTAGCAAAGGAGATATAATTTCCAAATTCTCATGTCATGGAGTCTCTCAACATGACAATTACAATGGCTACACCCAATGCAAAGAAAACCAAAAAATTTATCACGGAATCTCTCAACGTAATAGCATCAGGGAGTCACTCAACATGTTCACCATGGCTACTCCCATGTGTGAAATAAATACCTAATTGCTGGATTCGCACATTAGGGGTCAGATCCGGGTCCGGGTCCAGATTCACGGACCCGGGCGGATCCACAAGGATCTCGCGCGAATCCGCGCAAGTCCTCAAGGACCCACAAGTCTAAGAGACCAAAAGGTCAAACAATGACTTTAAAAACACATTTTTATATTCTTTTTTTTGCTTATAACCCTAAAACGACCCTTTTTATGAGTCTCCAAACACATTTCATTTCTCATTGTGCTCTCTATTATTCTCTCTCATTTTGCTCTCTCATTCATGCAAGCTTGAAGTGAGGTGATTGTATTCGAAGGAGATCGATTGTGGAGTGGCAAACACCTTCCAAGAAGCACTATTTGAGTGATTAAGGTATGCATTTGAACCATATTCTCTAGTTTTTTGATAAGTTTTGAAGTATAAGTTTTGTATAAGTTTTGAAGTTTTTTTTTTCATTTTTGTTATAGATTACAACAATGAGTAGTCAAGGCTCAGTGGGTGGGGAGGGATCTCAAAGATTTAAAATTGATAAAGGGTCTCCTTTATGGAGACACGCCACAAGAATTTCTCAATGTACTGGAGGTGGGGGGTATGTATGTAAATGTAATTTTTGCAAAACACAATATAGAAGCTCCTACTCCTAAGTAAGATTTCATCTTTTAGGGTCAAGGGATTAACATGTGTGAGGGGGAAGATAAGAAGGGATTCCCAGCTGCACAAATAGCAGCTTTGGTAAAAGAACAAGAAGCTGATAGAACAGTTGCAAAAGGGAAACAAGGTGCTTATACCGGTAAACAGAAAACAATGCAGCCACCCACTCAAATAAGCTCTAGATCACATCCATTCTTGCCTATGCCTTCTAGGGATGAAGATGTAGAACAACCACAGAACACCCCCCGCAAGAGAGGCCCATTAGATAGGGCATTTCAAAATGAGTTAAGAGATATTGCTGATCAAAAAGTTGGACGTTGCCTCTTTGCAAATGGTGTTCCATTCAACTTTGTGAGATCACCTTATTTTAGGGAGATGTGTGAAAGAATAAATGAAGCACCTTCTAGTTACATGGCCCTAGATATGAAAAGTTGTGCACCACCATATTACAAATGAGAAAAAAAATGTAAAGAACCTACTAAAACCAATAAGAGATTATTGGGTTCAAACGGGTGTGTCTATTGTTTCAGATGGATGGAAAGATTGCAAAAACCGTCCTTTAATTAATGTAATTGTTGTATCCCCCAAGGGGTCAATGTTTTTGAAGGTGGTTGACTGTGAAGGTGAAGTCAAAAATGCAGAGTTCATTGCCCAGATGCTCATTGATTCCATAGAGTCCGTGGGTCATCACAATGTTGTCCAAGTAATTACGGACAATGCAAAAGTTTGCAAGGCTGCAGGTGCTTTGGTAGAGGCTAGATATGATCACATCTTTTGGACACCGTGCACCATCCATTCTCTCAATCTAGTGATGAAGGCAATTGGCACCGAAATAGAATGGGTGAAACAGGTGTATAAGGAGGGTGAGGAGATTCAAATGTTTGTGACAAATCACCATATGTCACAAGCAATTTTCAGAACTTACTCAAAATTGGAATTGTTGAAGGTAAATTTTAAAATTTAATTTATAATTTATTTAGTTTCGTTTATCATTTTATTATTTTTATGTCATGTTTTAACTTTCTACTAACATGTTTTAGGTGGCCGAAACTCAGTTTGCCTCTCACACAATTGTGTTGAGACATCTTGTCAAGGTGAAGGAGGCCTTATCACAAATGGTTATTAGTAACCAATGGAGCATCTGGAAGCAGTCCAGTACAGTGAGAGCCCAAAAGGTGAAGGCACTGGTATTAGATGATGATTGGTGAACTCGTGTGGAGTATGTGTTGGAATTCACTGATCCCATCATGTCTATGCTTCGATTTGTTGACACTAATGAACCATGCTTGGGGGACATCTATGATAGCATGGACACAATGTTGGAGAAGATAAAAATGGTAAGTTATAAATTTAATACATTCCTTTATCTTTGTTTATTGAGAGTTATTTAAATTCAAAATTGACATAATGATAACTTACATCAAGATAACTTACATGAACATCATTTGATATCCCACGTCATACATAGGAGAGAGAATGATCCTAATGATCCTGAGGACACCTTATACAAAAAGGTGGAAGCAATGGTTCTTCATCGTTGGAACAAGATGACCACACCTTTGCACCTCCTAGCATATGCTCTTTCTCCCAGGTACTATAGCGCAGAAGTACTTGCTATTCTAGGTAGAGTGGCACCATATAGAAATGTTGAGGTTGCCAATGGGTATAAGAGGGCATTTGACAAGATCTTCTGCGATCCAGATATTGGGGTAAGTGTTAGGAGAGAATTTGGATCATTTATCTCAGGAAGAGATCTCCACCCTACTGCTATCAATGACCAAAGCAAAATGGATGCTATTACATGGTGGTACCTTCATGGGCAAGATTATCTATAGCTCCAACCTCTTGCAATTAAGATTCTATCACAAGTTTTTAAGTTTTAACTTTTTTTTTCTTTTTTTTTGTCACTTGCATTGTAGAATTTAATACTTAACACTCTTGAATTTATCTTGTATTTTTTTTATTTTGTTGATTCTCTCTAGGTTGCAAGCTCTTCTGCCACTAAGCGGAATTGGAGTACTTACTCCTTTATCCACTCAGTCAAGCATAACCGGTTGGCTGCAAAAAAAGCAGAAGATTTGGTGTATGCTCACAACAACTTGCGTCTCTTGTCACGGAAGGATCCAAAGTACAAGAAGGGGCTAGAGAAGCTTTGGGATATAGCACCCGAGTCTACTAATCTAGATATGACCATTCGGGATCTTGCTAGAGCCACTTTGGCTGATGTGGATATGATGATGATGATGATGATGAGACAATACCCTCTAGTGCTAGTGGAACCTATTTGGGTTCCATTAATGATGATTTTGATCAAACACTTGCAGCTACTAGAGACCCCATTGATCCAGATTTTTTTGATAATCCATTTGATGTTTGAAACTTTGATGAAATGAAAACTTTAGTCTTTCGTGATTGATGAACCATTGAACATTGAATCATGTCTCAAACTTTAATGAACAATATTTTGAATTGTCATTTTGTAATTCAGTAATTCAATATGTTGATTTTCTTTAGAATCGTCAACATAGAATCATAGATCAATGATCAAGTATGCTATTTGAATTTTTAATGATCAAGCATCATAGATTCATAGTATGAAATGATTTAGTTTTAGAATTATGTATATTTCTCTTATATTTTTGGATATATAATGCATATATATATATATATATATACTCATGAATCCTTACGAATCCAAAACGGGAAAAAAAAAATTTCACGAATCCACAAACCGGATTCTCGAATCCGAATCCGTCCCCGAACCCGAATCGGCAACTAAGAATAAATATGAACACAAGCTCTCATCACGGAGTCATTCAACATGATGTTCTCATGGAGTCTCTCAACATGACATCCACTATGGCTACTCCCATGAGTGGAAAGAGCAACAAGGGCTTTCACCTCAAATTTCTCTGTCTCAAAGAAAAATGCATTACAAGGGCTTTCACCTTGAGTTTCTCCGTCTCAGAGAAAAATGCATTATAGCACATAAAAGAACATCTAAATGTTGAGACTCACTCTCAACAAGGGCGGCGTATTCACAACTTAGCTTATCACAATAAATTACAATTGACTCCAACGTTTGACCAAACAAAGAGCTTTCAAAGCCACACTGCTTCACGAGCTTGTTGATCCTCTGCACAGGACTTGGCACTCTCCATCTGCCACTCAAGCTCCCTCTGAATCTCTAACCCAATATGAAGGAAGAGTCATTGCAGAGAATTTGCACGCTCGAACCAGGCAATACACTGGACATGCTTTGCCCAATGCAAAGAAAGAACCCACAAATTGCAGTCACATCCAAATACAAGCTCAGTATCTGTAAATTCTTGCCCAGGATTCACACAAGATGAATATATACTGCCTCTCCTAATGAGACTTGGCTTCCATGTTTAGTCTATGTAAGCTTAACTTTTTGTAACTAGTTTGGGCTAGTGTACCTGCCTGATCTAATCTAAATTTCTATCAATTATCACTTACCTCTTTTCAAAAGAGCATGCTTTGATTCTATTGTATCCTTTTTTTTGCAGCATTTTCCGATCTTGAATGCTTTCTTTGTAATACATGGTGCTAGACTGGTGCAACAGATTTTTACTACTTCCATTGCTGACTTGGAAGAGTGGGCTGCTAGCTTAACCCTAAAATTTCTATTGGCCACACCCACACCCTAAACACTCAAAAATCCTGTAAAAAGATATCCCATCCTCAATCCAAATCACCATCAAGTTTGTCATTGCATCAAGCAAGAGTGAGAGCAATGGCAGTAAGCAAAGCAAGAGTAACAAGTCTTCAACAACCTACTGTTCACTGTTCACTACATTCATCATGCCTTCAAGGTAAGCCTCAGCAGTTCATACTTTGGCACTTGCATTTTTCAATTTTTTTCTATTTTCAAATTTCATTGCTACATCTAAAAATTAAAATCAATTATAGTGCTCATGTGACATTTTTTTTTCAATTTAAATATTCAATTTATTGTTTAAACTTTACATATTCAAAGTGGCAAAAGGTTGATTTAAGGCTGTGTAACACTGTAATTACTGTTAACTTTTATAACGTTGGTATTTTAAGTTTTTTAATTTATTTTTGAAAAAACAGTATTGGCGGTCAAATAAGAATTTCATATTTCTTACTCTACTTCTGCACTTCATGAGATGTAGAGTAAGAAAAACAAAAGTGAAATCCTTGCTTGATGAAAGATTGAAGAATAAGGATTCTTAGTTTTGTGTTAACCCGAGATTCTAATTCTTCCTAGAACTACTCTACTTATACCTCCATCCATTGTAAGTGTACATAATGTCATGATTTTCAATGACCACAGCATACTTAAGTACAAGAAGATTCTAGTGGCCCAATGCAGCACAAACAAGGTTGGTCAGTATTAGATTGGAGAGGCTTAAACTTAAAAAGGTCCAACAACTCCAATGATGAGAAGTCTGGCATGGAATTTGGGGATGATTAGAGGCATTGAGCATGATGATCCAAAACCATTGCTCTAAAATCCTAGAACCAACTCAACTATCTGGCCAAGCGTGTCTTCAGAATAGCAGAGTTAGGGATTATCCACAGATTGTGGAGGGTTAAAGGTGAATTGGTGAGATTGGGTAATCACCCCTTTTAACTTGGGGCTCAGCTTTAACCCAAGAGGGTGTTTCTAGAGGTCTGCCTTAGCAAGCTTTCAAATTAAACAGAATGCACTTCACAGCAACCATACCCAAATGTGAACTTATTCTCAATAACAATCACTAAATGAAGCTCAACTAGTTGCAAAAAAGCCTATTTATAGCTAATAAATACTTTGCACATACACCTGCAAATAAAACAATATTTGGGTATGGTTGCTCATTGATAAATTTATAAATCTATATAACAGTATTTATAGAACAATATTTATAAATATTTGGAGATTGTAGAGGAGCTAAATCAATATATATATAGGTGCCAGCAAGAAGTTGAATCCACTTTTTGGCCAAAGAATGGAGCTGTTTTCACTTTTTTTTCAAATTTGTCCCAATTGACCTAAAAGTTTGAAGCACTTAAAGATTGAATGTCAAAAAAAGTAAGTAATAAGGCTTGTAGTACTTGAAGTATACTTTCCAAATATGTAATTTATTTGGATATCCAAATGATACAAATTTATTTTCAATGGGCATTACTAAAAACCACTTTTTAAAAGTCACTTTTTTAGGACCATACCATGCCCGTGTATGGCAAGAATAATTTGATCTAAATGAAATTATTTTCAGAATCCTTTCGAGGAAACATTTGTAACACACTCAAGATTGATGACAATATTTTTTTGTAATATTTTTTCTGAACATTTTATTTTTTATTAATTTTTTATTGAATGTAATCGTTGTTTTAAATTTAAAACCCCTCATGCATGGCAAGCATAATTTCACCTAAACTTATCATTTTTTGAAATTTATTTTTTCAAAGTGAATAGAATTGTCTTTAGTTTGATGCCATATAATTTGTTTCTCAAAAAACGTAAAATAAAAAGAGTTATTAGAATAATAAGAAAGCATGTTATTTTAGGTTTATGGACCTATTTTAGTAGAAATTAATTGCAAAATAAATAAGTATATCATTTTTTTTTAATTATATATCTAGAATCTAAATAGTCTCATCTATAATGGGTTTTTATTTGTCAAAATATTCCTCTGAAAACTTCTTCATATATATGTCTAAAGTCCCTATTTTGTACAAACACTAGCAAGGCCTTCAAGTTGCAAGTCAAACCAAGTCCAAGGCTATGGTTTGGCTACCCAAGCCTCTTTCTAAACCAAAAGCCAATGCTAAAAGCGGGTTTGGAATTCATTTTTTTAGAAATGGGATCTTGTTTGGTAAACACGACCCCGTTTTCCTTTTTTAAAAATTATAAAAAAATAAATGACTCGATGGAAGGTTTTCTTTAAAAATTAAGATTTTTCTGAAATAGGATCCCATTTTGCAACGGGGTCCCATTTTGTTCAAAACAGGATCCTGTTTCATTTTAAACGAGATCCTGTTCCTAAAATTTTGAGCTCAGGGTCCTAAAGCTAAACGAGACTCCGTTCTTTTTATAATCTAAGCAGGAACCCGTTTCGTTGAGTGTAATTTCGTGAATTTGGCTAAATATGAAAGTTCCCCCATAAGTGGACTCAACTTCTTGCACTTACCCATATAGTTAATAAGTATCGAAACGGATAAATCTATAACTCTATATATTAATTTATCTATGGATGCACTTTCATGCATACAATTTACAAATGTGAGTGTATAGTGTCATGCAAAATCCTTTGTACAAAAATGTATGTGAGCAGTATTTATGAGGAAAGGAAATAAATCCCTTTACTATGGGTACTAATCCCTATATAGGGATGCAGGAAGTTCCCCTAGAATCCCCTTTTTATGGGAACATGTCCCCAAGAATAGAGAATAATTTTCCATAAGATGTTTATGGTTTGAAACTTGTAGACTTTATTTTTGCAACTTAGAAACTATTAAGGTGTTATAAGGGTAATTTTGTTATATTATAAAAGGTGCAATAATGGTTGAGCCCAACACCTATTATTTACATATAATCATGGATACATATTGTGCTTTTGTCATCTGTGTTGCAATCAAACATACCTTCGATGTTTTGAATGCTACATTTGGTAGAGAAAGTGTAACAGGAGCAATCAAAGGTTGGAGGAAACGGAGCCAGTAGGATATCTATCATCTGGAGCTAGCTTCTTCTTCTAGGTTGATTAATTGCATGAGAAGCACTTTTCCATTTGTGTCCCTTAAAAAAAGAGGGGGTGTGGAATTATATTTATCCCTTCGAGGAGCAAGGGGGGAGGTGGGGGGAGGATTCTCTTGCAAGTGCATTTGGTTGGTGTTTTGTACAACGGATGAGGGATTGTTTCCACAGCTAGAGAAGGCATTTGACACACTCGGAAAGATGTGGACTTTTGGAGGAAAGGTGTCTCATTGTGCAAGGAGGTTGGGAACACTTTATGTTCTCTCATGTTGTGCAAGTGTTTGCAGTATTTTGTTGGTTTGTGGATTGTTGAATCCACAAAATTGTTGAGTTATTGGTTTGTTTTTTGTTGAATCCACAAAGTGGATGAGTTGTTGGCATGTGGATAGTTGAATTCACAAACATGGAGACGAGGAGTTTGGGTAAATGCTGATGCAGAATTGGAACATTTTCCCAAACAACAAGAGTTTGTGTTAATGGAATGCAAAGTTGGATAATCAAGTCATTTGCCTAGATAGAGAAGTTTAGGTTAATGCGGATACAATTTTTCTTTTTACATGATGTAAACTTTAAGGGCGAGTTGTTAGCAAATTAGGTTTACATTTAATAAACTAGTTATTAATTTAGTTAGTTGGGAGGTTTGTTCTTGTAAGTTTGTTTTGTACAGGAAAATAAGGCTTTATAGAGCCATTTTAAAGCAATATAAAATCAATCTTTTTGCAATATTGATATATCATTTCATGTTAGTTTATTTGCAGCAATGGATTGATTATTCGCTCTACCATATTCTAACACTAAAAGCAATATCTTCCCCAAAAACAGTTCCCCTTCTAACATTCAATAGTAATAGATGATTTAGATATTTTCCCTTCATGGCTTTTCTCTGATTTTTTTCTACAATAGAAAAATCAACTATTACTATTTCTCCAAAATTATAAAATAGAAGACCGCTTGTGATCAAGTTTCAAGGATTAGTAAAACAGTTGTTGCAGGGATTCTATTAGAAGATGCCTAAGAGATGAATATAAAACCCCACAGCCAATGTATCTGATGGTATCTAATGTTTTTGTCATTCCCTGCAGGCCATACTGCTCATATTTCAAGATAGTTTCAATGTATTACAACATACACACCGACGGCAAAATAACCCATGCATCCAATATTGCTAGAAAGGGTTAATAGCATTAGAAGAATATCACCTCCCTAAATCTTGCAAATTGGACCAATGTAGCTAAACTAACTTTAACACGAAATATCATCATTGATCAAGAAAAACAATTCAAGACTACAGAAACAGTTAAAAATAACATGCTTTATCTAAAATTAAATTTGTTCCACTTAAATTGGAACATGCTTCACATTCTTTCATGATCTAGGCTAAAACTCAAAAAGTACTTCTCATTTTTTCATAATCTAGGAACGAATCAAGCATGAGTTCCTTGTATGGGTCAATGCATCCATATGTCTCAGTTTCTTTTCGTTTTTAATGAGATAACCAATAAAAAAACCTAATAATTTGTGCTATTTCTACAACCTGCACAAAGTTTTTTAATTTTAAGAGATTGAAACCATGCAGCATTATCTGCAAAATAAATCAGAGGAATACCCTGTTAATTCAAAAAAGACAAAAAAAACAACTTACTTCAGGTATGGATTTCAATGCAAGCCTTGCATATACAAGATCAATCGAAATTCCAGTGAATTTAAACCGCATCAAAGGGACATTTGCATTCTTTACACACTGAACCTCTGAAACTCCAGGTGTTTTCTTAAGCGTGTTGCACAATATAATAAAAAAATCATCCTGCATAGATCATTTTCTGCTTAGAAACAGTACTGGATTGATTTCTCAACTCAGAAGAGGTGTAAGCCACAAAAAAGATTTACCTCCAATGATGCATAAAAAGGTCCAACACACAAAGCATCAATATCTGCTTCTGGTCCATGGACCTGGTCATTTTCCACAATTCATCAGTTAAACTCAGTTTGAAAGTCATAAAAATGCTAATTTTTATACTATTTCAAAATTTTCTTAGTTTACAAGTTGTACTCAAACTTTTTTTTATTTAGTAATATACATCAATATGATAAAGGCAAACCTTTGAGTGCCCTGTTATAAGCTTATATTGTGGACCAGTCATACAGTAAAGAGAGCAATGCATAGACCATGTGATACATTATCTAGTGCCCTATTTGGAGAGGTAACCAATGATTAACCCTATATCAAGCCAAAACTTAAATATATAAACAGTTACTGTTAAACATACAATAACATGATATATCCACTTGTTAAAACTAGCATGCAAGATAATCTCAATCTCCAGTATACAAATGAATCCCAACTTAGTTCACAAAAACTGATCAATTCCAAAATTATAAGAAATGCTTTTTTGGTAAGAAAGGAGAGTTATATCAAAATTTATAATATCTACGTGACTGTTGCAGTTGCCGCATCTACTACAGAAACAAAATGTAGCACAAACATTGATAATATCTATTTCTCCTAAAAGTGTTCCTATACAAATTTATTGTGTTTCTGTAGCGGTCAGAAACACCATAGGTATCAACTGCACTTTAAGCAAGCACATGAGGGAAATGATGGAGAAAATGGTGCTCCAAGTCTTTTCGCTTGTCACTCCCAAAAATATGCATTATGTTTTTAATAGCATCATCCTCAAACTGTTCCTGTTTCCCTTAAACAGAATTTTCTTGGCCAGTCTATAACATTTAAACTGTTGCTTTCAACTTCATTCCACCATATTGCATACACCCCTTCAGACCCATGAGAAGAATGATGGCATTAAGGCCCAGAGATGCTAACAACTTTAGGTTGAACTTGTTTGCCATCCATAATCAGGACTAACACATCATCACATTCATTTCACTAACCACAATATTGATTTTGAATCTTGTAGTTGATGATGTCCATTGGAGAATCAAGGGAATCCCCTAGTGCACTGTCAATGGCTACTGGGTTTATCAGCACTGGAGCGTGTTGCATATATCTTGTTTCGCATTATCTCAGTTAAATGGCATTCCTCTGATGGAACTTCGGGCATAGTATTGACTTCATCTTCCTACACCAACAAAAAATGGCCTTATGTTTTGGCCCTATGGAGTGCATTCTTTTGTTTTGTTTGATTACGTACTAGCAATGTTACGAATGTCCCTTGGGCCATGCCAAATAACCTTGACCATAAAAAAAGGCTTTCAAAGAACACATTTTCATAATCCATTAATTATTAACAGATTGACACTTTTAAGATTTCAACCGTATTTATCTGTAAGCAGCTTTACAAGATCTGCCTGAACACAAATACATGTCAAGGCAAAGATTGCTAATAGTAGTTGAAAAGCTGCAAAACACTCTAACTAGACTGGAGCCAATTTTGAGACAAGTAAAATCAGTTCAAATGTGAACAGGTAGATTATACAATCTAGTCCAGAATGGAGTAATCCTCAGTTTTCTTGTGAAGGAATCAAAAAGACACAATCCATATAATCATAAACAAGCCAGACCATCTCCAAAAACCTTGGCTCCATTACAACTTGTGGCTCTATCCTATTCCAAATTCAAAGATAACCATTGAAAGGCTCCCTATTCTTATTCTGATCTCCTTAATATTGTTTGTTGTCTAGTGATCTTTAATATTGGCCATAAGATATTTTTCCTTGGACCACTTAAAAATGAATTTATAGATTAACATATTCCTGCAAAGATGTTGTGTTTCCAGGTTGAACTTTTTCTGATTTAATCAATTAAAAAATGGTTTTCTGCAGCTGTGTGACACCAATTCTTAAGCCAAAGCCAATTAACTATCTCACTATTAGCATATGTTTCAAGGGATACTGTTGTGAGAGCCCCATGCCTCTGCCTGCTTCTATTTGGGAGAGCTCCATTATAGGAGACACCATCCAATCTAGTTCCAGATTGACAGATTGACACTTTTAAAGATTTCAACCATATTTATCTTTAAGCGGCTTTACAAGATCTGCCTGAACACAAATACATGTTGAGGCAAAGATTGCTAATAGTAGTTGAAAGCTGCAAAACACTCTAACTAGACTGGAGCCAATTTTGAGACAAGATAAAATCAGTTCAAATGTGAATAGATAGATTATACAATCTAATCCAGAATGGAGTAATCCTCAGTTTTCTTGTGAAGGAATCAAAAAGACACAATCCATAGAATCATAAATAAGCCAGACCATCCCCAAAAACCTTGGCTCCATTCACAATATGTAGCCCTATCTTATTCCAAATTCAAAGATAACCATGGAAAGGCTCCGTATTCATATTCTGATCTCCTTAATATTGTTTGTTGTCTACTGATCTTTAATCCAGGCTGTGAGATATTTTTCCTTGGACTGATTAAAAATGAATTTATAGATCAACATATTCCTGTAAAGATGTTCTGTTTCCAGGTTGATCTCTTTCTGATCTAATAAATTAAAAAATGGTTCTCTGCAGCTTTGTGACACCAATTCTCAAGCCAAACTCAATTGCCTACCTCACGATCAGCATATGTTTCAAGAGATACTGTTGTGAAAGCCTCATGTCTCTGCCTGCTTCTATTTGGGAGAACTCCATTATAGGAGAGACCATCCAATCTAGTTCCACTAGGAATTGTACAAGAAGAAACTTGTTCCATCATTAAAATGAAATAATCGAGACCTGTAAAAACTTGTGGACCAGAGCAGAACATATTTTTGAGATTCAATTTTATGCATGTCTTGGAAGCAATCCAAAACCCAAAGGGAACACTCCATTTTTTCTTTAATGCTTTGAAGAGAGAAATAGAAACCCTCTACCTTCTCCATTGCTGCCCCAATTGTTCTTCCTCACTTTCTCAACTTGTCCAGCTCTTGCCATCTCAATCACGCTATAAAACAATTACTAGCTGAACATCTAGAATTTAACTTCACGAAAAAAAACTTGATGGTCAAGTAAGCACATTCTCGCTGGCTGAAAAGCATTATTTGGACTCCGAAAGGACTTGATTTGATATTAATGATACTAAAATCTTTTCCTTGGAAATTATATTTTTCTCAGCCAAGAAAAAAAGTTACAATAAATCTTAATTACTAGCATAGTTGTACAATGTTTCTTGATAGGATACGAGGGGACAAATTTCAGTGACAAGGGGGCCAAGGTCCTAAGTTTGGGGACAGCAGGGGAACAGCAAAGCAGGGGAAGCGACAGGGTGGCACAAATATATAGTACTTGAAAAATTAGTTATAAAAATGTGTAAGAATAAATCATAAGGAAATGAATCTTTGGCGTACTATGTAAAGTTTAAACAAATAAACATTAAAAAAAAACAATGGTTGCATTGAACATTAACAATGGTGAGCAAAGTTGTGGAACTTGGGGAGCAAATCAAGAATAAGAGTTGCAAATGAAACTTTGGCATACTAAGTGATGTTTAAACTAATAAACATAGAAAACGTGGCAATGATTGCATTAACAATAGCAATGGTGGGTGGAGGTTTGGGGTCAAGGGGCAACGCCCCTTGCGGGGATTTGGGAGAAAACCTCCTAGCAGGGTCTTTGGGCAATGCCCCTTGCAAGGATCTAGGGACAAAGACCCCGGTGGGGTCAAGGGCAATGCCCCTTGGGGTGCCTAGGGGCAGCACCCGAAGCGTGCTCCTTGTTGCAATATAGGGCAGGTTGTGGGGTTGGAGCCCCTCACAAGGTCAAGGGATAGAACCCCTTGTGTAGGCCTAGGGGCAAAGCCCCCAGCAAGGTCGAGGGGTAGCACCCCTCACAATACAAGGTGAGGTCAAGGGGCAGAGCCCGCACCAAACCTCCAAAACCTCACGAATATCATTTTCACAACTTTATCTCCTTTTTCTTTGTTTTCACTTGGCATTTTTTATTGGGGATTGCAAGAGACACCTAGGCATCCAAGAAGTGGTCAAGTGACAACTAGGAGTCCCTCGTACATCCTAACAACGCCCCTATAAAGGTCGTTGTGTGACAGGGGGGCATTTCCTCTAAGTCCCAATGTCCCGAAAACATCCCCATCCCGAAAACGGGGGGAGTTTGGGGGGAGATACATCTCCATGGTTGACTAAAATTTACTAGTAAAGCCACTAGAATGTCATTAGTGAAGTCACGAGAAATGGTATGGTGGTATAATTTCTAAGCTTTCTGAAAAGAGATAACTTTTGGTAGCAGATTCCATTTTCCAATGACTTGTTTTTATTGTTTTGGGTATTTGTTTGGTTTATACTCCACCTGTGTACCAAAAGCCAAAGCTATGCTTAAAACAGTATTTTGCTTAAAATATCATAGAAAAATAGAAAAAACCTCCAATATATTCAAAAAGAGATCAAAGTTCAAACCCTTGAGGTAGGGCAATGCCACACAATTCTCTCAAATGGAAGAAGCCATTCCATTCCATATCTCCATATAAGATCCATACACATATAGTAAGTTTAAAATGTTCTATTGCCTAGGCCCCACAATATATCACACTCATCTATTTACAATTTATAGTTTATTGCTCATTTATTGGTTGTTGAGTATTGTTTACTGTTTATTGTTACTTGATAATTGGTTATTGGTTACTAGTTATTGGTTGTTGTCTTGTGATTTATATCATTTATTGTTAAATTATTTTATTGTTTATGGTTTGAATTGCATACCTCTTATTGTCTGTAAGAATGATGTTACCATTTATTGGTTGTGCTAGGGCTTATGTTGACTATTTTTTAGTAAGGAGTTTTCTTTCAATCATTGTGTGAATCTCTATGATGTGTATTTGAGGTGTGCTTGATTGTGGCTTATTTTATTGATGTGGACTTAAGATTTGAGTGTCATTTGATGAGACTTTGACTATGCCCATGGATATGTGGATGAAATAAGTGATGTGTGTGGAATATTGTGTTTCTTATTCTTCTTGTAATATGGATGCTACCATATAAGTTACTTGCTAAAGGATTATGTGATGAGAATGATTTATTGGCTTATAAAAAGCATGAAATCCAAAAATAATAGTTATACAGTTTATGAGATAATGTGTGGTTGAAATTAAGTAAGAGTATTATACACATCTTTTTTTATTATGTTGTGTACTATGCTTTTGATTTTATATATGTAAACATAAGAAAAAATTGGTAATTTATGGTCAACTGTGTGGCAATTTAGTGACTCATTGGGCGGGGTTTCTACATTAGGCTTGTTACCATTGATCAACTCTGAAAATGATTGGATCTGAATTGATCATAATAAATGAAACCTTTTCCACTTAGAGATATACAGAAAATATCAGAACTTTCAAATGGTCTTTGCATCCAACGCTCTTCCTGGTATCTTATAAACAGTTTTCACAGCCAAATCCAAACCAGCAGGTAGATGCATCATCAGGTACAACTTGAAGTACATAGAGGTTGAAAGAGAGACATCATTCTAGTTACAAAATGGCTATCCCAATCTTGACAACTGTTGACTACCTGTATCACTAATTTTAAAGAGACTCCTACAACTTCACATTAATTCCATCGAGTGTGTATAGTTTCATTTCAAGGTAGCCTAAATTTGGTTGTAAGAACATAGATTATTTTTAATCATCAGACACACTCTCTACGAGCGACATGGTGTCCCCTGACACACTGTTGAATTACAACATATTTCCAATTACTTAAAACATATATGGTTTCATTTTGTGACCGCCTATAATGTAAAAGCTGAAATTATCATTTGTCACTGGACATTGCCTTTGTGAGAAACACCATACCTGTCAGATTTTTAAGAAAGCTAAATGCATGTAGATTATTACAATGATAAAAACAAAATAACAATGCCATAAACTTTTAAGAAAGCTAAATGCATGTTCATGTTACACTTCAAGAATGGAAACTTTTCCAAGTCCTTGTTCAATGTTGCATATTGTAAACTGGAGAAAGGAAATTACACATGATGATAGGAAACAGCAGGATGAGCAATTTTTTGTTGAAGGAACTACAATAATAAAAGTTTAAATGCTCGTGATATTATAGATCATGCTAGCTTTTTCTTTAAAGAGCTATGACAATGCTCAATAACTAGACTGCAACCACACTAGGAATAAAACATCACACTCACTCAGTGAAAGGGGCAAAACTTATAATGGCAAGAACAAATTTGATGTTATTGTTTTTAACAAGATTCATGTTATTGTTTTTAACAAAATTCAATGTAAACTTACAATCATTGTGAACCGTTCATACATTTTTTTACTACCTCTTATAGCTTTCCTTTATTTTCCTTTTCATCCACCTATGAAGAATAAGAGATACCAAAACATCTCTACCATACCAAATATGAAATCAAAAGCCAAGAAACTTCTATAGTGATTCCTTATATAATGTTATCTAGGATTTTGGCATTCATCAGCACCTGCAAACCTTGTTTACCTCTTCAGCTCAAAGATTTCAAATGGAATGTTATTGTGCTCACAGTACACAACATATTGAACCTACCCAAAAGACTAAAGACTATAATAAAGAATGTTCACAGATTCAAATGTCTTACCTCTAAATGATAAGATCCAAAGGGGAATATTTTTGCGTTAGATCTTTCTTTCAGGTCTTCTGAAATTCGTCTTTGCCAAGCTACTTTCTTCACCCAGCGTTTCACAATCTACAAAATGAAAAAATAAGTGTGTTATTGATGGTGTGCTTTAAAACTTGTCCCAGTTTCCCAAGATAAAGTCCTTGTGCATCATATAATATTGAATAAAAAAGACATTGAGAGCTACATATTTATAGCTTGTCCAGAAATAAACTGAAGGAACGTGTGGAGAGCAGAGAGTATCAAATAAAAATCATCAAACTTTACTTCCATTCACACATTAAATTATAGCTATTGACCTTAAAATTTGATTAAACATAACATAAACCCAAGCTAAGATCCCTCTGAATAAGACAGCTCACTTCAAATTGATACACAAATGCCTCTACAGATTATTAAAACAGTTTTAACATTTTTAGGTCCACGGGGACAAAAAACCCTCCAAGGTGGGCTAAGAGTTGGAAGTTGACAATCTTTCGTGCTCTTTGGCAGACGAGGGATGAGATCCTTGGTATTGTCACTGTTGAAATAGGGACAAAACAATATAATTCAGCAGATTTGCAAAGTATTTCCAAAGAATTCACAATTTGATTAATTGAGTATTGTGTTATGATTTATTGATCTGAGTATTATTGATCTTTGACAAGCCATTATCATCACAGTTCAAAGGAGAATTATTGCAGAAAATCAAGATAAGTTCTATTTTCAGAATTATTCATAAATTTATAAGTTGAACATTATAATAAAATTTCATCATACTTTATAAAGTTATATTTATAAATATAATGCAATTCTCATCTTCAGTTGGAATTAATGTTTTAGGGCAAAAATCAGGAACATCCCAAAAGGGACATTACAGCTAGTATAAGCTTCTTCCTGTATTCCTTCCATGGTTCAAAATTCTTACTAATTCTTTCATAGCTGTTGTTTTCAGCTTAATTGAATTTATTGGTGTTGCTTCCTAGTCTACATATACTCGTGAGAGATATGTCGCACCCTATCTTTCAAGTGAGTTGGCATATTTGGTTTAATTATGATTTAAGTGTGATTGCTAGAACAATAATTTGAGGGCTATAGTTTGTGTACTTTCAATGAATTCATCGTTTTCTGCATAAAATGTAGTTTGTAGTAACCATTGAATTAAGGTGCTAACAAAACAAGTAGAAGGGTCTACAAAATTCACAGCATTACTAATTATAAAGCACTAAAAACAAACAAGAAAAAGAATGACCAGAACCTGGTCCAGTTGATTCAGCACATTTCGCCTCTTGGCGGCTTCCTCGTTTGATATAATTTCTGCGTCACCCAGAAACTGGAAGGCAGATAACGATCGAATTAAAGGAACAGACAGAAAGACAGAGCAAATGAATATAATTGTGCACATAGAGAAAATATACACACCTTTTCCAGAGCATGTGTCCTGGCAATGTCCATTTCCGAAGGGCCATCCCAATAGGGTAGTCTGGGAGCAAGGGCAGGTATTGCCATGAAGGATGTCGGTGCTGCTGCAGTTACCTGGGGCGGGGGCATAATATTCACACTTCGTCCTCCAGGAAAATAATGCCCCATTTGGGGTGTCATGATGGCTCTAGTCCTATAATTGCACCAATCTGCTCGCTCTCTACTTTTTGTACTAAAAGATTATGTCTCCGCTTTATCTTCTTACCTTCAAATCAAATCATATCCAGAAATGCAATGAATGGGCTGCTCACAACGAAATCATTGTTTCAGAAAATTGGGTTTATAGTAACGCATTCTAGATGTAACAAGCCTAAGGAAACCATCATTGCATTGAAACAGAGTTCGAGCCACAAATTCTACGAGTATTGTTACCTGCAATATGATGAAGAGCAGAATTGTTTGAATGAGGGAATTGGAGAGGGTTTTAACCCTTGACAATTTACGCTTAATCCCTCAAGGCAATCGCAATGGCAATAACCTCGGTCTTTCGAAAGAGAAGCAATTATTCAGTATCTACAGACATATATACAAGTCCCAGCGCCCAGTGGGATTAGCCGATTTCACTTTATTTGGATTTTGAATTTACAGACCTAGGTGTCTACTCGTATGCTTCAAATGAAAATTAAAAAGCCTAGCGCATCTTTCTCTTCTTCCAACCTTTCTACTTGAAACGAAATTGAAGGAATAACCTCCAAAAGTGATGGATGAGTTCTTGCCAACGTGTTTGAAAAATAATATGAGTTCTTGCCATTACGGATGAAAAATAATATTACATTATATTATATTTATGTATTTGCAGGCTGGAAAATTAATATATTTTTAAGACTTGTTGAGAAACATAATCATTAGTTAATTAACTGATATAAATTTTTGGTGGTTCACAAATAGTATTGCATGTTTCTCGTAAAGTTGTGTATGTATTTTTTTATCAACATTTCAAATCATTCTTCATTTTCGCATAGATAATTATTAGTTTATTAAGTGATATAAGTTTTTCAGTAGAAATAATCATTAGTTTATTAACTGGTATAAGTCTTCCACAGGTCATGAATAGTAATGCAAGCTTTTGGTAAAATTGTGTATGTAATTTTTATCAACATCTCAAATCACTCTATCGATTCATCTTCACAAAGAAGAAAAAATAATAAACAGAATGCAAAATAGTCGTATAAAAGATTTAGAAAACAAAGAAGAAAGGTACAGAAGAGAAAAGATCAAGACATAACATAGAAAAATAAGGAAAAATAGCAAAAAAAAGTCAAGAGAAAAGAAAGATAAAAGTGAAATAAAAAAGACAAATTTGAAACAAAAATTAACTAAGAATTATTTGCTTCTTCTGAAGATGTCAAATGTGGATTAAAAAAATACATACACGATTTTACCAAAAGTTTGCATTACCATGAGTTTATTTCCATCATTCATTTAATATATCGGTATATGAAATTTATATTAGAATTGATGTCTGGTTTTTTCAAAAGTTTATTGTGGTTTATATATATATATATATATATATATATATATATATATATATATATATATATATATATATATATATATATATATATATATATATATATATATATATATATATATTTAATGGTTAATGGTAATAGGAACTAGGTCAAGAATCTAATATAGTAAAGAAATCCAAAAATATTATTATTCCACAACCTTATTTACAAAATCAAACCATAGACTTAATGTTGTGATGGAGTGATTCCAAATATTGATACACCAAAAAAAAACTTAAATAGCTAAACCCAAAAGCATTTGTGTTTTTTATCATAGACTATGAATATATTATGTCTCTTATAAAACTAACAACTTCATTATTAGCTAGGATCCACAATCTAAAATCCAAAAAATATTGAATATTCAAATGCATTATCTAACCTTTATAGCCTTGTATTTGTTATAACTTAGTCAACTAAGTATTTTTATAAAAATCGTGAAATAAGAATCCATGTATAGCATCATTGTATATGATGCAATACTAATTTCAACTTCCATGTATCAAATTTTGAATCTGGAGTACCTTAAAATTTAATAGTATAGCAAGAATATAGTGGTTAAAAAAGACATGGCCCTCACTCTTTTAGAATTGTTTTACCAACTTAGATTTATTTTGGCTAAATCCTTTGTTTAGCTCTATTTTGTGTGTATTTCATATTTTTACGTTGAAGATATGTAATTTTCACTATTATTAATTCCCTTCTCATCACTATCTTTCAAATTAATTTGAAAAAATTATGTTTATTTAGCTAGTTATCATGACTTTCCTACCAATGCCTAATTAATAAACTCGCTCTTCCTCTAACATCAATTAAATAAATTAAAATCATGTTACCCATTTCCTAATGTCCATCCTTGTATAAATAAATTCAAAATTTATTCATTTACATTCATCATTCCCATCATTCTTGTTTCAAATAAATTAAATAAATATTACTTATTTATTTAATTCTTTTTTTTTTCAAATTGTTATCTAACTAAAACAATTTTTAAGTAGTTAATATTTATACAATCTAAATCATGATTAATCAAGACGATTGTGCACATAACAAAAAGAAAAGCACAAAGCTCCAAAAAAAATTGGAAAAAAAAGTGGGATCTCTGCCTTCCATTTTCTCCCTTCAAATTTTGGCCCTTCAAATCTATTGGATCGTAGGCCTCTTCAAGTGCACTTTTCACAAAGTGTCACTTGAAAATTCTCATGCATTCAAACCTCTCAATCAACCATATTCATTGATCTCCTAGATCAATTTCATTCATTGCTCATTCATCCTCCAAATACATAAATAGCTTATCATATGAGCTCATTTCATGAATTCCTTAATATAAAGTTATGTTTTTACTTTGAGCACCTAACATCCTTTGTTTAACCACAAAAATCCACTTTTGAGCACAACGACATTATTTTAATAAAGGACTTGTAGTTGAGAGACTTCTTGTTTATTTTCATCCTCCTTGTAATTCTTTAGCTCAATTCATTTAGGTGTGAAACATATTTCAAATTTTGGTGTTTTTATATTTAATTTTGTATTTTATATTAACTCGCACATATTTTGGAGTGCTTGGTGAGACCCATGTCCATTTAATCATTCTTTATTGGCTTCTATTTGATATTTTTTGTTATGAGTTGATGATTTAGTAAATGAGACCCTACTTTTAGCACATGTTATTTTTAGCATGTGCAAAACATCTTTCAATTCATGTGAAGACATTTTGTGCATCAATATGTCCAATAGCCTTAACCCATTTCTTTGATTATTTTGTAACTTTTAGTATTTTACATATCTATTTTGTAAGACTTTTTGGTTTATCATTTGTTATCAATTCTTTCCAACTACATTTGTGTAGATTAGCCTTGGTCTTTACAAGTTATATTTAGATTTTGTAATGGTTTGACATTATAATTAATCTTTTAGCATTCTTATCCACATAATTGTATCATTTATAGTTTTGTAGTTGTTCTTTCTATTTATATATTTTTCCACAAATCTCATAATCACTAGTTGTTGTTTTCATCATTTCTACTAACCTTGGTACAATAAGTATAGGATGCTTGTTATATTTTATTATTGTTTATTTACTATGAAAGTATTTATACTTCATCATATCCATTATATTTCAATGTATTTACTACATCAATCAACACACTTAAGGTAAATCACTAGTAAACACAAAATTGCACCTTGCACTAGGGCATTGTGTATACTTTTTAATCGTTGCATCTCTATTTCAATACATGCATTCTATTTGCATATTATAACCGGGGTAATCTGGTAATCGTAGGCCTGCAATAACAATAATAGCTCAACCACAAAAATATCGTTAATAGCGGTTAGTATCCCAATACCAAAAGAGGAAAGGAAAAAATAAAAGCATACAAAAATCAAGATATTGAAATCAAATAGTGCAAAAGCATATGAAAACCCATAATTTCCCCTCTTTTGTTCTCCTTCTCAATGCAATGTTGGGCTCTCAATAATAAGCTCAAGATCATGCTAGTATAACAATTCAAAGTGTGTGGTGTTAGGCCCAAAAGGAGGCAAGCACAACTGGGGGGGGTAAACCAGTTGTGTGTACCTAATTACTTTAATTCCACTTTAGCCACTTAGATCTAAAAGATAAACATTAATGCAAGATTCACAACATATAACATAAAACACCAAGATTTATTCTTGAGGAAACTCGATTGGGGGAAAACCCCGGTGGGAGTCAAACCCACTAGAGGAATGTACTTTGTTAGAAGTACTACCCGGTTAAGAGAAAAATAGAGAACATAGGATGCACTTGCAACCACAAGCTTATAACTCAATCTACATTCTCACTTCCTAGATCTCGTTGCTTACAATACAATCTCAGATCTAGACCTCAATCGGGTTCACCAATCTATCTTTAATACAAGAGGGTGGACATATAGTCCATTACAACCCAACTAAAAAATAGAATCTCCTATGAAAATATAGTTCTAATGAAGTAAAAACTCTACCTTGAATGCAAAACACACATATACATACTCCTCTCTCTTGTATGCATTCTCTCAATTACAAAATGATCTCTCATTTATATTGATTACAAAGAATAATCCTCCATTAGGTTGGCTAAGACCTATTACAATAAAAGATATAAATTGTTGGAAATCTATTAGGGAAAGTGTGATACTGAGAGGGGGGGTGAATCAAATATCAACCAATTGATACATTTTGACATAAACAAACTTGCATAGTATAAACATCAAACTTAACACTATAATAGATTTAATATCCTAATCATCATCCATGAAAATAAAACATAACACAATGATTTTGGTTACCCAGAAACCCTTGAAAGGTAAAACTAGGGTGAGGATGACACCCACAAATCTTCGCCACTACAATATTAAAGTTTGCATGTTAGGGCTACAAGTTTGATCACAAAATATGATCTACCCTATGAGGGGTCTGCCCTATTAAGAGCTTTGAGACTTATACAATCTACTTTGCAAAAGGATTTAAAACTTACAACTAAGTAAGAACTCAGTTAAGAGATTTATTAAGGTCTATTAAAACCACTTTATTAAAAGATTTACTCTGATTCACTTGTTAGAATGTCTCAGTACCTAATCCTTCAGTTTGCACTATGATGTTGATTACAGATCTTCTCCTTACACTATAGATTTGATCTCCTCTATCAAATATGTCTCTGTTCTTTCACACATTGCTCTTCTCTATTATGCTCGGTCACTAAACTCAGTTTCTAATAATCAAATAACTTTTCTACTCTATAGGTATGAGATCTCCTTCATACTCTTCTCCTTCTCATGATACATTTTTAGGGTTAAGATCTCATCTTATATAAACAATTAATCATCTCCAAGATTTAAGATCTATAATCTAGATTGTCTACTTTTGCTACTTAGCCTTTCCCTAATTCTTATTGGTTCCATGAATAGCATAGGGATTGATGATTACAACACTAAAGCCTAATCACCTCTGTGATTTCCTTAGCAAACAATAAACTTGTATCCATGCTCAGTGAGTGACCTATAGACTTTAGATCTAACTACAATTTGTCTATCAAATCCTAGTTATCCTTTGTAAATTCTTCTACATTGCATAACTTCTTGTACAAAGAATGTGCATTTTGTACAACTTCTTCTAAATTTGTTACTAAGGTAGAGAGTTCTACCTATTTCACTGCAAAGTCTACTGAGACCTTATTGAGTACCTTGGTCTCAAATTTTCTTTCTAGCCACTACAACAACTTATCATTAGCGTCGCTATTATCGTCAGTCACTTTCTTGACAACGTGAACAAGTTGCTCCAGAATAGGTTCAGATTCAGTTACATCAGTCATGTCAAAAGCATCTATGAAAATACCTTTTATCTCATGAAGTACCTAATTTTTCTGATGTTCCCTTCTCATCTCTTCCTGTTTTCTCTTCTTCTTCAGTAGATCTTGTAGGATTTGCATTTGTTCGTAAGTCAAGTTATCAATGACCCACTTAGGAATCACTATAACTTCTTTGAGTGTCACCTGTGTAGCAGGAGATTTATCCTTCTTCTTTTGTGACTTCTTCCTAGGTGTAGTACAACTCAACATCTATATAAGAGCTTTTATTGCCTCCTATTCTTTAGGCTCTTGAATGTCCTGCTCTTTCTCTTTCTCCATCTTTTCATTTTCCTTTTCCTCCACATGAGGACTTACTACTACCAATGCAGACTATTTTGCTTTCTCTTTACTTGTCTCCTCGACATGTGTAGGTTGTGGTGTGATTGCTGACTTATCCTTTTCCTCGGTATTAGTACTTTCAGGGACTAGATGATCACTATGACTATACGTGGACTAGCAGTTGAAATCTCAACAGTTGATGTGCTCTCAATCTATGGATAATCTCACACTGTAATAATACCAGATTGATGCTTGGTATAGATTTATCCTTGGCTACCTCGACTTGAATCTCTTCCTCGGTCAATATGTAAGTTTTTACTAGAGTGTCCTAAGTGATATCAACAACGTTTATTGCATCCTTCTTCTCGCTCCCTTCAGCCTTCTGAGCTGATTCCTTCTGAATTTGTTGTTCACTGACATCCTGCTTATTATCTAATTTTGCTCCCTTGGATGTGCTAGCACCCTTTTGTGCACTCTTATCTACTAATAGGCCAAAAATTATCTTCTATAACCTTAAACTTTGTTGCACAACATCTTCAACCTTGTGTTGAAGGATAGAGTATGTTTGGAGCTTGGGAATAAATTTGTTCATATGTTGCTCCATGTATTGTTGCATGTATTCAGGGGATAAGTCAGGCATGACTTGAGCAAGAGTGCTCTCCCTGATTTTCTTCTTGGTCATTAAGGCATATTCCCATTTCTGAGCTATCCTCTGGTATAATTCATCAAGAATCAAGTTCCCCAGTTGAAGTGGTGTCATATTAAATGTACAGAGCATCTCAAGAATAGCTTGTTCTACTCTCTCCTTGTCTTCAATACTCAGTTTTTCAAATCTCATTTGCTTAAAGCCTGCTAGGCTAGCAGTGCTTTTGATGTTGTGGCATATTTCATCCATAGTCAGTGAGCTCTTTTGTGATGGAACCTTCTTCTTTACTTCCTCATCACTATAAGTTTCCTCATTATCCTTCTCCAAAATGAGTTTTCTTCTTGGTTTCTTCCATATCTAGCTTGACACTGCCTTAGGCTAAATTGGTTTTCTTTTCCTAGATGCATGGGTTTTCTTTTGTGGCTCAGAAACTACGAAAATAGAAGCTACCCTAGTTCTTGGCCTAAGTACTGGTGAGGAGATGGGCTTAGGTTTTTGTATTGCCTTCTTTATAGGCTCGAGAACTGATGCCTTCTTACCTTTCTTTACTACCACATTCTCCTCTTCTTCACTATCTTCTGACTCGCTAGATTTTTCCTCTCCTAATCCCTAAGTCAATTCAACATGTGCATCTACCTCTTTATCTTCTAACATCTTCTCTATATTTTTCACTATCTTCTTTATTTTTCTATCCATGGTAGTAGAATTTAATCACATGGTTATCTTGGCCTTAGCTTCCTCATAGGTTCCAAAATGCGTGGCCTTCTTGTCAACTTCCTCAGCTAATAGGGTTGTGATTGCTGTTGTTGTCTCATCAATATTTACCTCATAAGGTAATGGCATTAGCCATGATACCCTCGATATAACTACTTGTGTATATGTATAGTCTGTATCAACTACAAAATATATCTTTATAGTACTTATCTATTAATGATATAAGGATTATGTTTCTTTTCCTCATTTTCTTCTTGAATTCAACAAAATAACTCTCCATTATACTCTCAAAATTTTCACCCATTTGACCAATAAACTCACTAATTTGTACTATCACTAGTCTATTCTTATCCCATTCTACACCTCCAACAATAGGAAAACTTTTCTAAATATAGAAAAATAAACAAATAAGTAAGAAACTGAACTTACACATAGAGTTCTTTGCTTTCTGGATTGATGTAAGATTTTTGGCAAGCTGTGTTAGTTGGATCTCAACAAGTTCATATGTATGATCCTTCTTTATTATCTTCCAAGCTTGGTCCACTGCCATGCATGGGACACTATCCAACCGACTAAACTGATAAAACTTGTGTGCTATCACCCTCACTACAAATTCAATTTTTGGATCCATGATAGTTGAAATAGTCATTCCTCATCTATTCCATACTACCTGAGTGTTTTCTTGAATTTCCTCTTTACTTTGACATCTCATTGTCTTCTTTCTAGTGAGCTTAGGGTATCTAGTTACCCGGTGAATTATATCTTTGGTAATTTAAACTGGTCCATCCTCCAATCAAATCTTCATATCGTGTACCCTTCTCAATACAATCTTGATCCACTCAACTTTGAAATTTTGTAGGAAATCAAGAGCATGCACTAACCCTTGCTTGACAACCTTCTGGTGTTCTAGCTTCAACACCCCGTTGCTATAAAGTTTATCATACACTTCTCTAAGTTCATAGTCTTTGATCTCCCCAATCTTACACATGTAACATGAATGAATATCATTGATCATTAAAAACTTATGAGGGATAGACGATAGGGCTCCAGTCAAATCTCCCATAATTGCACTTTTTGGAATGGCCTAGAACTTCAGTGGTTTTCATGCATTGTTCCTCGCTAATTAAACATTGAAAACCTTCTTCCCTTGCTTCTTTACTATCATTGATGATGAAGATGCCATTTCTTCAAACTTAAGGGTTTAATATATGAAAAGAATAACTCGGTAAAATACCTTGCACAAGTGTTCATCAGATATTTGCCAACGTCACACTGTGAATTAGATTTTTGAGAATCACACTTAGCACTAATTGCTTTGGTTACTTGCTCTTGAATTGCTCGAAAAATTTCTCAAATCACTGGTGAAATAAGAATAAATGGTAACTTCTCACTTTATAGACTTCAAACGGTTAGATTAGGGCTTCATTAATGATTTGTACACTTTCTAGGTGAGATACAGTTGTCTCGATAATCTCATGTCAACTCAAACATAAGCTCGGTTGATACAATCATTTAGTTATAGCTTGGTGTACATCACATCTTGGCTATCATAGGAGGTCGACAAATACTAGTGACTTAGTCACTATAGACTAAAGTACTGATGCTTGACATCAAATATACAATGTAGCTATTTACTCAAATATGTCCTAATACATCTTAATCTATGCATATATGGACCTTATCTTATCAAATGTTAGGAACTGATGTAAAGTAAAACATTATAAGATTTAGTTCCACACATACCTTCTTTTCTTGGTTTGAAGTAGTGTGATCACCCGATCCATCAGATTGGGTGACCTCAGGTTCACTGACTCCACTATTGCATGCTTCCTCTTTCTTATTCTATGTCTTGTTCACTTGATTTCTCATATGCTCAACAATTTCTTCATTCTTGCTTTGTTCAGTGCTCGGTATATGTGTTATGTAGTCTTTCTTTAGGTGACCAATCTTATTGCATTTATAGCATACAATACTTCCATTCATCCAACTCTTGGATTTACCTCTAAAATGTGTCTTCAAATAATTTTCTCCAATGTGACCATATTTTCCACAGTAATGACAAATGTACCAAGTGTTGTAGTCCCAATTGTATGTATTACCCTTCTTAGGTGCCTTGGTCTGTTGATTGGATGCCCATTTAGCTTTGGATCTATACTCATATGCTCTATGTCTGTATTTTTGATAGTTGAAACAATGTCCTTGAAATCTAGGTGAGGTAGGTAGTTTACTAACCTTTGTCCTACATTCATGTGTTTGATGTCCATGCATTTCACAGTTAAAACAATATCCATTGAACTTTGGTTTAGGATCAGACTTACCATGTTTTCTTCTGTAGATGTTGGTTGGATGTTGTGGCTTTCCACAATGGTGGCATGTAGGCTTATTGTTCTTTGGCTTTGCATTCCTCTGTTCTCCACTCCTTGACGATTCTCCTTCCTTAGTGGATGATAAGTGCTCATCATGTCCAAGTCCAAATGTATCACTAGATCTTCTAGGTGACCTCAAAAGCTCTTCAAAGTATCTTACAGCTTCATAAGGTTTGTTCTTTCTTTCATTGATCTCCTTTTTAGTTCTTAGTTCATTCCTCAGTTGACTATTTTCTTATCTTAGATTTGTGATTTCCACATCTTTCTTGCCTAATTCTTGATTAACAAGTAGTAGTTGATTCACCATGTCTATTTGATTGTTTGTCAGTCTTTGCATGTCGCTTGTCCTCTCATCAAGTCTTATTGATATTTATCTTTTATCTTCTTCAGCCATTGTCTTATCTTCTTCAGCTTTCTTTTTCTATTCTACAACTTCACAGAGTCTTGCTGATTGTATTTCTTGTTCTTTCTTCATATTTATGATGTTCTCATTTAGTATGTTATTTTTCTCCAACAGTTCTTTTATGGCTTTGTCACTTTCTATAGAGTTTCCACTATCAAATAGTCCTGTAGTATCCTCTTCTTGATATTGTGTTTCATCTTGTTGTATAGCTATTTCTCTTCTTCTGCTTAGGGATTTCTTCATTTCACCTCTGGTTGATTCAAGTTGTTGCAATGTAAGATGAATGTCAATCCTCTGATTCTCTATAATATTTTCCAACTTATAAACCTCCATCTCAAGATCTTTGATTCACAAGTAGGTATACTTCTTTAAGAGACTAAGCTTTGATACCAATTGTTGGAAATCTATTAGGGAAAGTGTGATAGTGAGAGGGGGGGTGAATCAGATATCAACTAATTGATACATTTTGACATAAACAAAATTGCATAGTATAAATATCAAACTTAACACTGTAACAAATTTAATATCTTGATCATCATCCATGAAAATAAAACATAACATAATGATTTTGATTACCCCAAAACCCTTGAAAGGTAAAATTGGGGTGGGGATGACAACCACAAATCTTCACTACTGCAGTATTAAAATTTGTCTATTAGGGCTACAAGTTTGATCACAAAATATGATCTACCCTGTGAGGGGTCTACCCTATTAAGAGCTTTGAGACTTATACAATCTACCTTGTAAAAGGATTTAAAACTTACAACTAAGTAAGCACTCGGTTAAGAGATTTATTAAGGTCTGTTAAAACCACTTTGTTAAAATATTTACTTTGATTCACCTGTTAGAATGTCTCTGTACCTAATCCTTTGATTTGCATTGTGATGTTGATTATAGATCTTCTCCTTAAACTATAGATTTGATCTCCTCTATCACATATGTCTTTGTTATGTCCTTCACTACTTTGCTTTGTTCTGCTCGGTCACTAAACTTTTTTTCTTTTGATAATCAAAGCACTTTTCTGCTCTGTAGGTATGAGATCTCCTTCATACTCTTCTCCTTCTCATGATACATTTTTAGGGTTCGGATCTCATCTTATATAAACAATTAATCATCTCTAATATTTAAGATCTACGATCTAGATTGTCTACTTTTTCCGCTTAACCTTTCCCTAATTCTAATTGGTTCCATGAATAGCATAGGGATTGATGATTACAATACTAAAGCATAATCACCTATGTGATTTACTCAACAAATAATAAACATAATATAGATGTCAGCCAAAATGGTTTACCTAAGTGTTTGTGCCATAACAAACACATATGTCAAATCTGGCTTGCTCGATATTTGATATCTCTAGTACTCAGCATTCACTGTTCTTTGTACCCTGGTGCTTAGCACTGACATCTTTACATAACTCAGCATAATCTAACTTAGATAACACTAAAGTACTCAGTGACCACTATCTTACTCAATAGTAACTACTACTCAGTAATGTACAATACACATGACTTGGCCTATACATGATGACTCGGTCGCAGTGATGACTGATCAACATTGCCTAGAAAATGACTAAGTGTAAGACACTAATAGATAACAAAACTTAGGGATCAACAATAAACAATATGCTCAATCACCAATGCAATCCAAATTAAGTCATCTAAGATTTAGATAGGACTTAAATAGCCAACCTCAAACACTCTACACCATTGTTGATATAACACCAAGAATCACAACACATTGCTTCATCAAGTCAGCTCGTACCTAAATGAAGAAATGCCAACACGCTACCAAAACAACAAATTTAATCACCTCAATCATTGTGGACCAACAACATGATCATCACACAATCCAAGATCCCCAATAGAAAACACAGATACTATCTACAACCTTCGCATCATCTCTAATACAAAATCCAAACTCATCTTTAACTCTAATCAACAAGAACACTAAAATACTGAATTTAGTCATAACAAAAGATAGCATGTTGTACTCTTAATCATGAACAACACTAGTTGTGAACACAATGATAAGGAAATATGCAATCACCAGCTTTGAAACCTATGCAACATCAAATCCTAGTCATACTGAACCGAATAATCATCCATTGTTAATAAAAACACTATGACACCAGCATCCAACAACTTGATCATTCCTCATTCAAATGGTCATACCAACCTCTATGAACCTCTATGGATCATCTACATAAACCTTTGAATAATACCTCATGATCGCAACTCAAGATATTCAACATAGCACCTGATCAACTGAAATCCTCCACATCGAATGCACTGAACACACTATCTAAAACAACAACTAGTATGTTAACATCAATGAAAAAATATTAATGTCACCACACCCAAATTTTAAACTCTAACATGCTCAACAATCTTCCAACAATCTCCCCCTTTGGCATTGATGGAAACATATGAAGTGAAAAACTAATCAATGCACAAAGACATTAATATATCTACCTCATCACTCTGAATATCTAGCTTCAAACTTCTTCAAACCTCTCAACACAAGATGATTTTTCTTTATTTTTCACACAACTTCTCCTGCTTTGACGTTAGTTGAAAAGGACCAAAGATATAAAAAAAATAACAAATCAAGAAATAGCCATAAGACTGCTCCACCTAAGGATTAGTCCCCAAATCTCATCAATCCATTAAATAATGTTATGATAGATTATTTGGATTGATTTTATCCTTCGCATCATTAGCTCTGATCTAGAGGGGCTATCACCCTAAGCTTTTCACTGAGATAATCAAAAGTATCCTTTGACAAATTCTTTGTAAATATATCCACAATATGTTCCTTAGAAGACACAAATTCCATCTTTACTTCTTTTTCATTAACTTTATCCCTCAAGACATGATACTTAATAGAAATATGCTTTGTCTTTGAATGTAAAACATGATTCTTTGAGATATTTATAGCACTAGAGTTAGATCATAGTGAATAACAATAGGTTCATCAATGGTTATCCTTATGTCCTTCAGTATTTATTTTATCCAAATAGCTTGATTACAATTAATTGCGCTAGAAACATACTCAGCTTTAGTAGTAGATTGAGAAATACAATCATGCTTCTTACTAGTCCAAGAAACTAGTTTCTTACCTTAAAAAAATGCACCTTCACTAGTATTTTTTCTATCATCAATATTACCTTCCCAATCAGTATCAATGTATGCACATAGAGTAAAGTCATCATCATTTTCATACCATAATCCATAGTTAATTGTACCCTTCAAGTATCTAAAATTCTTTTTACAACAACCGTATGAGATTCCTTCGGTTCAACTTGAAATCCTGTAGAAATTATAACAATATTTGATTTGTCTGATCTAGAGTGGGTTAGATATTACAGTCCACCAATCATATATCTATACAATGTTTGATTAACACAAGGGGAATCATCATCCTTAGTCAGCTTGCAACTAGTAATGACCATAGGGGTTCCTACCAGTTTTGAATCTTCCATACCAAATTTCTTCAATAGTTCTATGACATACTTGGACTGAGTAATAAAAATTCCTTTATCTAGTTGTGTAATTTTCAATCCAAGAAATAATTTCATTTCACCTATCATAGACATCTCAAATTCATTTTGCATTTCATCATAAAAACCTCTACTTAACTCATCATTTCCACCAAATATAATATCATCAACAAATACTTCATCAATCAAGACATTATCATCAATTATTTTGAAATATAAGTTACTATCTTTAGTTCCTTTGTTGAAACCAATCTTTGACAAATACTTGTCCATTATAGCATACTTGACTCTAGGGGCTTGCTTTAATCCATACAAGGCTTTTTGCAATTTACAAACCATATCTCCTTCTTTTTAGAGTAAAACTATTAGGCTTCTCAATATAAATATCTTCCTCTAGTTCACCATTTGAGAATGCAAACTTAACATCCATCTAATAGACCTTAAATTTTCTATAACCTGCATATGCAAGTAGTCTAATAGCTTCAATTCTATCTATAGGAACAAAAGTCTCAGTAAAATCTATACCTTCCATTTGTGAATATCCTTTGCATACTAGTCTTGCTTTGCTCCGAACCACTTTACCATCTTCATTAAACTTGTTTCTTAATACCCATTTAGTATTGATCACATTTTTGTTAATAGGTCAAGGAACAAGAATCCAAGTCTTGTTATTTTCAATCTGATCAAGTTCCTATTTCATTCCTTTCATCCAACTCTCATCAATGCATGCTTCTTTAACATCTATAAGCTCAAATTCAGATAGCAAACATGTTTCATCTCTAGAATTTCTTCTTCTAGTCTGAACACCTCTATTCTTATCACCAATAATGACATCTTCAGAATGATTAATCCTTACATATCTTGGAGTTTTTAGTGTAGGTTGTGTAGTAGACCCTTTGGTGTTAATATCCACTTCATTTTATTTCAATTCTTTATGTTCTTCCTGTCCATCTTGATTATGGTTATGTACTTCCACAATCTGATTGTCTTCTTCAGTCATGTCATACCTATAGGATCTTTCTAATCTTTGCACATTCTCATCAACTCTGACATTTTCACTTTCAAAAATATTCTTTAGTTTATAGTTAAAATATGTATATGCCTTGCTCTTTGTAGAATACCCAAGAAATATTCCTTCATCACTTCTAGGACCAAACTTTTCAATATATTCATCCCTCTTAATGTAGCATTTACTTCTAAAAATATTAAAATATTTCACTGTAGGAATATGACCATACCAAAGTTCATAAGAAGTGTTACTATTTTCTTTCTTAATTTTTACCTAGTTTAAAGTATATATTGTGGTGTACACTACTTTCTCCAGTAGATCTGTGAAACTTTTCTTTCAATCATCATAGTCTTAGTCATGTCTAGGATATTCATGTTCCTTCACTCAACAAGACCATTTTGTTGTGGGGTTCATGGAGCACAAGTCTATCTTTTTTATTTTATGATCTTCACAAAATGAATAAAACTTATCAGATGTAAATTCTCCACCTATGTCCGATCTCAAACACTTCAATCTTCTTATGGGTTCTATCTCCACTAGTATCTTGAATATCTTTTGAAAATTTTATGATTTATCCTTAAAAAATGCAACCCACATCATCCTTGAATATTCATCAACAAATAGCATAAAGTATCTATCATCGAAATAACTTCTTATCTTAGTAGGACCACATATATCTGTATGCACTAAATACAACAATCCATTTGGAGAATATGTCTTATTCTTGAAAGTAGTTCAAGTCAGCTTTTCCAATTGACATTCTTAGCACATATTGCTAGGCTTTATCAGCTTAGGTAAATCTCTCACTGGATGAGTAGTGCTAATTTTCACCATATTATCAAATTTCACATGATAAAGTCTTCTATGCCATAACCAACTATCATCAATATTAGCAATCAAACACTTATTCTCAATAGTTCTCAAATGAAATAGATTACCAATAGTCTATGTACCTGATGTAATAAGCTTTCTTGTTCTTCCAGTGATCTTGCAAATTCTATCCATAAATTCTAATTTGTAGCCTTTATCCAATTATTTTCCAACACTCGACAAGTTATGACTTAGACCTTCAGCATACAAGACATCATTTGTATTGTTTTAACCATCAAGAGTAATAGATCATTTTCCTTTAATCAAACAAGGAGTATTGTTACAAAATCTAACAAAACCTCCATCATTGTCTTCAAGTTTCACAAACTAATCTTTATCACCAGTCATATGATGTGAGCATCCACTATTAATGACCCATTCATCTCTTTTAACAAATCGTAAAACCAATACATTTTAGTCATTAGGATTATCTTTTTTAATAGCAATAAATAAAATTTCTTCCTCGCTAGCAACAGATTCATCATCAGTCACACCTTCTTCAATAACATTAAAAAAATTATGACCCTTAGAATGATATTTCTTAGATTTATCTCTAGCATCCTTGTAATTTTTGTTTAGACATCTAGATGCAATATAACCAATCTTATTACAATTAAAGCATTAAAAAGCTAATCTTCCTTCATACTTACCAGAGCCTTTAGGTAGTCTTCTTGCAATCAAGGCTTCAAGTTCATCAATATTTTTTTCTTCTTCCATGATTTTTTCTCAATCCTTAGCATAGTGTTTGAATTTTGAATCTTTGTAGAGCTTTCTCCCTAGTCATACTTGGTCACACTTTCTTTAAATGTGGTCTCAACCTTTGAAAGTTCCTTACTAAGTGTAGTCATCCCATAGACACATAGTCTTCCTGTCAAAGCCTCTCTTGAAATAGGTATTATAGTTCTCAATTCTTAAATAGCAACAACTCTCTCACTGTAACATGCAGGCAAATATCTTAGAATCTTGTCAACAACTTCGTTGTCTATCAAGGTACCACCAACACATCTAATTTCATAAACCAAATCATTCATTTTCTGCAAAAAATTGAGAAATTTTCTCCTTCACTCATCTTCATATCTTCATATCTTACTTTTAGTCCCTACAACTTAGCTTTCTTAACATAAGTATCACCTTCATAAATAGTTTCTATTTTTGTCCATACCTCATGTGCAGTCCTCAATCCATAAATGTGTGAATATTCTGAATTAGATAAGGCACTAATAAAACCTTCCCTTGCTAACATGTTCTCCTTAAAAAAATTATTTTCATATACAGTAGCATTTTTTAAGTTATTTAGAATAGTATAAGGCTTCTTAGTGATCTGCCATTATTCATCTCATATTCCCATGCATATCAGGTAGGTAGTCATTTGGACCTTCCAAACCAGGTAGTTTCTTCCATCAAACTTTGGACTCTCTTTTCTCATACTTTCCATGACGAATCTCCTTCAATCGGTCAAGCTCCTTCAAAAGGACTTAGCTCTGATACCAATTGTTAGACTTAAAAGGAGGCAAGCACAAATTAGAGGGGGGGGGGGGGGGGTTGAATCAATTATGTGTACCTAATTACTTTAATTCCACTTTAGCCACTTAGATATAAAAGATAAATAGTAATGAAAGATCCACAACATTTAACATAGAACACCAAGATTTGTTCTCAAGGAAACTTGATTAAGGGAAAACCCCAGTGCGAGTCAAATCCACTAAATGAATGTACTCTGTTAGAAGTACCACTTGATTAAGAGAAAATGGAGAACAAAGGTTGCACTTGCAATCACATGCTTACAACCCAATCTACAGGCTTACTTCCTAGAGCTCACCTCTCATAATACAATCTCATATATAGCCCTCAATCAAGTTCACCAATCTATCTTTAATATAATAGGATGGACATATAGTCCATTACAAATGAACTGACAAATAGAATCTCCTATGAAAAAATAGTTCCAATAAAGTACAGACTCTATCTTAAGTACAAAACACACATATACATACTCCTCTCTCTCTCTCACATACATTCTCCCAATTACAAAATGATCTTTCATTTATAATGATTACAAAGAATAATCCTCCACTAGGTGAGCTAAGACCTATTACAATAAAAGATATAACTAATATGCTCAATCATCAATGTGATCCAAATCAAGCTAGCTAAGACTTAGATAGGACCCAAGTATTCAACCTTAAATACACTAAACCATTGTCAATATAACACCAATAATCGCAACACGTTACTCTATCAAGTTGGCTAGTACCCAAATGAAGAAATGCCAACAAACTACCAAAATAGAAAATTCGATCACCTAAATCAATACGGACCAACAACATGATCATCACGCAATCCAAGAACACCAAAAATAAACATGAATACCATCCATAACCTTTGCATCATCTCGAATATGAAATCCAAACTCATCTTTAACTTTGATCATTAGGAACACTTTAATATTGAATCCAGTCATAACAAAAGATAGCTTGTTGTACTCTAAATCATGAACAACACTAACTATTAACATAATGATAAGGAAACATGCAATCACTAGCTTTAAAAACTCTGAAACATCAAATCCCATTCATACTGAACCAAATACTCATCCACTATTCATAGGAATATTATGACACCAGCATCCAACAACTCAATATTCCTCATTCAAACTATCACAACAACCTCTGTGAACCTCTGTAGATCATCTACAAACATCTCTGAACAATACCTCATGATCACAACTCAAGATATTCAACATAGCACCTAATCAATTGAAATCATCCATATCGAATGGGCTAAACACACTGTGTGAAACAACAACTAGTATGTTGACATTAATGAAAAAACATTAATGTCAACACACCCAAATCCGAAACTCTGACATGCTCATCAATCTTCCAACATGTGGTCCCTTAAATAAGAGAATTATCTCTCTATTTATAAGAATTTTCGGGGTTTCAATCAAGATTCCTTGATTGATGGATTGATTGACTATGATTAAGGAGTTGAACTTAGAGTGACTGGGAGTTCAACTCAATTGATTATTTTGTTTAACAAGATTGATTGGTCCTTCAGCAAAATAGATTAAGAGTTGACTAATTTGATTGAAGACTTAACTAATGAGGTGGAATAGAAGATTGAATGGATTGATTAGTTAGGAGAGAGATTGGTGGAGTTAAGAGTTGTGATTGATTAATCAGGATTGAGATTTGTGGAGTTAGAAATGTGATTGAGAAGTTAACTCAAAGTGAGAATGAGTTAGAATTAAGGATGATAAAGTATGAGTTAGAATTTAGGATGATAAATATGATTTAAATAAACAAAACAAATTATTTACTTGTACATGTGAAGATATAGAAAAATTTATGAGAGAGGAATAATTAGTTTAATTAAATAAATATCATTTGTTTAATTATGAGAGGGAAATTGATTTAATTATTACATAAATGCAATAATGGTAAGAAAGAAGGAAAGTTAATCAAATAATATGATTATTTAATTAATTTCAATGACATAGGGAATAATTAAATAATGATTAATTATTTAATTACTCTATAGATGACTATTTGATAAAATAATTAGGCAATTATTTAAAATCACTTAATTATTAAATTATAGAGAAATGATGATTTTGAATTTAGATTATAGTAGGACATAAATTGATTAAATAATAAAGATTATTTCAATTTAATATAACTTATTACGTTAGAGTAATTGGTCATTTTTAAGTGTCTACATTTTGCCCTCTTTGATATAATGCTTTTTAGGCATTGTTTCAAAGAAAATTTGGTAAAAATAATGTCTTGGTATGCCCGTGTGGACAAGTGTCAGTAACTAGGTATTATGGTGCCCCCTCAAGAAAATGAGCAAAAAATGAAATTGAGGGCTCATTTGGTTGACATCATGATCAAGATCACAGTGCAACTCATAGTTCAGAAAACAAAAGTCGTACGCAAAAGTTATGGACTCCAGAAGGTGAAAAGCATCGCAACCAATAGAAATGCAAAGGGTGTGCTCCATCACTAATACATTTGACCCATATTTTTGACCATTTGCATTAAAATGGTTTCTCTTGGTCGGTTTATAGATGTTAGCTTGTGGTGACTAATCAGGAAAGTACTATCCAGGAAAGTACTGTACACTTTTCCTCCCGACCTCGGTTATTTGGGCCGACTACTTATAACTCATTCTAACCCTAAAGCGGGAAAAATTATTGTATAATATGGCTTAGGGTTAGGGATTTTCATTATGTATGATTTTAGTACTTGCGACAGAATTGGGCTGTAGGGGATTACGGATTGTAATCAGGTTGTAATCACTGGATAATAATAATATTGGACTCGTTGTTGGTGGACGTAGCCCAGGGATTGGGTGAACCACGTTAAATCTGTGTGTCTTATGTTCTATTCTATGTGGTTTATTATTTTTTGATATTAGTTATATTTGCACATAATTGTTATTTCTGCCTTGTTAATCCTAACAAGTGGTATCAGAGCCAGGTTATTTCATTCGTTCTTTCATCTATTCTCTGAAGCAGGTCTCATGAGTTAGTGGGAGAGTCTCTCGGTTAAGTGGGAGAAATGGCAGACGAGGGTAGGCTGAAGGTTGATAAGTTTAATGGGCAGAACTTCCAGTTATGGAAGATGCAAATGGAGGATTATCTCTATCAAAAGGATCTATGGCGGCCATTAGAGGGAGTAGCCAAGAAAGAGCAATCAATGTCTTAGGAGGATTGGGATATTTTGGATAGGAAGGCACTGGGGAGTATTCATCTATGCCTGGCACAATCGGTGGCATTCAATATTACTGAAGCAAAGACAACTAAAGATCTGATGGAAACCCTAGCGAAGTTGTATGAAAAGCCTTCAGCTTCAAACAAGGTATTTCTTATGAAGCGTTTATTTAATATGAAAATGGTAGAAGGTGGATCAGTTACTGATCATTTGAATGAGTTTAATACAGTTACAAGTCAATTAACCTCAGGTAAAATTACTTTTGATGAAGAGGTTAGGGCTCTCTTGATTTTGTGTTCTTTGCTAAAAAGCTGGAATGGCTTGGTAATGGCTATTAGTAATTCTATTTCTGGTTCTAATACCCTAAAGTATGATGATGTTATTGGTGTTATATTGAGTGAGGAAATTCGTAGGAAAAGCTCAGGGGCATCCACATCGGGTAGTGTATTGAACACAGAAAGCAGAGGTAGAACAAGAGATAGAGGAAACAACTCTGGAAATCGTGGGAAATCAAGAGGAAAATCAAAGGGAAAGAGGTATGAATCTAAAGGGCCAAATGATTGCTGGTACTGTGGAAAACCAGGTCATAAGAAGAAAGATTGTTGGTCTCGAAAGAAAGATCAAGGAGACAAAAATGATGGAAACAAAGAGGCAAATGTGGTAAGTAACAAATCCGAGGAGGATGCTTTGCTCTTGTCCTTAGAAAGTATTGATGATTCATGGGTTTTAGATTCTGGGGCTTCATTTCATGCTACACCCCATAGAAGTTATTTTGTTGATTATGTCCAAGGAGATTTTGGGCTAGTTTATTTGGGAGATAATGAACCCTGTCAGATTGTTGGAAAGGGAAAAATTAAGATTAAGTTGCAGAATGGGAATCATTGGCTACTACAAGAGGTAAGACATATTCCAAGGCTGAGTAGGAATTTAATTTCAGCAGGGCAACTAGGTGATGAGGGTTGCACAGTTACTTTTAATGATAAAAATTGGAAGGTTTCAAAAGGTTCCTTAGTAGTAGCAAAAGGTGTGAAAGTAGGCACCTTATATCTTTGTATAGGTCATACTGTTCCTTCTACCTTAATTGTTTTAGAAGATAATGAATGTTCAGGAACAGTGGCTGCAGTTGAGCAGGAAGAACATCAAACCGTTGCTGTAGATTCTGACACAGCACTGTGGCACAACAGACTCGGGCACATGAGTGAAAAAGGTATGAAATTACTTCATTCAAAGAAAGTTTTACCTGGTCTGAAATGTGTCAATATGGATTTCTGTGAAAGTTGTGTTTATGGAAAACAAAAGAGAGTTAGTTTTGTGAAGAGTGGGAAGGAAAAGAAAAATGAGAGATTAGAGCTTGTGCATACAGATGTATGGGGACTAGCTCAGGTATCTTCCCTTGGTGGCTCTCTGTATTATGTTACATTTATAGATGATGCAACAAGAAAAGTATGGATTTATTTTCTTAGATAGAAATCTGATGTATTTCAAACTTTTAAGAAATGGAAATGCTTGGTTGAGAATGAGACTGGTAAAAAGTTAAAATGTCTCAGATCTGATAATGGTGGTGAGTATTGCAGCACAAAATTTGAAGAATATTGTTCCTCTAATGGTATTCGTAGGCAGAAAACTGTACCAAGGACTCCACAAGAAAATGGAGTGGCTGAACGCATGAACAGGATAATAATGGAGCGTGCAAGGAGTATGAGGTTGCATGCTAGGCTGCCCAAAAATATGTGGGCAAAGGCAGTGAACACTACTATTTATTTAATCAATAGAGGCCCCTCTACTCCTTTGGACTGTGGTATTCCAGAGGAAGCATGGAGTGGTAAGAAGGTGAGTTATTCTTTTCTCAAAACCTTTGGTTGTGAAGCTTTTGCACTTATAGATTCTGAAAATAGAACCAAGCTGGAAGCTAAGTCAAAGAAATGTGTATTTGTTGGGTATGGCATTGATGAATTTGGTTATAGGCTTTGGAATTTTGAAAATCATAAAATTGTAAGAAGCAGGGATGTCATATTCAATGAGAAAGTATTGTACAAAGATCTGTTGCTGCAGCATGAGAAGAAAGAAAATGACTATGTAGTACTGGATGATACTCCACAAGTTCATGTTCCAGTAGTTCCTTATGCTCCGCAACAACAGCAACAACAAATACCACACACCCCAGTGAGTGTTAGACGGTCAACAAGGCTAAGTAGACCTCCAGAAAGATTTTCTCCATCTTTGTATTCTATTTTGTTAACAGATGCTAGTGAACCTGAATGTTATAATGAAGTTGTGCAGGTGGATACAAAGCTTCAGTGGGAGTCTGCAATGACAGATGAAATGGACTCTTTGCTGAAAAATCAGACATGGGATTTATGTAAGTTACCTGCAGGTAAAAGGGCTTTACAGAATAAATGGGTTTACAGGATAAAAGAAGAGGATGGAGGTACGAAAAGATTTAAAGCTAGATTAGTCGTAAAAGGATTTGCACAGAAACATGGTATTGATTTTGATGAGATATTTTCTCCAGTTGTTAAAATGACTTCTATTCGTACTGTTTTAAGTATTGTGGCTACTGAAGATTTGGATTTAGAGCAGCTTGATGTTAAAACAACTTTTCTTCATGGTGATTTGGATGAAGAAATATATATGGTTCAGCCACAAGGATTTGAGGTCAAGGGTAAGGATAATTTGGTGTGCAGATTGCAGAAAAGTTTATATGGCTTGAAGCAAGCACCTCGGCAATGGTATATTAAATTTGACACTTTTATGAATGGGCATGGATATAGTTGGTGTCATTCTGACCATTGTGTTTATTTTAAGAGGTTGGATGATGACAGCTACATTATTTTATGTTTATATGTTGATGATATGCTTGTAGCTGGGTCTAACATGGATCACATTAAGGGGTTGAAACAACAGTTAGCAAAATCTTTTGCTATGAAGGATTTGGGGGCAGCAAAACAAATCCTTGGTATGAAAATTTGTAGAGATAGGAAAAATAGAAAATTGTCTCTATCTCAGGCTGATTATATTGAGAAGGTGTTGCAACGTTTCTCTATGGAAAATGCCAAAGCTGTCAGCACACCTTTGCCTGGTCATTTGAAATTGACTAAGGATATGTGTCCCAAGACACTAGAAGAAGAGACTAAAATGTCTAAGGTACCTTATGCTTCAGCTATAGGGAGCTTAATGTATGCTATGGTATGTACTAGGCCAGATATTGCACACGCAGTGGGAGTCGTTAGCCGTTATATGAGTAACCCTGGTATTGAGCATTGGAATGCAGTCAAATGGATTCTCAGATATTTGAGAGGCACATCCAGTAAGTGTTTACACTTTGGGGGTTCTACTACTACTGTACAAGGCTATGTTGACTCAGATTTGGCAGGAGATATAGATAGCAGGCGGAGTACTACAGGTTATATATTTACTGTTGGTGGGACAGCAGTGAGTTGCATTTCTCGACTACAAAAGGTGGTTGCTTTATCCACTATAGAGGCAGAGTATGTTGCTGCTACAGAGGCAGCCAAGGAGATGATATGGCTTCAATTCTTCATGGAAGAATTGGGACATCCACAAAAGGATAATTTTCTACATACAGATAGCCAAAGTGCCATTCATCTTGCAAAGAATTTTGCTTTGCACTCAAAGACAAAACACATACAGTTGCAGTACCATTTCATTCGATCAGTTTTGGATGATGGACAGTTAAGGTTGGAAAAGATTCATACTGATGATAATCCAACAGATATGTTTACAAAGGTAGTAACAAGGGAGAAGTTGAACTCATGTTCAACTTCAGTTGGTCTTCTAGACTGAACAAAATAAAGGAACAGCTGAGTCCAAGGTGGTTCAATCTAGTGGGAGCCTCCTGTGGGTAGCGGTATTGCTACAGGATCAGTCTCCAAGTGGGAGGTTTTTTAGTATAGTGTGGATACTGATCAGTCACCAAGTGGGAGATTGTTAGCTTGTGGTGACTAATCAGGAAAGTACTATCCAGGAAAGTACTGTACACTTTTCCTCCTGACTTTGAGGCCGACTACTTTTCAGTTATTTGGGCCGACTACTTATAACTCATTCTAACCCTAAAGCGGGAAAAATTATTGTATAATATGGCTTAGGGTTAGGGATTTTCATTATGTATGATTTTAGTACTTGCGGCAGAATTGGGCTGTAGGGGATTACGGATTGTAATCAGGTTGTAATCACTGGATAATAATAATATTGGACTCGCTGTTGGTGGACGTAGCCCAGGGATTGGGTGAACCACGTTAAATCTGTGTCTTGTGTTCTATTCTGTGTGGTTTATTATTTTCTGATATTAGTTATATTTGCACATAATTGTTATTTCTGCCTTGTTAATCCTAACAATAGAAGGAAAAATTTAATATTTTTTTTAATCCATTCCCGTGTTGGTCAAAATTATGACAACCATGACATGTCGTCGTTATTACGACCAACACGAGAATATAACTTTAAAAAAGAAGAAGATGGTTTTATTTTATTTCATTTTGTTATTCCACGAGCAAAGCAGAGGTGAAGGAGGGAAAGAGGGCATCTCTCGACACCACCTACGATTGCAGATCGACACCACTTGTAAGTTCTGGCAATATCATTAAGAATCATTCTCATTTAAAAAGAGAAGACTAAGAATAGCTTCGTGAAATATGGGTAAAAATGCGATGGGATCTACTAAACCTACACCTACAATACTCCACAATAATACTAATGTTGGCTCTTTTCCATCATCTTTCCCTAATTTATTCCATTAGGGATTTATTGTAATTCGATATTCTCAAATAATATCCCACTTCTCTCACATTTGGTTTATGAAAAGGAGGCATTCATATGGGAATTGAATTGTTTTTAAGGCATTCATATGAAATTTGAATTATTTTGAAGCTAATCCAATTCACTCTTACAACACTGTCGCCATTTAGAGGGTTATTAGTCAGCAAATGCTGGAAAAAAGCATTGAATTTGATGACAAGGGTATTGCAGTAGACATTCTAGTCAAATGAGGGGTATATTTTAGGTTTTGGAATGCTTTGGTATGTTGAATGCAAGGTGAAACAACCTTCAATTTGGTCTAATAGTGCTTGAAAGAAAGAGATTTACACTAGTAGAATTTGGCAAATAAATGACTATGTGACTAAAACTTTTAGTCACATGACTAAAATTGATCAAATTATACCAATTATTTGCAATTCACTAGTACAAATGACTAAATAAATTACTAATTTAGTCATCGGGTAAACTCACAAGGTCAGGCAACTAAAAATGACTAAATAATTAGTCACAAAAAAAAAGACTAAATAAATGACTAAATAATTAGTCATCTAAACAAAAATGACTAAATGAATGATTATTACTCTCTTATAATAACATTTGATAATATCATAGACTTATATACTTAGAAGTTCCATTTCACCAGTAATGCTTGTTCATTAATAGGCTTATTGCATGATAAATTCATCTACACCCATCTCATGCCATAAATTTGGCTTTCAGGTTATTTCAAAATTGATCAATAAACAATATTTAGAGATAGAATCACAAGGAATAGTTACCATAAAACAAATCTTTACTCATGGTTTACTATTTCAAAGTAGTTATTTATATAAGCAATTAATTAGATTCAATTTACAATATGGATTGTAGAAACACAATGGTCCAATCTACTGAAAATGAAGCTTTTTCCCTTAAAGAAAAAAGAACATTTTTCCCTTTAAAAAAAAGAAGAGCACAAAATGGAGAGAGAATTTATAACAACATAAAGAGGATCATTTACCTAAGATTGGCTATCACATGTGAATTCTTTGTCAAAAGATTCATCTGTTGGATTTATGCTCCTATATTTTTTCATATCTAATAACCTCTATATGAGGTCACATTTATTCAAGTGATTCCTGTAGAGAAGACCAATGCAACATCTAACCCAAAATTGGAGATAATTATGACATCAAAGGTCAATGATGTACCTCCAAATCACATCAATCCCTATGATCTGAATCAAATTGGCAGTTTAGAGAACAACACACTAGTTGAATAAGTTAACATATTATACACAAAAATTGAATTAAAAATAACTCGAACATAATTGACAGTATGCTTTTATTAGGTGAATTTTAAATGGAAAAAAATATTATACAAACCCCCCAAAGTCTTCTTTTCTATATGTATTAAAAGTTTCTCATTTTTATTTAGACCTATCCCCATGCAAAGGACATGATGGTTAAGCTTTTTGCATTTTTTATTATCCCCCCCAATTCCTTATGGACCAAGGTTTCCCTCAGATGTCCCATCAAAGTAGATTATTATTATTTTTGTCTCTTACCCAAGTATAAATAAATCCTAACAAAATAATATGAATCCAAGCCTATACCAAACAATTTATCTATGGGATAGAAGTTTAATGTTGTTTTGCAAAGAGAAAAAATAGGGAACGAGATTCACATGGATGATGGCCCATGGTGCCTGGTGGGTGGTGGTGTTGGGGAGTTGCAACCATTGGTCCTGTAGTCATTAAACCACCTAATGAAATCACATTTTCCATAGGTGTGACAAGGGTGGTTGTATTTATTGGGTTTCTTGAAGAAAATCAACGTGGAGGAAGATGAGGTGGAGGGTGTTAGGATTTGGATGTGGAAGACTAACCCAACAAATCTTTGGCTCCAATTAGACTAGATGGTGTGCCCTTAATGCGCAGACAAACCCAGGTGGGTGGGTGTTGTAATACCCCAAAAATGGGCTATATGTTCATTAACCTCCTACATCTTCAATTCGAACAAAATCGACATCGAAGTCCTAATCTAAGGCACATCTAAACATCATCAAATCTAATTGATTATCTTAAATTTTGCATCGGGGAATATTCCTAGTAATATTCCTAATTATCTTAATTATCTTTAATTTTATAATTATTTGGCAATAAATCACATTTATCCTAAAGTTTGATTAATTGAATATTTTCATATTTAATTAATTAGATTTAATATTTGCCACTTAATTGTGTAATTAAATTTAATTATATCTATTATTAATTGTATTATTTAATTTTGACAATAAATCTAATATCATATGAATAATTGATTAAATTCTTATTTAATTAATTAAAGCAAGTTGTCATTATTTAATAATATAGTTTTTAATAAAAGTTTGATTAAATAATTGATTAACCCATAAATCAATTGTTTTATTTTTAAAAGCAGTTAAGTTGGAAATAAATCACTTTATTATTAAATTAATTCATAAATAAAACATGCACAATCATAAAAGCAGACAACTATCAATTATCAATTAAAGCTAAACTCTATTTTGAGTTAAAACTTAGCTTTTGCATGTTTTTGTGAGTTAATTATCTTTTATTTAAAAATAACTCAAAAATTAAGTTGAGTTATTTGAGTGATTTATGGCTTTTTCCCATGCACCTCCAAAGCCCTAGATTTCTATAAATTAAGGCTTCAGCTCTTCACAAATCATCTCATATTTTGCACAATCACGCTGGAGAATTGGAATTGAAGAATCAAAGCTCTTGCGAATCGACATCTTTGTGAGATCAATCTTTTTTTTTTTTTTGCATTCATTTAGATTCATATTTCATATCATTGTTAGATTAGCATAGCATATCAGTTTTCAATAGCATAGATTCATATCAAGTTTTTATCATTCTTATTGCATAGAAAATATCAAAAATATAGATTAATTACATTCAATTTCATATCCATCTTTTGCATTCAAATCCTTCATTTAGGTGTCGTCTAGGTCACTGATCTCGATAATAATCTGAGAACATTAATCTCGCACCTATTAGAAGGCAGTAAATCGCTTGGTTAGATAGCTTTCAATTTTGCACGATTTTGATTATCACTAACCTCTAATGTTTTACTGAGTGTTGTATCTACAGATCAGGTACAATTTTCACACACACATTTCTGGCGCCCACCGTGGGGCAACCCACCTTTGCATGCTGGTTTTGATTTTTTTGGGAGCTAAAAGCCCAAAGTTTCAAAGATTTAATTTTATCTCCCAAACAGCTTAGAATTTTGGTCCGAAATTTTTTTTGCAAGTTTTTGACATGTCATGGAAGCTACAATAAAAAATTTAGAATTTTTTGAGATGTTTTAAATTTTTAATAATTTTTTCTTGAAATTCTGGAAAAAATTAATATCTGACGCAAATTAGCATATTTTTCAAAAAAATTTATATTTTTGGAAAGCTCTTTAAATTCTATAGGGGGTAAATTCTTTGTGTTTTAAATTTGGACATGATATCATAGCTCAAATAGTCAATTTACAAAAACTAGTTTGTTTTGATAAAATGGGTCTCTAGGGCACAAATGAAGAGATTTTTCTAAAATTTTTGCATTTTTGGAAAGCTCTCTGTTTTTTAGCAGGGGTCTCTATTCTGAATTTCTATTTTTGTGGCCAAAATCATATCAAAAAAATTAGATCTTGTTGACTAGGTCAAATGCAGCAAAAAAAATAAAGTTTTGTGATGGGTATGCACTTATTTTTTTACATGGTTCAATGAATGATATGAGTTGTCATTTGGGTTGATTGCTAGTTATTATTACTGATAATAATTGATTTTTAGAGCTAACCCTATGGTTTTCATAAGTTGAATATATTTTGCATATCTTGTTTGCTTGTTTGCTTGTTGGAGAGTTCGTCACTTGCTTGCATGGAAAAGCTCAACAAAAATTGCTAAAAATTAAGTAAAATCTACTAAGCGCATTGCAAGGATCCCAGGTATTCTCCTTCATCTAATAATATTTTGATTTGGGACTTAAAATAAATCTCTTATGTGTCAAGCTTGTGTGCATCTTTTCATGCTTTTGATTTATTTCTACACACTTGCATAATTGATACTAAGTTGTGAACCCTTAAGGATTCATTAAGTAGTCTTAGAATACTTATGATTGATCTTGATTGCTATCTTGGGTTATTAGACTCGCTAATCCGCCGGCCCCTCATTTCCGCCCCGTGGTTGCAATCTCAGCGCCATAAAGGGGAGGGGTCAACAGGACAGAAGCGTTAAATGTTCCACTTGGCAACCCTTTTGTGCTTTTAGGAACTCACTTGTTTTCTAAGTTGGGGACTCATTTTCAGCTTGTGTGAGGTGTTAAGTGTTCCACCTTGTGGACTCATCTCATATTCGCTTTAAGCGTTAAGTGTTCCTCTTTCTACTTTTTGGGTACTTTTGGTAGATTTACTTTCGGAACATACATCTGTGCTCACATAGTAATTAGGCCCTATGAACACTATTCGTGATTCTTGAGAGATTGGATTCCTAGAGAAATCTTTCTTGACGATAGAATCCTTGTAGGTAGGGAGGATACTTAGTGCGTTTCACATTCAACTTGGTTAGTGCATCTTCTCTTATTGATCGACACATTCTCTCTCCGGAGAGGTTGATAGATCACGTAGGGTTGATATCACGAGCTTTGGTGAATCAAAATTGGTTAGTGTGTCTTCTTTTATTGATTGATACATTCTCTCCCCGGAGAGGTTGATAGATCACATGGAGTTGATATCACAGACCTTGGTGGAACAAAACTTTGTCTTAGCGTGTCGGATTAATCTGCTTGTTTTGTTTGGGTTAAAAGTGAAGAGGTGTCAAAACCTTGAATCTGGAGCCAAGTCCCCTTGTGGTATAAATCTGTGAGTCATCTTTAGAGAGGGTTAACCGTAGCGGACAATCCCTTCACAGGGCAAACTGCGTTGACGGAACCTCAAGCGGTAATAGCCATTTTCGCCATGGTAGTGACAGCCGCTATATAAATGTCCTTGTGGAAGAAATCTCCACGGGTATGGTTCATTGTTGGGTTGTCAGATCTCCCTAGCAGCTCTTGAAGATTAAGTTCTCGGACTGTGTCAAAACCCTGGTGCGCCGGGATTGGAGTTCACTCCTTTGAATCATAAAAGTTGCAGAGTCAAACCATTACTAAAAACCCTAGAGAGGCCAAATTTTCATTCTCAAGTATATGTGTGTTATTGCAAAACTTTTCAGAACATACACAATTAGTACTCTCAGGGATTAGCACAATTTGGTCACTTGATTGTTCATGCGCAAGGTTGCTTTTGCCCTTGTTCATTATTTTTAGACGTGCTTGGAATCACTTGCTTGCTGTTCTACGTGCTTATTTATCTACTTGGCTATTAAAAATGATCAAATCTGGTATAACCTTCAAAATCTGGACAGTACAATTTGCAAACAATCCAAAACTGAAAACCTTAAATTTTGTAAAAATTGACGTAAAGTTCTTTCTGGAGTCAAAAGTCATTTCAAGAAGTCAAAAGTCGTATGACTTTTTGTCAAATGTCATTTCAGTAAAGCCCATATGTCGTATGATTAAGAACCCAGTGTCGTACGAGTCTGCAGAGTGTCGTTTGGAAAAATTTGAGAAAGTTGTCAGAAATTGTCAAATTGCAAGATATCCAATGTTTCCAGTCTAGTTCCAGAATCTGTCAAAAACATCATTGTGTCAGGAACAGAGCAGTAGCTATTGAGCATTCTACCATTTTCTGAGTTTGATCTTTTGAATCTGATCTAGTCTTCTGTTTGATCAATTTGAGTCCTTTTTATCTCATGTCAAAACCTTGTCATAACTATCAATCTTCAATCAATCAATCTTCAAAAACAAACTAAGTGTTGAGAACTCGTGTCCGCTATCTTTTGGGTGATCTATCCCATACATCCAGGGCACAGTTTCCTTCACCAACATCTCATCAAATCTTCAAAACTATCATAATCTTGACAAGGTTGCATCATCCAATTTTCTCGAATCAAATTGTTCTTCAGTTGTCTTCATCCTTTTCTTCTATTTCATTCAAAGTTAATGGTGGAGACCAGAGCTTCTTCACACAAGAAATCAGAAGAAACATCTCAAAACTTACTTTTGACCAATACCCCGGGTCCAACTCTTGAACAACTCATCAAGTCAGGTATCTACGAAGACGACGGTCTCGGTAACTTTCGATTGAAAACTGGTTACATACCTCCTCTATCAACTCACAGAGGTAATCAACAAACTCCTCCTCAATCTATTCCAGGGAGCCCAAAAACTCCTACCATGTCTCAAGCAGGGACAAACCATGGTTCTCTAGGAGGAGGATCCCAGGGACACCATTCTCAACATAATGCCGACCAAGACCCTACACCCTCTGAAATCCATCGGTGTCAGAATGACGATGAATTCAAAAGAATGATGAGGCATTTCTTGAAAATGGATAGAGAGGCATACTTTTTGCAATTAGCCCAAGAAGGAGCTAAACTTCCTCCTCACTTCAATGTCGAAGATATCATCACGAGTTCCTGGTGGAAGCCCTATCCTACCCTGCATATGACTCCCCTGAAACCCGCATGATCTGCACTGTTGTAGGTTATGACTCATCTCGCTACAAAAATTTGTTCTCCTATCTCCACGACCAACCCATCCCTGACTCCTTTAACCGTTTTGAGAAACGAAACCTTATCCGATCCGCATCTCGATATGTCATCATTGGTAATGATCTGTACAAACGAGGTCTAGATGGTACATTGCTTAGATGTTTAGAACGAGAAGAGTCTCAATGTGCATTAGAGGAAGTCCACGAGGGTATATGTGGGTCACACTCGAACGGTTTAACGTTAGCTCAAAAACTTATTAGGGCTGGGTATTATTGGCCTGAAATGGAAAAAGAAGCTATTAAATTTGCTAAAAACTGTCAATAGTGTCAAGTACATGGCAACTTGATTCATGCTCCAGGGAGAGATCTGATTCCCTTTACTACACAATGGCCTTTTCAACAATGGGCATTTGATCTCATAGGTGCTATCCATCCGCACTCTTCTAATGGACATACCCATATAATCACAGCTACAGATTATTTCACAAAATGGGTAGAAGCAGTTCCTCTAACACAAGCAACAGGGAAACAGATCTCTATGTTCATCCTGAATTACATCATTTGCAGATATGGGATCCCTCACTCTATAATCATAGATAACAGGGGACAATTCAAAAATAAGGATCTAGATGACTTATGTGCCAGGTTCAAAATTACTCAACATTGGTCATCTATCTACTATCCTCAAGGGAACGGACAAGCTGAGGCTTCAAACAAAAATCTCCTGAAGATCTTGCACAGAACAGTGAATAAAATAGGAAGAGACTGGCATCTGATGATCAATCTAGCTCTCTGGGCATACAAAACTAGTATCAGAACGCCTACAGGGGCTACACCTTTCGCTTTAGTTTATGGGTCTGAAGCGGTACTGCCTATTGAGGTTGAAATCCCATCACTCAGGATCAGAATGCATGGACTTGTCACTGATGAAGACTACAAAGTGTCGAGGTTACAAGAACTTGAACTACTAGATGAGTGCAAACAAGCAGCGTATGATCATCTCAGAGTGTATCAGAAAAGAATGTCTAGAGGCTACAACAAGAAAGTTCGACACAGAGAATTTCAGGTTGGCGATCTAGTGTTGAGAGAAAATCCTAAAAATCAATCACATCGAGAACGCAAGGGGAAGTTCGAACCCAATTGGTTGGGTCCCTTTGTTATCACTGCTACTTTTGGCTCTGGTGCCTATCAACTCTCAACCACTGAAGGAGAACAGCTCCGAGAACCAATCAACGTTCTCCATCTGAAGAAATTCTATGCCTAAGGCATTCAGTGCTTGGTAAATGTCCTGAAAAAAATCTTAAAAATTAGAAAAAGTCCTGAAAAAATGAACATCTTGGTGAAAACCTAGCAATAGGTGCCTTGATGATTCACAAAAAAATCAAAAAATATCAAAAGTACAAAAAAATTGAAAAAATGAAAAAATACAAAAAAAAAATGAAAAAGAAGAAAAAGTGCCTTGGTGAAAACCTGGAAACAGGCGCCTTGGTAGCAAAAATAGAATCTCTACCAAGATGGTGAAAACCCGGCAAACGGGCACCACTTGTTCCAAAATGCTCCATCTATCAGCACAATCTTGGTCTTTCCCAGCTTTCAGTCTTGCTTTAGTTTGTACATATCTCCCGGTTTATTTCTGCATATCCTGGTTTCAATAAGTCGGTCTGTACACCAATCAGCTTGCACATCTGTATCCTATCAATGTTCAAACTTGGGGGCAATCAATGTCATATCTTATGGCCTCCAATGTATCTTAGACGTGTCATATCAAGCCAGAGTCCTTTGAAGCTTCATGTGAGTCAGTCAGTCAGTCTTGTCTCCAGAAAGGATTTTGCATCTATAACAACGCAATCAAACATCAAACTCAAACTGAAAACAATCTGTGCTTTTTACATGCTTTTATCTCCTTGTATGCTTACTGATTCGCATTGAGATTTTTGCATATTGTGTCCCTTCGAGCTCTTCAATGATGTCCTTTACAGGATTTAGAGAGTGATGACTGGGGGCATAATCTTTTCTTTGTCTTCTGCTTGTATGTGAAAATCTAACAACTTTGGAAATTTTGGATTGAAATGGTGTCCGACTGTAAGAGCCTCTATCTCGAATTGGATGGCCATACCTCGACCATTGATACCCAAAAAAAATTCAAGGACGTTTGATCTAACTATTATCTTTTTGAGTAAGTTCTTTCTCCTACTGTGGAACGCAATCTTGCCTAAGGATGTGAACAATAAAGGGTCACTACGGGTAATTCACATTGGATTTAGAATGATCTCTTGACTGTTTGATGTGTTTGCAACGCAAGGCGTACTCAGGTCATCACGACGTGTATGTTTTGATGCTTGTATAAATTGCTATATCAAAATGGACATGATATTCAGGTCATCTTGGCGTTTGTGCCTTGGTGCTTATATCTAATCCAACATTCCAAAGATAAATCAATATTCATATGTCCATGGTTGTATAACCAGTGGGTGTTGTATTGATTCTTGTGCATACAAATTGATATTCATATGTCTATGGTTTCATGGCTAGTGGGCATTGTATTGATTTATCCGGTTACCTAAAAGTTCAATGATGATAACAAATCGACATATGATCAGTGACTAGGTCCTAGGTCTTAGGTTGCATTTCATCTTGCATGTCTCTTTGCATTTTTCATCTTTGCATGATCTCACAATGGCTAAACGAACTTAAAAGCTTAAACAATTCTTCATATCAATTCTTCAAATCTAACAAGAGCTGAATCTCACACGAAGGTTCCTCCAATGAAATAGCAAGTAGAATCCTTTTTCGGGATCAAAATTCAAATCTGAGATCATTCATATTATTAACTACTTGCATATTCGACCTTCAATCATCACATAAATCTATTATTCAACTTAACTAATTATCTTACATCACACTATCAAAATTTCAACTTGGTCAACCATGGTCAACTCATGGTCAAACCTAGTCAATCTTGGTCTCTAGGACCTCTAAACGATGCAGAATGTGTTCTTGAATGTGTTTCACCACACTTCTCAAATCAATTAACATGCTTCTAAACTATAGCATTGACTTTTCTTGTCAGATTTTAATTTTAATCCCGAAGAGGGCATGGTATTGCACATCATTCAAAGTCTGTAAATCAAATTCTATCGATCAAATCTATCAATATCTTTCATCAGTGATTAAGACAACAATCACGTCTAGTCACTGATTCATCAAAAGTCCTCATCGCTCGGGGCAAATCTATCATCACTTGGGGCATATCAGATTCATCGATCCATATCAATCTGGTATTCTCCTAATCTTGTAAACTGTATTAGTTTTTGCAACCATCAGATCATAGTGTTCTTTCCTTGGTTCTTCGGCAACTGAAGGATTCGGATGTGATACCTGCTAGTTCTGCTAAGACAATCGAGTCTAGAACGGGTCACTCACTTCTTATCAATCCTAAGGTTCAGAATCAGGCATTTTGACACTTTTTCGCAATCATCGGTTCATTGCTGCTACAATAAACATTATCTCTGGTCATTCAGGACCTCCTATCTCAATATCTTTCAATCGGTTTCTATCTTGAGATCGGTTTATCTTTCGAATCAGTTTCATATCTTTATCAAACACAGACTATCTTTGAACCACTGCACTTCGCACAGTAATTCAAAGAGGGGCAAAATGTAATACCCCAAAAATGGGCTATATGTTCATTAACCTCCTACATCTTCAATTCGAACAAAATCGACATCGAAGTCCTAATCTAAGGCACATCTAAACATCATCAAATCTAATTGATTATCTTAAATTTTGCATCGGGGAATATTCCTAGTAATATTCCTAATTATCTTAATTATCTTTAATTTTATAATTATTTGGCAATAAATCACATTTATCCTAAAGTTTGATTGATTGAATATTTTCATATTTAATTAATTAGATTTAATATTTGCCACTTAATTGTGTAATTAAATTTAATTATATCTATTATTAATTGTATTATTTAATTTTGACAATAAATCTAATATCATATGAATAATTGATTAAATTCTTATTTAATTAATTAAAGCAAGTTGTCATTATTTAATAATATAGTTTTTAATAAAAGTTTGATTAAATAATTGATTAACCCATAAATCAATTGTTTTATTTTTAAAAGCAGTTAAGTTGGAAATAAATCACTTTATTATTAAATTAATTCATAAATAAAACATGCACAATCATAAAAGCAGACAACTATCAATTATCAATTAAAGCTAAACTCTATTTTGAGTTAAAACTTAGCTTTTGCATGTTTTTGTGAGTTAATTATCTTTTATTTAAAAATAACTCAAAAATCAAGTTGAGTTATTTGAGTGATTTATGGCTTTTTCCCATGCACCTCCAAAGCCCTGGATTTCTATAAATTAAGGCTTCAGCTCTTCACAAATCATCTCATATTTTGCACAATCACGCTGGAGAATTGGAATTGAAGAATCAAAGCTCTTGCGAATCGACATCTTTGTGAGATCAATCTTTTTTTTGCTTTTGCATTCATTTAGATTCATATTTCATATCATTGTTAGATTAGCATAGCATATCAGTTTTCAATAGCATAGATTCATATCAAGTTTTTATCATTCTTATTGCATAGAAAATATCAAAAATATAGATTAATTACATTCAATTTCATATCCATCTTTTGCATTCAAATCCTTCATTTAGGTGTCATCTAGGTCACTGATCTCGATAATAATCTGAGAACATTAATCTCGCACCTATTAGAAGGCAGTAAATCGCTTGGTTAGATAGCTTTCAATTTTGCACGATTTTGATTATCACTAACCTCTAATGTTTTACTGAGTGTTGTGTCTACAGATCAGGTACAATTTTCACACACACAGGTGTAGATTAAGCAGAGGGAAATTTAGGCATTCCTTAGGGGCTGGTGGGGTAGTTGGTGATGGTTTGACATATGGTGCTGATGTTAGTCTTCTCTAGGAGGCTAAGAAGAGGAAGGTGTCTATGGAACCGGTGCAGGGTGGCGGGGGCTTGGGTGTTGCGGCTAGAGGTTCTTTGTCCAACGTGTGTGGAGGCAACTTTGGACATAAAAGCCATTTCCAAACTTCACCAGTACTGAGGCTGCCCGCTGGTTTGAATGAAGTTATTTATGGTCCTTATTTATAGTTAGTAGGTTTCTAGCATGCAGAGGTGTAGATTTTGGATGGTATTTTGGATAGTTTTTTGTATGTAATGAACTTCTATTAGTAGGTTGTTGAGGCGTCAAGTTTAGTTTTCTTTTTTTAGCACTACATCCTTTCATTGTATGGAAAGCCCGGGAGTGGCAACGACTGTAATAATTTGCAAAAGATCAATAAAAAATATCTATTATCTATCAAATTTTTTTTTGATAATATCATAGACTTAGATACTTAAAAGTTCCATTTCAGCAGTAGGCTAACACTAAAGGACTAAAAAGATTCAAATAAGAAATTGTTGATTCCATGATTAATGGTATGATGAGAGGTCAAACAAGAAATTGGTGACTTCAACCTATTTGGTTAAAAATTTTAATCTCATTTATATTAACTAAGTAATGAATATGTGATCTAGAGTTGGAAGATAAAAATGAGGGCAACAAAGACCAACCCATGCATCTGCATAACTAAGATACACTTTATGTACAAAAGACATAAGATATTGTATTTATCTAGATCCATGCAAGCCATTTAAATTAAGATGCCTATTTACAACCTTGAAAGTGCTCAAGTAATCAATGATAGTGACTCATTCCCAAGTGCATAATCTTAATTTAGAAAGACACTCATAGTCTTACAAAGATACATTAAAAAATCTCCTTTGTTGAATTATAAAATAAAGGTACAAAAATTAATCACAATTCAAGCTTAGATCATTAGAAAAGTTGTCCCAAACGAGATACATTGTAAAGAAAACTAGACTTAGAATAATTGCCTCTTGATTAGCCGACTCATGGCCAAAACTAATTTAATTGTCTTTATCAATTAAAAAATAAAATAAATATAGTGTCAATATTTAGGCATCACCTAAAAATATACTATTTATTATAATTATCACTTAATCAAAATAAAGTTCATTAATTAAAAGTTAAATTAGAATGAATCTTTTTAATTAATTAATAAGGGACACAATAATAATCATAAAAGTTATTTTGCAGCATTGGGTATATTTTTCCCTTCCCGCGCATATGGAAGATTGAAGGGTTTTGATAGCAAAATATTTTCATTACCCGTGAGAGGATGGGAGAAAAAGAGAAGGATAAGGATTGGTGGAAAAAGAGAAGAACAAGGGTAGAGAAATTTGCAGAATATTGCTCAGAGAGTTAAATCATCTCTATTGTTTCTTCCATTCAATCTCATTTGTGGCGCAAAACACTCAGGTTTGATCATCCCTCAATGATTTTGTTCTTTTTCTCATTACAATTGATTTATTATCTTCTTTGCATTTGTGTTTTCATTTTTTATCATATTTGCACTTGCATTTTTTATCATCTTTGTATTTACATTTGTTATCATTTTTTTCTTTTTTACACAAATAAAAAAAAACCCAAAAATTAAAACAAACCACAAAGATATGGACAGACTAAATAAGAAGATTATGACTTTCCATCATGCAAATTTGAAAATGATGAACCCACCAATTTTTCTTAAATGTGTGCAGCTTTTTACCATATCAAACATCTTGTTAATCTATGCATTCTAGAAAGATAACTACCAAAAGTCCAATAATGCATTTGCATTGCTATGTTAGTATATGATAGGTTCTACATATGTAAGGAAAAAATGGCTTGAAGCATGTTGAAACCCTCAAATATCCATCAATCCTAGCACTCTGACATGATTTCTAGTTGCCCAGGATCCCTTGGAGTTTGTCTTAAGATTAAATGAGAAAGGTACATTATTATCTACAAACATCAATTTTTTTGTTCTGGATTTGATTCTCGAAAAACATTGTATCTATCTTTGGATATTTCATTTTTGTTTTTGCTAAATGCAAACATACACATATGGGGGAAGAAGTTCTTAGAAGTTTCTTTCCTTTGTTGATACTTATTCTAATTTGAGCTACATATCCATATTGAATTTTTTTGTACTGCAATGTCATTATGCCAGGTTAAATCTAATGCAGACAAAGGACAAGATAAAATTTTCTGATGAGGATATGGCTCTTATTCCCAAAAGGTATTTTCTTAATCTCAACAATTGGTTGTATGTGTAAAATTAATGGGTTTAGTATCAGCTCTACAAGGTTTTGTTCTTCACTACATGTCTTGTAAAGACATAAGTGATTTAATTCTTCTGTACATGTGCATCCTTAGGCTCCATATATCTATGCAGACTATGGACACCCATTGCATTATCTTCTTACTATTCCATCCTCCAATCTAGGGCCTCATGGAAGGCAACCTCAGCCATATTTTTTTGCATACTAGCTACTAGAAAGTACGTGTAATGAACACCAATTTTTGAAATAGCATTTTGATATGAATTATGGCCCGCCCATGATGAAACCACAAGATAAAATGGAAAAGTTAAGGTGGTGCCAATAGATGCAAGACAAGCTAGCTATTGATCATAAACAACAAAACAATTCTATGGATTCTTCTCTGCTTCATAAACACCCCCATAAATTATAATATCAACATAAAGATGTGAAGCCACAAGAAGTAGCTGATAAAATTTGAACATTATAGTACTCACATTCCTGATATATATTCTTCAATATAATTATAATTACATTAATTTCTAGGGAATGATGCTAATTTAGCAGCTTAATTTTGCATCAAATATTCTTCTCGTCTTACTATAATTATTAATAATCTTATTTTGGAAATTGATCAAAAGTTGTTTACTATGACTCCATATATAATTAGGACCCGAACAACCTTGTATAGTTTTCACTTTTCATAACCAATCAATGCAAATAAGTACTAAAAAATTAGTACGTGCTTTAGGTTCAATAGTTTTTCATATTCTTAAACTTGTTCTAGCTATGCAAGCCATTTGTGTCTTGATTTCTATCATTACCACGTTGCTCATGTCCATGCTTGGCATCATCATGTATTGCTCACATTCCCACAATGAACATATACTTGTTTTGAGCTTAGATACATATGTAATTTTTAAAAATAGTCACAACTTTTATTTATAAGAGTTGGCCTGCATACCTGATATGGAATATTTTTCTCTTTTACCATAAGTAATGTTAAATAGGGTATGGTATAATAATTTTTCACTGGTTTAATACTTTCTTTTATAAAAACCTTGTCTTGTATGAAATCCTTATGCTGCTTCTGATTTGACCCATGCTTGGGGTCACTATCTTTGCAATTGTCATGAAATCCTTACTATCCTTGGAAAATAGTGCATTTATCTTCTTACAACTTTATTGCCCTCTTATCCATGGTATGACTTTCATGAGCATATCATTGTTCCCTAATCATTGTATGACTACCACTTTGATGTCTTTTAGCAACACTATCACTACTATTCTCTATATTGGGTGTCATTGGATGTTACTATCATGGCATACACTCTTGATTTTTTCTCACATTTTGGATATCATTCATAATCTTTGGCTTTAGATATGACTGGAAGAGGTTTCCTATAAATATTTGTATAACTCTTTTTGTATGACCCGTATCCTGAGGAAGGCCTACCTTGCATATTTATTTACAATTTAACCATTGAAAAACATGTCTAGATCCTTGATCTTTTCCTTTCCAATGTATGTGATGCTTTGCTTTCTTGTAGGTGACATTCTCTTGTTGCTTACTCCACTTTATCATGTTCGCCACCTTTGACTTCTTTGTTGTATAACATGTCGTTAAATATGATATCATTTGGTCTCTCTGTATATAGTTCATTTAAACATTTCATAGCTCATTTTAATTATTCAATGTGATCCCTTCACCATCTTCACAGTTTTAAAACTACTTTCAGAATTTACTTCTATTTGGCATCTTTGTGTTTTCTTATCTTAAGTAGTCGTTGTTCAAAACAATTTTTTGTACATGTGGGAGACCCCTAAATTATAGGTTAAGTGACATTCTCAACTCTGTTGTATCAATATTTTGGAGTTTTTTGGTCTCCTTACTCATTTTAGCTATGTTTGTCTTTATTGAAAGAGTAAGCAGCACCATGACTGGAACTGAAAACAAGAACAAGGCAGTGGGAAATACATGGAACAATGACTTGGTTTGAAAACAAAAATAGAGCATTCAAGGGGAAACTCCTCTTGGAACCTTTAACCAATGAAATTTAGATCATGAAAGGATCAGGTCACTCTCAATTTACATTTACATGACTTAAACTAATGGATGTAAAGACAAATATGACCCCCAAGACTGACTGCAGCAGTTAAGAAATGATAGTGATTGTTTTTATCAGTCCTTTGGGAAAGGTGAAACTATTAATTAGATTCAAAATAAGTTAAAACCTTGAGGGGGTAAGTGGATTACTTTTTGACCATTTGTTTACAACTTCTTCAATGCTTAAATGACATCAAATGATATAAAGGAGAACCCAACAATATCAAACTATCATATCACCGAGTTAAATAATTATGAGTGTCACTATGAAATCAACATGAAGAATCACTAAGTGCTATTATCCAAAACATGAAGGGAGTCTTCTCAACCTAACTATATCACTTTCACCCTTGACAATATTTGCAAAAAGAAATTCTCAACAAAAAAGATGGATTGTTGTTACAATCATTAAGTTATGCACATATGACTATGTTTTGAGAAATTAACACCCCAAAACCAATTGGAACTTATCATCCTATGTTCTTAGAATGATATTTAGTTCCTCCTTAACCTTCTTCAATCACATGCAACATTAATACCATTAATTCAATCACTTGTTATCAAAATAAAAAGAATAGCAGTCAAAGTGAGCAAAGAAATGAATAACAGTTTTGCTAGGGCCCATGAGATCTCACTCCATACATAATCTTATGATCTCAAACCATATGCATTTTAAATATATCTTAGATTACTAATATATTCTAGAAGAAGAGATTTTTCCCATGGTGAAATATGGAGAAATAAGCATACCTTTGAGAAACTCTTGGGAAGTGAGGGTTTGATTGCTATTTTGAAAGAAATTGATGTATATTCCTCTCTACTCAAAATTGTTTCAAATGAAATAAAAATTATTTTAATTCATTCCCAAATCGATTTGGAATCAGAAATAATCACTAGATTTTAATGGTGTGTGACTGTTATAAGAAATTGCAGAAAAAAATATAGTAAAAATGCAATGTCTTTATTAAAACTTCCTCCAAACTTCCCGTCTCTCTTGACCTTGACTCAAAGGGGATATTTGAATTATTAAAATATGGTTTCTAATTATTCCAACAAATTTTGGATTATTTTAACATTGATTACTCACTTGACAACTTATTTTGCAAATGCTGCAAAAGTTGTCAATGTAACTTTTGCTACATTGTTGCAATTTTGACACTTTTACAGTCTGATTACAAACATTTTTTTATATCATAAACTTATAATATTGTTCTGAAACTTATTGGCTTCAATGTAGGTATGAATATACTCTATTTTGGACATTGAAACATCTGATTTGGTTAAGTATGACAAATTTATGTCATTTTAGGTGTAGGGAGTCCAAACCCTTACTAGGGTAACCAACAAGTTAACAAAATGTGATATTCTCATACTAAACATGTATGCAGGACCCAAATTCATATGGGATATGGGAGAAGACATGTAATTTATGCTCTCAATTATGCAGGGATCCATGCAACTGATAGCACATGGAATCAATGAGAAGAAAATGAAGTATGGATGTCACAATGTATATTTCCAGAATTAGCAGTCTGAAAACATTACTGATCGAGGGATCAAACGAAGTTGTAAAACCCTATAATTTTGGGATATGGTAGGTCTTTTATTTACCTACAACTTTTGTTCTTTCCATAAAAATTATTTTGTATGTTTAAGAGGTCCAACAAATTGATTTCCAGAAACTGTCCTAGGAGGACTGAATTTAGGACAGTCACAATCATAGTTGATACCACAATATGTACCCACATTCATGCATCAAACCCTCACTATTTTTTTGAAGGGACTGACATTTTCAAAATGCTCCTACATTTTTCACTAATTTTCAAATGTAACTTTTTTGTTTCACAAAATTTTCAAGGATTTTCTTCTTCTTTTTTGTTTTGGTTCTTCCAATAAATTTAATTACTTGTGTCTAGCTTCCTATGGACTCCACACACTCAGCAGACCTATGCCAACACAAAACATAACCAATAGACATGCAAGAACCTATATCAGTAAAAAAAGTTAGGATAACAAAAATATGAGCCAACCAATATTTTTGGAGTGCAGGATTGCACAAGACTTGAATGATCCTGCATCACAATATCCCATCTCAATGCAATCATTTTCATCAACCAATATAGAATTACTTGTATTTTTTGTATATTTGGGGGCATTTTTATTTACTGTGGTGTGAATTTTTTTTAAGTTTTTACTGATATAAGTCTTAAGAGTTTCCTTTGAGTTGGACAACCTACAAATGTTGAATACTAATTGTCATTTGCAAAATAGATTTTGGTGATTGATGGATCAAAGTAAAGTTTTGAGTTCGGTGCACACATAGAAGCATCTAGAAGCATAACTAACACATAGAAATTTTTTAGTTAGTTCCAACTTCCATCCACTTGCTTGTTGATTCTTTGATTGCTTGTAGAATGCCTTGGTTGCCACTTGCATGCATTTGACATGTTGGACCATTTGACATAGCTGGAGTGTCTATTTTTAACTTTATCTTCTTCCAAGCATGAACCAGATCCTGCATGACTACTCCAAGTTTACATGGCAATATGAGACAACCAAGTGAATGTGGTTTACACCATGCAGTTCCATAGAAATTCACACCCATGTTAGAAAGAATGAGTTTGATTCAACCTTGTTTTCCTGTTTGGTGACACTATATCGACCTTTAGCCTTCACTTCACCATATTTCTTAAGTCCCCAACCTTAAACAATAAAATACAAACCAAAACACTCATTTCACATGTCACAAACACAAAAACTAATGCAACTCATTTTGGGTGACGTAGGTTTTCTTGACCACTAGGATGCTCTTACATGAAATATGCTTAAGGAAAAGATACTTGCAGTTTCATTAGAGAGCCAAAGAAATTGAGGAGATCCTTTCCAATGAGAAAGTCATACTTAACACAAACATATTTCCACAATCCATTAAGATAAGCATACAATGTTTCTGGATTCGATTGTGTGAGTTTTTTTCATCAAAGGACGTTTCGGATCACACTTCGTGATCCATCATCAGGAATAGTAGAGTGTGTGAGAATGGAAAGTAAAAAGTGCAGACAAAGCCTCTCATCAGGAATATAAGAAGAGAAGGGAAGGATCTGCACACAAACCAAAGCACAGAAAGAGGGACAGTACAAAGATGGATGCAAAGGAATTTGAACCTATACAAATTTCTATGAATGCCTTCTCATATTTCATATGTATGGTAAGTTGGTTACATAAGATTTAGTCTTTTTGTTGTTTTTGATACATGTATTTCATTTCTTATCCCAAAGAGAGTGTTTTGATAGAAATATTTGTGGTTCACACTCACACTAAAGAATGGAAAAACACATAAGACAATTTTTTGTACACTTATCTTTTTAAATGGTTTTTGAGGAATCCTGTATCTTAAAGAGAATCTTGGGCTATGCATAAAGAAGTCTATCTTTGTGTTGGATATTTGGGGATAAAATTTTCAAATGCATTTTATTTATTTCAAGAAAAAATGACATGTCATGCATTCCATGCGGGATTTATTTTAATATTTGGCTGCACTACCACATGCCAGAAGCATATGATGAAGAAGGCAAGTTCAGGCAGGAGAAAAGATTTGCTATAGCTATCCAGCGATACAGGTTATCCTTTACTTTGAAAAGTGGTACTATATAGATGTGAAACTTATTGTTTTGGTGTAGTCACATCTAAAATTAATAGTCATCATTAATGTGTAGAAACATGGAGAGTTTCTTATATTAGCTTCCTGTTGTGTATGTTTGATAATCTCTGTCTAGCAATCTCCTAATATGGTGTAAATATTTTTCATTTATGCTTTATTAGGATAGTGTGAAATAGTTTTTAAATGTAGTTTTTTTAATAGAATTGCTTTGATATTTGATAATAGCTATACCAAAAACCTTTGTTGCTCTTGATTGCTTCCCCCTAGCACCTATTGTCTGTCCACCTAAAGAAAAAAGAAAAAGTTATTTTATGCCAAATATGACTCCAGAAAAGGCTCACTTTGATGGTAGTATTCCTAAAAAAATGGATAAGAATAGGGATGCTAAGAAACCAATTATTGAAAGAGAGTTGTCTATTGTAGATTTGGTCACCTCCATTAAGAAAAGAGCTACCAATATTTTCAAATACGTCTACCCTAAAATTATTTATAATAATGAGGGAAAGGTTGTACATACACTAGAAAATCCATGATATCAAAAGATGTAAGAAGTGCTTAACATTGTGTATTTGAAGAGTCTTTCATTGCAAAAAGTGTGCTAGATGAATGGCTATCAAGAATTAGTCCATTCATAAGATCAAGCTTGAATTTTATTGAGACACTCCAAGCTTTAGAATTTTATGTTGTTTTCATTCTTTTTGAGTGAGAAGTGTTGGAGATTTGCCAACAGGCCATTACTGACTGTATGTTTGTCATTGATGACAACATATGGAAAGTAGCATGCATGGAACTCCTATATAGTAAGATTTCTATATATTATAGATGGACATGATATCAACATGATATCATGGGCGCAGAGGTTGAATGTGAGTACAGACAATTACACAACAGCTTGTGTCAGCAGTGTTCTTGACAGAGTTATAGACAATGTTCTGTGTATGGTTGTCTGTACAGTTGTCCTATGGGCATGCACCCTTGGATATATGTTGCAGACATGTTAGTGATGTTAAGTTCATGGACACATGGTTTGATGATGAATGCAAGTGAAGTTATGCAGTCGCTATTCGCCAGTAGCAGTTTCCTGTGTTTGTTCAGCAGAGCCAACTGAGATTTTATTGGTTCTTTAGTTGCGCCTATCTTGATGGTATGCACCCTTGGAGTTAAGCTTAGAGATGAGTTTTTGATGTTTTTTTAAGAGTGCATGAGTTAATTTAGCTTGTAGAGAAAGTTCCAGTTGTTTTGGTAGAGCCGACAATGTGTAGCGTGTGTCTACAATTATCTTATTTAGACAGGTCCCATAATATGTTGTGTGCATAATAGAGCCGATGAATGTTTGTTGGAGTTTATTATGGTTTCTCTATTATGATTTCAAGGTGGTTCTAATAGGTTGACTTGATCATATCATTTAGAGGAAAGATATTTATAGGCAGTCATTTGTGATTGCTGGAGTATGGTTCATGGTTGATTAAGCAGAGTGTGCGAAGTGTTGAGCCATCAGAAGAAGGTCTATGTGACCAAGTAGAGTATGTGTGCTATTCATTGGAACTGATCTAGATAGCAGGTCAAAGTGTAGTTCACCAAGATCCAGATATAGTGTGTATTTGTTATTCAGAAGGTTGTAGCCTTCACCCCTCTGAGCAGTGAGCTCTCGGACAGTGCATCCTCTCCCCTAATAGGGACAATTGTAAAAGACTCATAATAGGGTCTAACCCTTAACCAGGTCTACTATACTTCTTATATTGTAAAGCTACTCCTAACAGGGTAAAGGATCTTCTAACAAGGATCATTGTACACTAGTACAGAATATTAGTGGGTATCAAGTCCCATCGGGGTTTTTACCTATTTGGGTTTCCCCATAACCAAAATATTGGTGTTGTGTTCATGTGTTCTTTCATTATGTTTATGCTTTGTGTTTAAGTATACTTAATTGGATAAAGAATTGAAACTTGTAGATAACTGATTCACCCCCCCCTCTCAGTTATCTCTTGGGACTATTCCTAACAGGAAGCATGTGATTTTAGATACTTTTGAGGTTGTCCATATGTAGATAGGAAAACTACAGGGAAAGTCAATTTTTCTCCTATTTATATGGCAGTTTCAGTGATTAATATGAAATTGGAAACAATACAAAAGTCAATTTTCAATAGTGGTGATGGTACTAGCATAATGCATTTGTTTTGGGTGTTCCAAATATGTCAGTTGATGATGGATTTTTAAGCAGGAAGATGAGGGTAAAGGTTGATATGATTAAGAGTATATGAGAAAATCTACAAAATAAATTTTGTTCTCAAAGTAGTGCCCCTCTTTTTATGACTTATGGCTTTGAAGTGTTCCTGACAGAGTTTTAAGCTTCTTTAATATCTTCTCCTAGATCTCATACAAATGGGTGTTTTCAACCCCATGCTTATTTGAGGTAGTTAATAATTAGTGGAATAATATATAAAAATAGATACTAGTGCTAATGTTGAGAGGGAAAGTTGGCACATGCGCATCTTGGAGCACTTTCCAACATGTTTAATATTTCATGCTTTTGAGGATATTGAAATGAGTTAGATCCTTTTCTATCTAATATAATTAGAGTTTACTCCAACGAATGCCATTTTGCGCTTCATGGATTTTTGGACAAGACTGGGTATCTTACGAAGGAATGAGAATAGTTGGTAAATTTTAGACAAAATATATTAGCACATAATATAGCCAAAAACTTGGCTGGAGATTCTTCCAACACCTATGAGAAGATGAAGAAGTTAGAGTCAGCTAATGGGGTAGATCTTAGAGGTGATATTATTTATATTTTGTTCATTCAATTTTCAATAATTTGGGAGAGGATTAGCCTTTACATGCTGCAGAACCAAATTGAATATTTATCAACAGTCTAGGAAGATTATCCATATTTTACTTTTATAATATATAAAATGAGGGTAAAAGGGTCCCTAGCCTATAGAAAAGGACCAGAATATTTTAGGAGATAAAAAGGAATCCATATATACTTCTCTCTTCTTTTTTCAATAGGAATTCTTCGACCCACTTTTTTGTCTGAGAAAGGGATTAAAAAATATTTCACTATGAGGGGAAAACCACATTATATCTGGTCAACAACAAGTCAAATTGTGATATTTCTATCAAGATTCAATTGTGTATATTTTGAGTCAAACTCATTGGCCCATGTTTCATGAATAGTAGTTCACAAGAATCCATCTCTCAGGAGAATGAATGGAACACTTAGCACTCATTGAATTCTAGGTGATGCTCACTAAGATGAAGCACCAAGACTTTTTGGGAGGTCACCCATCCCAGTACTAGTATGATAAGATGTATTTTTGCATCAGTAATCAGTACCCAGGGAATCATACAAAACTCATCTACTCAGTTTTTCCCTTCCATTAAATCCTAGAAGTTCTCTTTGTTGCATATCAAATCATTAATGCCATCCCCAGTATCCCAGTAACACCACCATAGGAGCCTAACATAACAGTACATTTGACCATCCCCATGGTAGTCAGGAACATCTGTGGTGTCTCTTGACTGTCCCAAGGATGATCATACATCACTATGCCTGTCTTTAATTTTTTCAATTCAAAAGGAAACCTCTGAATTTTAAAAAATAAATAAAACATTTTATTAAATCAACAACGTTAAAGCATAAATGCAAAAGGAAGAAAAATGACATGATTACATACTTGATAATAATAAAATAACTGTACATAGAAGTTGAACTATACAGAGCAAGCAAAAAAGAGCTTTATTAAAGGTTATTTATCTCGATGATCAGGTGGTGAATTACATATTAGAGATCAAAATTGCTTGATGAGAGGCTCAAATTATGTTATCAATGGACTATCTTCCCATAGCCCAAAAGTGTGCAGTAAACTAGTTTACAAGACCATAAAAAAAATTCAACTAAACACTCATATTTTTAATAAACTAATTCTATAGATTAGAAAACAAAAGTCAGAATCGATGCTAACTCCTTTCACCCAATGATAACCATTCATAATTCCAAATGTCTTCAGTATGCTACTCTATTGTGCATAAGCATTTTTATTCTTTTTTGTGAATATGGCCCAAAATATTAATAGTTTCCATTTGACAACAACCAAGAAGACTATCATGCTTCTAAAAGATGCTTGTAATTTTTGAAAGTATATTTCATCTATTTGAAGCACTTATAAGAAATATTTGGAGAAGAAATAGAATTTGTCAACAACTTCATATTCAGTTACATGAATCAAAGATACAAACCCTCTCAAAGTTCTGGAACAAGTAGCAAACTTTTCAATTTCAATGGACTGGTTACTTTACTGCACCTAGGAGATGTTGGTGAAATCCACACATGTTTTCAGATGTTGGTGCTATTACCTTTCTAAGGTCAACTTCATTTATCTTTTTAAGTTGGCCCCCATTTCCAAACATTTTGAGTCCTACGCTTTGAATCCTCCACAAGGTAGAGAATTTTATTCATTTATTGATGTATCACAACTGCACTGAAGTCCAAATTTCCAATATGATGAGAAACTGCCCTAGCTTATCAGAATTACAAATGGAACACTTGATTGTAAGCTCAAACTACTGGAGGATTTTGGTTTCATGGATAAAAAAATGGCCAAACTTTTGATGATCAATCCAAACATTTGGTACCACATCCTCTAGAACAACCTTCTTCCCATGATGGACATTCTGAAGAATGTATTTCAGTCCAAGATGTACTCATTAAATCCTTGTTAAAAGCACCAAGATTTCTTAGTTGTAGCTTAGGGAAATCCCTGAAGCCCTTGCTTTATTTCTGGGAAGGATGGATTTTTGTGGGGTGGCACTCATTAGCCTCTTATAGGTACATCCAATCATGTCTCTACCAGTTGCACAAGTTGATCTCATTCACAAGATTGGCACTGAAAAAGAAAGTAAAATATTAATATACATTGTAGGTATAGTGGCTCTGGCCTGCACAAAAATGTTAGCAAATACCTCTATATTGTAACTTTCTTTTAGGTTATATTCAAGTAAATATTACAGGGAGAAGTCATGATATGGTATGGAATTTCTTCATCTGCTACTCTTTGATTGTATGCCTACTCCTATCCTTAAATGAAAAAGCAACCCCACTATCCAATTGCAATAAACTTTAAATTATGTCCAAAAATGCCAGAAATTTAATTTACTCTGTTAATTTTCCTGAGTTTAGCTGGCATTTTTGGGATTATGGAGACTATGACATCTTCTTGTTTCACGCACCAAGAAAAACATGTAATCTTTTTTAGGACCTGGTATATAATAAGTGAATAGATGAAAAAAAAGGTATAGTTCAAGTGGTATTCTATATTTTAAAAATTTAGTTTTCTTTTGAAAATACATAAAATACGATTAGGTAATATGGGTTTAGAAGGTGAAAAGAAAAAATAGGGATTGGAAATTCTTGTTCCAAGGCACTCTCTCTGAGCGACCATTCCTCTATTGGGAGTTTCAATGGGAATCAAATTTCCATCAACACATCTGTAGTAATGCCAATTCTAGTCTCCCAAATTTATATCTTCAATGGGAAAGATCTATCAAAATAGTACTCCATTTTAGTTAATAAGATTGACTTACTAACCAAATCAATAGAGAAAGGGACACAAGCATGTTGTACTATAATGCTAGAATCCTACACATGCATGTTGAGTAGAGGGATTTGAAGTGAAAGGAAAATGTAAAGAAAGAGGAGGTTCAATAGTTATTTTTCATTTCATTAGAGTGTGTTTCAAAGACCTGATACATAATCCTTAAGTATGTTAGTGCTTGAATTCCTATGGTAACTAGTTATCTCTGGAATGGGGAATGTGAATCATTCTAAAAAACTCAAGGAGAAGTATGGAAGCCATGCTGAAAATTATTGTCAATTATTGAACTTCCATGTACCGAATTACAAAGTAAGATTTAGTAATAGGCCAATCTATCATCTACATGCCCTCCATTCAAAGTATTAAGAGTTCTAATATGTTTATGTCTTAACAAGGATGGTGATTTACTTGTACTTAGGGCATTCAGACACCAATCAAATGAACCACTAGGTTCTCCACGCCTATAGGTGATCTTCTTGACAAAGCACCCCCAAATTTACAGTGTAGATTGAATTTTTAGAGTCATATCCTATAGCTTACCTTGTACGGTTAATGGATTCAATGTAGTATTATCCTTAGAGTAGTTATTTCCTTTGGCTGAAGCCCATTTGTGTTCATAGAAATTAAATAATGTATGGGTATCAAGAATATCTATTACTACTGAAATTATGGTGTTTACTGGTTGAGTAGCGGGCCAGTTGATAGGTGATTTGATTGGGGTTGCAATGGTCCTCACATTTAGTGTAGGGAGGCAAAGCTCTAGTAATTATTTTAAGTAATCAACTGATAGGTACTCAATAATGTTTGAAACGGAAATGTTCAATAATGGCCCTTTTTACATCATTTAAGTATCTTTTAAGAATAGGTACATGCACAATTTTGAGTGCTCCATCTCAATGATATTCTTAAGGAATACATATGCCTAAACTGCCATCTTTGGGTGCAAGGTTTAGTGTTGTCAAGGTTCTATCAATTTTGTGGAAAATATTCAAATATTCTAAGATATTGTATAGTCTAGTGTGAAGCACACCTGTAGCATACCAACTCACAATTTCCTCATACAACTATTTACAAATTTGTTTGGTTGATAGAATATGTATAAAGTTTGTATTTTGTGTGAAGATTGATCAACTTAGAAGAAATTTTCAATTCCACTTGAAAAATAAAAGGTAATTATAAGTTGGATTTTCTTAAGAAGGCTATTTGTTTGCATGCTTATTATGCTTTCATGTTTACCAACAAGTTTGGTGCCCATGGCAGATTTGTGTATTAAGACTCTTGGAGTTATTGTAACCATTGTGAGTTTCACTATGGAATCAACTAAACATTTTTTCATATTTGTTGGTGAGTGATTTGCTTAGCATTTTAGCTCGAGTACTAATTTTTTTATTATTCCATGGTGCCAATACTATTGGATTTAATATTTTTAATCAAGCTAATTCCAGCTAAAGCATCACGTGATAGTTGTGTTGGAAATTTGTCTATACTAAGGTATATGACTAGATATAGTGTTGTCATTATGGAAACAAAGTCATATAGCAGTTTGGAGTCAGCACACCTGATGAGAAGATCAGAAATCAGCTAAGTGTTGAAGACTGGATAGTGTACAGAGTTCCTGAAGCTCAGAGCATCAACGCACATGTGTACGAATGAATTATGGTATGCACCTTGGAAGTTAAGTTTGTTAGACTATACTTATGCTAAGTCTATGAGCACATAAGTAGATATGCAAAGATGTGAAAGTTACAGTCAGTTGAAGTTGCACAACCAGTGTATGCTAGTAGAGAATAGAGCATAGAGCCGACAGTTAGCATTTTGGTTTGTGATTATAATGTAATGTTGTAAAGGCCATGCACCCATTGTATTTAGGTTGCCGACATGTTTATATGTATAATTATAAGCATGCTTAAGCCAATTCATTTGGAAGCATTGTTTGTAATTAGTTATAGGGCCGACCTAATTGTTTTGTTTGTATGAGCGTATAAATATAAGATGCGCCCATTGTATTCGGTATGGAAGTTGTAATATAGTTGTGATAAGAAGAGAAGAGGTATGCAAAGACAACATAAGATGTATTAGAGCTTTGCTAGAGGTCAAAGCATCAACGCACCAAAGGAACTGATTAGACAAGCAGTGTCATAGTGATAGTTCACCTGCAGATATAGTGTGTATCTAAAATCAGAAGGTTGTAGCCTTCACCATTTGAGAAGTGAGCTCTAGGATAGTGAGTCCACTCCCCTAACAAGGATCATTGTAAAAGACTCCTAATAGGGTCTGACCCTTAACAAGGTCTACTATACTTAAAGCATTGTAAAGCTACTCCTAACAGGGTAAAGGATCTTCTAACAAGGATCACAAAACACTAGTGCAGAATATTAGTGGGTATCAAGTCCCACCGGGGTTTTTACCTATTTGGGTTTCCCTATAACCATATTGGTGTCATGTTTTGATTTCATGTTTCATATTTATGTGAATGCTTAATTCAGTATTTAAGCATTTAAGTTTAGCACAAAGATTAAAGTAAAAAGTTAAATTACAGTGAACACTAATTCACCCCCCCCTCTCAGTGTTCTCATTCCTAACAATTGGTATCAGAGCTTTGGTCCTCAAAAAAGAAGTTTAACCACTTGAGGAGATCATGGACAAAGCAGAAATGAAACATCTAAAGAAGAATCTTGAAGCCGCTCTTGAAGACCTTGACAGTTCAGAAAGAGAAATTGAACTAAAAGAAAAAGTCAGTGATGCTCAATTAGTTATCAAAAGACTAAGAAAGGATTTGAAAGGACGTTCTAACAGTGATCTTGAAGAAAAATTCAAGAAGTTGAATGAAGAAAATGCATCCTTATTGAGTCAGCTTGAAGAATTTGATGACAAACTAATGAACAATCAAGATGTCTATAATGAACAAGTCAAGGAGAATCTTCAATTCAATGAAGAATTAAGGGAAGCAAATTTGGAAATCTTGGATCTAAGGAATTGCAAAGAAAGATTGGAGTCTGAATTGAAAGAAGCAAAGAATCACATTGACAAATTGCACACCAATTTTGATTTGATAGAATCTTAGTTGTACGCAAGAAGAGTCAAAGGAGACACTAGCTGTATCGGATACAATGAAGCACAAAATCAAATTGATAATATGAAAGCAAGAAAGGAGACACAAAAAGACTCCACTAATATTGAAAAGACTAAAGATCAAACCAAAGACAATGGTGGACCACCTAAGAATGAGCGCAAGCCTGGTGAACGCACTTGTTTTGCATGTAACAAGCATGGACACATTGCAAGGAATTGTACTGAGGTAAGACCTTTTAATGGTTACTGTTCTTTATGCAATAGATTTGGTCATAGAGCTATGAATTGCAAGACCAATAAGAAGAATAGGATTTAGCATGATCAAAGAAGTCAGAATCAGACCAATGCAAGAAGTTCTCAGAATGTTACATGTCAGATATGTAACTATTATGGCCACTTAGCGAAACAATGCAAAATGGTGACTCATGTCAATGCACCAAGGAATATGAGACCCCTAGTCATTTGTCACTCCTGTAACAAGGTTGGATATATCTCAAGATTATTTAGATCAAGGACACAAGGTCAAGAAAGCCCTAAAAAGGATGAAGAACCAGTTTTGGATCTTGAAGGAGAAGTTAAGTTTGTGAAAGCCTCAGAGGATGCGAGCTTGATTTGGATAGAAGGAAAGAAGGACAAAGTTGATGAGAATGTATTGGATGCATCCGCAGTGGATGCACCCTCTACATCTAGATGAATGGCCCTCAGGGTCATAGGGGGAGCTAATTTAGCTCTAGACCCCTGCGTGGCTAGTATACTCATCCTCAGAGTGTGCACCTTTGGACTTAAGATTTTGGAGTGTATAGGAACCTTTGTGCAAGAGCCCACATGTTGAATGTTAACAAAACTCGAGTTGGAAATTTTGAAGTGACAGCTTGGTTTACGCAACTTGCATTAATGGTAGAATTCTCACTTTAAGTACATAGAAATTTTTTTTCATTACTCATTGCAATCGAATTCAAAGTGATTGGAGAGTAGATAGAGCCTTGGAAGTTATTGTGAAGATTTGGAGATTGAACTATCAATATTTGCAATGCATTTGGTCAGTTTTAGAAACCCTAGCTCGTTGCGCTGATTCAGAAGCCATCAGATTATCTCAGAGATCAATTGGAAAGAGATTATCAAGTAAGTCATAGCTACTCCCATTGTTTATGATGTCGATGAGAAGAAAATATATTTTTTCAAGAGGCACCCATTTAAATCAACCCTAGATGATTTAGAGGGAGCTTTCTCCTACACGCCTATGGGCGTCATGCATGTGGAAGACATAAGGGCTTACATCTACTATAAGAAAGAACCTGTTGGACTAGATAGGTTAAGGGCACACATGGATACAATGTTGAAATAGGATAAAACATTCATGGATGAATACACCAAATGGAATGATCACCCTATTGTTGAGTATGCTACGACATAATGGATAAAGATCTTATTGAGCAGAATCCATGATGATCTGTTTTGGATTGGAGATGTACTAGTAAGAATCACAAGTGATCTGATACATGAGATGACAAGCCTTTCTAGGATAGGCACCGTCCTTCCAGTGGGCAAGGATGTCAGGAAAATGGTGGAGAAAGCATGTAAGTCAATGAGCGATAGGTGCAACATGACTATCGAGCCTATTAAGGAAGCAAACATCAAAATGATGTCAATGATACTGGGTTACAAGTTTCATCACACCAGCAGGCTGAATAGTGTGTCTACGGGCACTATTCTAGTAGCCATCCGACTTGTAAAGGAAGATGGAGAGTTCAACTTGTGTGAGATCTTGCATGCACAATTGATAGATAACATCAAGGATATCAAACATGACAAGACAAATATATTCAGGTTTGGGTCACTAATCATCTATATGTACCTTCATATAGTTGGGAAAGTATCAGACTTGTATCTAGACAAGTCCATTCCAACCATGCCACATATATCTGTGTGATGATGATTATCACCTTCATGAAATTAAGATCAAATAGAAACAATTAAAAGTAAATACAATGCAAATCTAATTAAAATTGAAACTAAGATCTATAGAATCTCATGGCTCTCTAGAAAGAGGTGGTAAGTGAAGCTCTCAGCTCAAATCTCCACTAGTGACACTTCTAAAATGAGAATGTATGCTGCTATGCTTCTACAATGATAGTTCTAGCTCAAATTGACAAGATATAATGCAAATTACTCTAAAATGCTCTTAGAATGCTCTCAATTGCCTATAGTAACAATGCTTTGCAAATGAATTTCTAAGATATCAATTGCTCTCAAAATGCTTCATATTTATAGTAAATTCCCAAGGGTAGGGGGTAGAGTGAAGTAATCATGATTTACCTTAGGTTGAGTCAAATACTTTGCTTTGTTCATAAATGGGGGGACAATTTAAAAGTTTTTCTCAAAGCTTTGGACAAAAGGACAAGATTGAGTGGTTGAGATTGAAACTTTCAAATGAGTGATTGAGATTCATCCTTTTTGAGTGATTTATGTCTTTTTGTCCTCAATTTTCATTGGTTGCTCAATTTTGTTGAAAAAAATTAAGAATTATTAAATTCAATTAATTAATTAAATTTAGCCATGTAAGGGTAATGGGTTCATTTTGATTTTTGATTTAAACAACTATACAACTAATTGATTAAAATCAATTATGTAGCGTTTTTGGCCCCTTTAAGCTTTGATTTAATTATTTAACATCCTTATTTGATTTTTCCTTTGCTTTAATTGATTTTTGTCCATCTTTATTTAATTATGTCATTTTTAATTGATTTGATCCCTTTTTGATTGAATTAGTGCATTTTGATGATTTTGAGCCATTTTATTGATTTTTTGCAATTTAAAAGCACTTGTCCAATTTTGCGTGTCTACAAATGCCCCTCTTTGAATTGATGTGTGAAGAACATTGATTCAAAGATTCTTTTGAGTCCTGATCACTTTTAGCTCCTGATTGCTAATTTGCTGATATGCCTCTGATACTGATTGATTGTTGCCCCTGATATGATATTGATATGATTGTTGCCTCTGATATGATACAAATTTTTTTGATGCCCCACTAATTTCAATGATGTTTGATTTTAATTCCAATTTGATACCCTGATGCCCCCTCATAAATTAAAACATATTAATTTCTTGATTTGAAATTTTTTGATGATGTTTGATTCATTGAATATGTTTTCATTTCTGAAGAACTTGATGATATGCTGTGTTAAAGGATGCCCCGGTTAGTTTGATATGTCAATATATGGGTCTAAGCCAAATTTCACCTTCAAAATTAGGTCAAAATAGCTTAAATAGGTTGAAAAACCTTGTTTTACTATTCATTTTTACTTTTCTCTTTGGTGATTTTGCTCTGATCCTGCGGTGAATTTTGAGATGGTTGTCCCTATTCGAGAACATTGATTTGAGAGGTGTCGGAGATATGCGAGGCCACCCGAGTATGGACTTCCTGTAAGTTATTTCAAACCTTGTATTTGCATTTATTGCACATTTATTAGCATTTATTAGCATTTCTTATTTCATTGTTGCCTTTAATATGTGAAATCATCCCTAGGATCATTTTAATGTCGCCTAGACCCTTTAACTATCGCATCCACGCTTTTCTCTCACACTTCCATGTAGTTTAATGCCACTTAAGGAACTTTTATCCTCACCTAGGAATAGGATACTCACACCTACAACTAGGTCAAAATGCCCCTTTTCATATATGCTATCACATAGGAAACCCTAGCGATTTTACTATCACCTAGGCCACCTTTTACTGTCACCTAGCATGATTCAGTGTCACGTAGCGTGAAAAATATTGCCTAACACCCAAATACTATTGCTTCACATCTTTTTGCTATTTCTTAGGAGGAATGTCACCTGAGCTGATTAAAATCATGCCTGCAAACTTTTGAAAATTTTTTTTGTACTTTTTTCACACTTGTACTTTGATTGTGTCTGATGAAAAATTTGATGACTTTCAATGCTTGAGTCGAATGATTAAATTAAGTCTATTGTGTTCAACAAAACAAATGGATTAGGATATCAGGATAGTGTTACCAATGAATGTGATGTGTCAATCTGATTAGGATAGGATATTGATAGGATAAATCAATCAGTGTGAAAATTGATATGATTTGATACTGCTGCTTCGTTCTCAGGACACAGAGAAATGAACAATTGGTATTTGGTGTGATTGCTTGATACTTTTGATAGAATTGATTGACTTGAGATAATTCCTTGATATGGTATACTGATATGATTCCTTTTCTTTGCCAACAGGAAAACTTTCCTACTTTATACATTCAAACAATGGCTTCTTGGGTCATTGATTTGGGCCAGACTCTTACAGATGTTGAGTTCCACGTGATTGAGTTGTGTGGTTTGAGTTTTCTCCTTGATCTTCCACGGTTCCAGCTGAACCATGGTTTACTTACTGTAGTGGCAGAGTGATGGCACTCCGACCATAACACATTTTATTTGCCTTATGGAGAGATGATGATTACTCTTGAGGACATGTATCGATTACTATGTATCCCCTACAGAGGGGAGGTACTGTATTATGATTCCATCTATGATTCTACTATCTGCCGGTGACTGTTTGGGGATAATTCTATTGATGATGGTGATATGATCACTTGGCCTCAGTTTGATTCCTTTCCTACCTTGCCAGCAGTACTTGGTGCATTGATTGGTGCTTTACTTTTTCCCGATCAGTGAGGTCATGGTTTTTTCATTGGATGGGGTAGGATATTGGAGGATTTTCTTGCTCATCCTCGATGTTTCGATTGGGGGTCATGCGTCCTTGCCCAACTATATCATGATTTACATGAGGTAGTCTATCGAGCGAGTGCATCCTTGTCGGTTGGTGTAGTGGTTCTTCAGTTGTGGATATGGGAGCATCTTCCCATCACTAGGGACATTTCTGACAGGGTTTGGCCTTAGGGTTTTCTCTATGCTTTTCTATACACTGGAATGGTTATACAACATCATTTGGGTCATCTAGATTTTTGGCGATGATAGATAGATGATCTAGATCAGGTTTTATGGAGACCCTATAGGGGTTGCAAGCTTTGGAGGGATGATGATGATGAGTTACCATATATGTTTTCCCCTCGCTAGATGATTGGTCACACTACTACCACTATTGAGCACTTTTGCTTTGGTAGAGTTTCTAGATAGTATGGTTGGACATAGGATATGCCACAGGGTACAACACTATATGCTCAGGTACAGGCAGAGAAATCTATGTGGGGTCCTCTTATTGATTATCAATTTGCCTTAGATCAGATTACTGGTATAGCATATTGCAAATGGGAGATGCTTTCTGGTGTAGCAAATGCAGGTATGTCTCATGAGTTTTTTGATTGGTGGGCTCATAACAGGTTTACTCAGTTCACTAATCCAATAGAGTCTATCCTAGGTTGGGGTGATGGAGGTGGTGGTGGTGGTGGTGGTGGTAGACGGTGAAGACGAGGAGAGCAGAGAGATCCTCTTGTTATTATTGATAGAGGATGGGTGAGAGATGGTCATGTGAGGGATAAAGATCATGCTAGAGGTCATGATGATGCACGTGATAGACAACCTAGAGCAGATAGACAACATAGAGCTCATAGACATCAAAGACAGGAGAGACAGGCTCATGTTGATGCTGCTAGGTAGATTCCTGGTGGATTGGATCCTTTGGTTCAGTTACAGAGAGTAGCCTTGGCTTAGCAAGATGATGATGCAACACAACAAGATCAGGTTCTGACACATTAGGTGCCTATATAGGCTCAGTAGCCATAGGATCATGTACAAGGTTCATAGGATGTTCCTACTATAGGTGCTATAGTACGAAAGGTTCAGTCTCTGAGGATAGATATGTCCATCGTTGTTGGGTGTTTAGATCAGGTTGCCACCTTGATGCAGTAGTTTATGTCAGATGTGGTGCAGAGACGGAGTGGAGTGAGTACTTCTCAGGCTCCTCCCCCACCAGATGGTAGAGGTCTAGATGGATCTAGTCCTACAGGATCTTGATATCTTTGATGATAGATTCACTCATGGTTGATGTACTTGTATCACATGCTATGTTTTTTGATTGATTAGACCATTTGATGTACCCCTTTGTATGACATTATATCTTAATATACTGAGTTAATGGATCATTGATGAACACTTGTTTGATGATATATGATGATATACTCCTTGGTTCTCCTTGATGAGTTGTTTATGAGATTATCTTTTATGTGGCTATATGATGTGTTATGCATTTACTTTGATTTATGCTATGGATGCAGTTATCTTATTTTATGATATAGATAAATGATGCAATGATGTATAGATTTATGACATGGTTTCCCTTTTCTCAATGTATGGATGCAAAAATGTGTTATGGAAATGCATATGGAAATGTCCCTTATGTTTTTTGAATTTTTTCAATGTATGCAATGCAATTCTAATCTATTTGTATGAAAATGATGTATGGATGTTTTTCTCTTTTTCTGGTATATGGATAATGATTAATGATTAATGCTATGCATGAATGCAAAAGATAATCTCATTGTCTTTGTTTTGATTAATCAAGAGTAAGATGTTTGATGGAATCCCTCATTTCTTTAATGTTTTGACTAACCAAGATTATTGATGTACCCCCTTTTTCCCTTGGAAAATTAACCACAAACAAATGCAATTAATCTAACATGATAATGCAATCTAACAGGATAAAGCAATGCAATGCAATTAATCTAACATGATAATGTAATTAATCTAACATCATAATGCAATGCAACCTAAGTGTCACTAGCTTTTAGCAAAGAAATTCCATGGAGATAAATTTTCATCATTGAGCATTTTGGGACCGAAAAGCTAGTACAATCATCACTGACCACATCATGATGATATGAATACCACTTTTTATCGCTTTTTGGTAACATCCTTTTTGAACCAAGTACAACCCTCACTAGTTGGATGAACAAACTATGGGAGTCTGAATTCCGGTGTCAATGGATTCAATGTTGCAAGTGGATTTTTGGTATTAAGATATAGAAGATCTAAATAGCAAGGGATCTATTTGCATAAACAAGAAAAGGTTAATCCATCCTCTTATGAGATAGTCCTCGATGGTTATTTGATGACCATGTCGTTAGACAAACTCTCATAAGTTGACGAATCTTCCTTAAGACAATCACTCAAAGGCAATAAAATATCACGTCTTTCTCATGGCCAATCTAGTTGAAACATCATCGAATAGCTCAAAAGATATGATAAAAAGTCAAATTCATAAAGATTTTCAAAAAGAAAGTTTCAAGTGTTTTGCAATGTTTCCTGATTTTCAAAAATTATTTCCAAGCCTTCTGATCTTTAAGGTGTTTTGTCAATTTTTAATCTTGAATTATAAAGTCAATGAAGGCTCAAGGATTATGTTGTAGGATCAAATACTTAGCTTGTGAAAAATGATATCCATCAAAGGTTCAATAACTTTCCACTCTTCTAAAACTCTGATAAATCTCTCTCTGACGTGACTAATTGTAGCACTTATTGAATCCATTTGGTACCAAATTTCCAATCCTCTTCTTCCCCCAAGTGATAAATGTGATCGGTCGACCAACTTAGGGCTGATAGGCAATACACCAATGTGACTGACCAGCTTTATTATGACTATGTACAAATGATGAATGCAATGGCAGTTGTACAAATGGGATGGTGGAAATGCAATATGGACATATGTGACTAGAAAAGACAAACTTAAGGGAACAAAAGGTGCTTGTTTACCAAGTTTTCACCTTCTGGATCTTTTTCATTTTTTTGCTACCAAGGCACCTATTGCTAGGTTTTCACCAAGGCACTTTTTTTCTTTTTTCTTTTTTTTCAATTTTTTTGTATTTTTATTTTTTCAATTTTTTTGTATTTTTCAAGATCTCTTTAACTATGTGCAATAAATATGATGCTCCTCATCTGATACTCTTTATATTCTTTCATCTCCCTCATTTGTAGAACCTTTTGAGATGAATGCTATTGATGGGTTCTTGGAGTTCCTCTCCTTCACAATATGATAACTTATAGGTTCCTATGCCAAATGAAGACACTATGATGAATGGGCCAAGCCAATTAGCCTCCCACTTTCCTTTCTTCTCTCTTTCAATCTAATTTTTTGGGTTCTCTTGCAACACTAAGTCTCCTACCTGAAAGACTCTCGATTTGATATGTTTATTATAGTTTCTCAAGATTCTATTTTGGTACACTTTCAGGTGCTCATAAGCTTGTGTTTGGTGTTCTTCAAGTAACTCCAATTGTTGAAGTCTAGCAACTCTATAGTCCTCATCTATGATCAATCCTTGTAATGAAACTCCTAGAGATGGGATTTCAACCTCTAATGGTAGAATTGCTTCGGCCCCATAGACTAATGAAAATGGTGTGGCTCCCGTAGGTGTTCGAATGCTCATTCTATAGGCCCATAACGTTGGATTAATTTGCACATGCCAATCCCTTCCTAATTTATTGATTGACCTCTTCAATATTTTCAAGATATTCTTATTCGTGGCTTCAACTTGCCCATTTCCCTGAGGGTAATAGATTGATGAGGAGTGGTGAATGATATGAAATGTAGCACAAAGTTCATCCATGTCCTTGTTTTTAAATTGTTTTCCATTATCTGTTATGATGGTGTGAGGAATGCCATATCTGCAAATGATGTGGTTCAAGATGAACATGGAAATTTGCTTACTCGTGGCCATGATCAAAGGAACTGCTTTGACCCACTTAGTGAAATATTCCGTTGCTGTTATGATATATTTGTGACCATTTGAAGAAGGTGGATATATGATGCCAATTAAATCAAACCCCCATTGATAGAAAGGTCAAGGTGTAACAAATGGGTGTAATTCCTGTGCTGGTGCATGTATCATGTCGCCATGATATTGACATTTGCTGCATATCTTGACAAAGTGGCGAGCATCTTTTTCTAATGTCTTCCAGAAATACCCTAAGCGAAGGATTTTCTTAGGTAGATTTAACCCGCTAGCGTGTGACCCACAAATGCCTTTGTGAACTTCATGTAAAGCTAATCTAGACTCTTCCTCCTCTAGACACCTAAGTAACATCTCGTCGAGACCCTTACAATACAATGTTTCTAAGAGGATTATGTAACGGGTTGACTGGCGTATAAAGTTTCATTTTTGGGCTCGGGTTTGGTCTAAAGGTAGCACTTGGTCTTTGAGATATGTATATATAGGGTTGTACCAAGGGGAGTAATGTCCATGTAATAGGGAAACAATTTGGGTTTCAGGAAGATTGAATGCCGATTTCACCAATTCTTCCACCAAGAACTCGCACTTCTCATTTTGATCAGGTTTTTGTAACAAGGAAGCCAAGGTGGCCATGGCATCAACTGCTCTATTTTTCTCTCTAGGAATCTGCTCAAAAGTGATCAAGGCAAAGTACTTCTTCCACCCATCAATCATGGTCTTATATGGCATCAAATTTTCATCTTTAGTGTTATATTCATTGATGACTTGATTGATAATGAGTTGAGAACCTCCATAAATTTGTAGCTCTGTGATGTTGCACTCTAAGGCCATTTTGATGCCTATGACTAGTGCCTCATATTCTGCTATATTGTTTGTGCATGGAAACAAGAGCTTGTAGGACTTAGGAATGGTGTAACCTTGAGGAGTGACCAATAGTATGCCGGCCCCAAAACCTCCTTGAGTATAGGAGCCATCAAAGTATAACTTCCACTTTTTTGCTTCTATGTTTACAATGGCAGAATCCAAAAATTCCACTTGAATAGTTTGTGTAGAAGTCATGGGGTTTTCAGCTAAGTGATCTACTATCACTTGCCCTTTTATTGCCTTTCTATCAACATACTCAATGTCAAATTCACTCAATATCATAACCCACTTGGCTATCCTACCCGTTAAGGCAGTTTTGCTTAACAAATACTTGAGAGGATCAATTTTGGAAATTAGCTTGACCTTATGCATCAACATATAATGTCTCAACTTTTGAGATGCAAACACAACTGCTAGGCAAGCCCTTTCCATGAATGTGTAGTTAAGTTCGTATTTGATCAATGTCCTACTCAAATAGTAGATAGCTCTTTCCTTTCCTTTTTCATCCTCTTGCACCAAAAGCACTCATAGGGATCTTTTAGTAGTAGATATGTATAGAAGCAATGCTTTGCCCTTGATTGGTGGCATGAGAATAGGTGGATTTACCAAATAGGTCTTCAATAATGTGAAAGCTTGATTACATTAATCCTCATCCGACATGAATATAGTATCCTTATGTAGCAACCTAGTGAAGGAATGACATTTTTTAGCCAATTGGGAAATAAACCTTCTTATGGATTGTGTTTTTCCTTGTAAGGATCTCATTTGGCTGATGTTCTTTGGTATCTCCATATCCATTATGGCTTGTACTTTCTCTGGGTCCACTTCAATTCCTTTAGCAAAAACTATATAGCCTAATAACTTGCCGGATTGGACACCAAAGGCACATTTCTTTGGGTTTAATCTGACTTTGAATTGCTCCAACTGAATGAATATCTTTTTCAAAATTTGGAGGTGTTCTTCTCTTTTGTGGGATTTTTCCAATATATCATCCACATAATCCTCTAAGAATGTATGCATCATGTCATGGAAGATAGTTATCATGGCCCTTTGATATGTGGCTTTGACATTTTTAAGGCTGAAGGGCATGACATTCTGACAAAAAGTGCCCCAAGGGAAAGTAAAGGTGGTCTTCTCCTAGTCTTCAGGTGTAATTTTGATCTGATTATACTTGCTGAAACCATCCATTAGGGAGTACATGGAATGACCCACTGTCAAGTCAACTATTGCATCTATGCTCAGAAGTGAGAAATCATCCTCAGGAAAAGAAAGATTTAGGTCTCAAAAATCCATGCATACTCGAATGGATTTGTCATGTTTTTTGACCAGTACAATGTTCGATATCCATTCAGCATAAGCTATTGCCCTTATGAATCCCACCTTCAACAATTTTTCTAATTCCGCCTTGACTAAAAGAGCTATGTGTGGGTGCATTTTCCTTAAATTTTGCTTAATGGGCTTAACCCCTAGTCTAACATTCAGATGATGCATTATAAAGTTAGGATCTAAGCTGGGCATGTCGGCATATGACCATGAAAAGTTTACTTGTTGCTCTTGGAAAAACTTGATGAAGTCCTCTCTTTCTAGAGGTGTAAGAGATGCTGCCAAGTGTATAAATTTTGGATCCACTTCTATCCCAATGTTAACCTTTTCTATCGGTTCTATGAGTATAGGTGACCTTTCTTCCTCATGCTCCGGTAGAGTATCTGATCTCTCTTCCTTTGATGCCACTATTGGGTTTTCACCAAAGGAAATGTCTTTTATGTTTACTTTTTTGGGTTCTAATGTTGCCACATAGTGGTTTTCAGCACTAGAACTTTTCTTTTCCTTTTTTTTTTTTCATTTTTCACTTTTGACTAAGAGAATGAACCCCCACTTCTTCTATCATGTTTGGTTTGAATTCATTGGTGAAAGAGGGCTCAATCGCATTAAGGTATTGGCTTGCTACTTGGTCATTTGGGAAGTAAAGAAAGTCACTTGGCTCGGTTTGGTCCCAATCAATAAGATGGGGATTTATTAAGGATAGGGTTTCATTAGGCAAGTTTTCATCAATTTGGTTTATGGACATGACTTCATTTGAGGGTTCGTACATTATATTGTTTAGATCTATGATGTCTACTTCCTCAAGATGGTCCATGGAAGAAGGGTTGAAATCCCCTTCACTTGAATCCTCATCGACTTCTATGAGAAATAGCGTGGGAAAAGCCACGAGTGGATTAAAACTAATGTTTGAATCTCCCTCCTCTGAAGGCATCCAAAATGTATCTATCCATGGCGGACTTGTATATGCTTGTCCTATGTTAAGACCTTATATATTAGATTCTTCATTGATTTGAGTTTCTTGCCTTGGGATCTTTGCATACGTATGTATTGTGAATACTTCTTTGTCTTGACATGATTCATCGGATAAGGTGTCCCACTCATAATCCTAGGAGTCATCACTATCTCCATCAAATTCTAAGGCATTTATTTGAGGATAGAAATCTTGCATTGGGCTGGAGCTTTTGCCTTTATATTTGTAACCTACTCCAGACCTTTCTTGTTTTGCCCTCCAAGTAGGTTCAATGGGTTCTAATAAACCTCAATTCCTTTTGCCTAAGGGTCCTCTTCCCTTGTATCCCATCTTCTACATTATCTCAAACCCTTTCCCATATTTCTCAGTTTGTATATTAACATGCTGGATTCTTTCCATGGGGGTGTTTGAGGTATCCTCTTCATCATGATAAAGCCATTGAAGGACTTCATTCTCCTCCTTGTTGAATGCTACTTTGTCACTTTCTCATACGAAGTAAGAGTTGTACTTATGAGGCAAGTGTTCTTTTGATGGTTTGCCATGTGTTCTTGGAGATATGGGCATGTCGAATAGGGAAACAGAGTATTCCCCTACTCCTTTTGAACTAATTTTGCATTGTTTATCAAATGCATCCATCATCTCATCCATTTTCTTGTAATTTTCCTTTTTAGCTTTATCTTTATCTTCTCTAGTGGGTTTGTAGGGCACTATCTCTGATTTAGGCGCTTGATTTGAACCCTCATTTGTAATTGGACCCTCGTAGCTCATCTTTTCCTTTCCCTTAGTTGATGTCGTTGAGCTAGCTTGAGGAGGGTTTGGAGTAGCATTTAATGTTATGATGGGATCATCCATTTTGGTATCTTCAATGGTGGTTCTTTGAATGATTCCTTCCTGATTATGTGGAATAAATAGCTCATGAGGGGTTTGAGTGCATTGCAATATTGGAATGGGTTTGAGTCCCCTCCAATTGTGATTTCTTCACCCATGTACAAAAATTTGATGCATTGGTGGTACGTAGATGGGACTGCTTGCATCTCGTGGATCCATGGTCTCCCCAACAAAATATTATAAGTTAACTTCATGTCCAATACTTGGTAATTGGTGTCCTTCTTGACAGGTCCCACTTGAATGGGCATTATGATCATGCCTTTAGAGGTCCTTTCAGCTTCATAATAAGCCTTAATGGTGATTTTTTTCATAGGGTCAATACAAGACTCAGACAAACCTAAAGATTTAACAAGACTTAAAGTGCAAATATTAAGGCCAGCTCCTCCATCAATGAGAGCTCTTTTGACTCTATGGTGTTCAATCAAGACCTTTATATGTAGTGGTAGGTTTTGAGGATGAGTAATAGACATGTCATCTTGGTCAGAGAATGACAAGCAATGAGGTGCTATGAGATGACCTACCATGTTTTGGAACTTCCCCTCTTCTAAGTTAGTAGGAACATTTTTCTCTACTAGAGATTTTTCTAAAATTTCCTTATGGTTAGGGGATAGCTTCAATAGCTCCAAGATAGAGATTTGTGCTAGAGTTCTTTGCAACTGATCTACCAAGATATAAGGTTTTTCTATTGTAGAAGATTGTTTGATCACAATGTTGGACTGTAGAGTGCTAATAACTTTGGGAACAACCCCTTGTAAGGTAATCTTCAAAGTCTTCCCTCTTGTAATAACATTTGATGTCTCTTTTTGGGGTTTTTCCTTGATTATTATAGCATTCACAATGTTATCATAAGGTGGTGCAAAGTTAATGTTATTGCTGCTTTGTTTCTTGCCATTAGAGGACTCCCCTTTGTCATGTTTGTAGAAGGGTTGTTTGAATGCTGTATGGTCTTCATTGCTTTGAGGTCCATCAATGGTGATCATGCCATTATCAATAAAGTCTTGCACTATATTCTTAAGTTGCAAGCATTTGTTTGTCGTGTGCTCTTGAATCCTATGGTACTCACAATGTCTATTGGCACTCCACCAACTAGGCTTGTTGTGTGGCTCATAAGGTTGAATGCTAGGTAGAGTAATAATATTATTGGCCACGAGGGTCTTTAGTGCCTTTTCGAGGGGTTCACCCAAGGGTGTGAAGTTCCTTTGAGGAGTTGGCACCAAATATTTATTAAATTTATTACTCCTTGAATTATTTCCTTGGTTGCCATTATTAGCATTGTTGTTGTTGGAAGGTGCATTAGAGGTCTGATTGGCATTATTCACCTAGTTAGGTGTTCTTGTAAGCGCAAAGGGAGTTATCTTCAAGTTGCTAGAGTAAAAAACCCCATCATTGACTATGCCCTTATTGTTGTTTTTATACCGACTATTGCTATCGAACCAATTCTTACTTTGATTGGTGCCATTGTTGGAGTTATTGTTGTTAGAGTTGTTCTTGTTTTCTTTATACAATTTTAGTTCTCCACTCTTAACCAACACTTCTTCTATTGTTACTCCATTTTCTATGAGGTCTTGAAATGTCTTGGGACATTTCATTCTCATTCTGTAGTTCATCTCGGTGCTCAAACTATTAATGAATATATCCATTTTTTCTTTCTCAGGCACACTCCTAGGATACCTCGCAAATACTGTCCTCCACCTTTGTAAGAAAGTGAGGAATGCCTCTCCATCTTTTTGTTTAGTGTTGCATAATGTTATCATCATGACCTCATGTTTGATGTTATATGAGTAATGGGCCATGAATTTTGAAGCTAATTCTTCGAAGGTTTTTATGCCAGAGGGTAACTTAGAAAACCACTCCATAGCCATGGCTCCTAAGCTTCTTGGGAATAGTCTCATTAAATAGGTTGTATCATGCATGGAATCTAAGCTCAATGCACAAAACTCACGTAAGTGATCTTGTGGATCCATCGTTCCTTCATACTTGTCATATTTGGGGAACACTACATTGATCAGGAACAGTGCCATTACTATACTTCTATCAAACGGGAATGAGCACAATGCTTCGATGGAAAAGGGTTTAAAGCCCTGCTTTGCTTGATTGTATCCAGTTGCATTTGAAATATCTTAAACTATTTTTTCATAATGTCTATGGAACTTTCTTCAACTTCGGGTGGTTTTAGTTGATTTACATCATAATCTCATGGAAGTTTGAGACCTGCTCGGGCTAGGTCCATGAAATACTTCTCTTTATCTCTTGACATTGCCTTTTCCATGAGTCTTAATAAATAGGGGCATTGAAAAACTTCGTCAACTTTGTCATCGGTGGCATCATCGGCCGTTGGTTCGGTGTTAGTTCTTTGGTGGGTGGTATCAATTCCTTGAGTATTTTGGTCCAACCCTCCACTATTGGTATTACCTTGGTTATTTATGTCAATTCCCCATTATTGGCATCACCTTGGTTATTAGGGTCAATGCCACTATTGCTTTTGTTACCCAAACTACCATAATACATCATGTTGTCTTCCCCTTCTTGTTTGGGTGATTTTTTGGGTATTCTTGGAGTGGTAGACTCATCTCCTAGGTAAGGGAGTTCTTGACTCAAATAAGTTCTATCTGCTTGCAAGGTTTTCTTGATGTAGTAGGATCTAGTAAAAGTAGGCATGAACCTTGGAGAATAAGAGTCAATATTACCTGTGGTCTAATCCTTTGTAAAATTTGCAAAAAATGGTGTAAAACAAGATTTTTGACTTGACTGAAGGTTGGAATAGTAAGAACACGAAAAAGGGTACTCAAATATATGCTCAAATTTTTTTGACCCCCTTGCAAGTACTCTCTGTTTTCCCTTTTAGATTTCTGGGCGTCACTGAACTAAGTGTAGGCATGACTGAATTTTGCATACACGTGTACTGGTATATTTTTAGGTGGCACTCTATAGGGATGTAGGTGACACTTTCCTATTGATGGATGACTTTCTAGTTTTGACAGGCGTGATTCAATGTGTTCTAGGTGTGACTTGCCTGTTGATACACATTTTCATAAAAGTCACAGGCATGACTGAACCTCTAATAGGTGGGATTAATTTGTGCACATGTGGCACTTCTATGACCAGATTGTAAGATTTTGAATTTTTTTAAATGTTTAAGATCAGGTCCTTTGAAATTTTCTTGTTTGAAAATAAAAAACAAATGCAACACATACATCAATGTCCCTAAAATAATCTAATGTGTATATTTTCGATCATTTCCACAAGTATAACACAAGAAAGAATTCCAAGCAGCTTACCTAAAGTCAAATTTTGGCTCTTAACATGGCTCTAAAAGGTAGGCCTACTACTTTATCCAGGATTTTATTGTGGATTCCATTCAAATAGATCTTAAATTTTTATCCCCCAAGTATGTTAAGGGGTTTCCCACACGCACCAAGGTATGATTTTGCGCAATACGTGAAGACTACTAGAGGAAATTCAAAAAATTTAAGATCCGTTTGTCACAAACCCCATTAAGGATGCATGCTTTTCATTTTATAGTGGGTCAGATTCTCATGGTAACAGCAAGCGTATCCCACTTTGGGTTGTCCCTCTCACCGGCCTCATTAAGGCACAACTCGGGAGGCGAGCCCACTAAATCTCTATTTTAACTAGCATGTTCATATAAAGCAAGAAAAATGGAATTAAGGTTAAGTTTTTGGGAATTTGGTTCACCTAAAAGGTGAAGAGCATATCCCTAACTTTCCCTTTAGTTCCTCAAACACTCAAGCAATAAGGTTCTTTTTCAATCTCGTAACAAAGAGATTCTTAGAAATGGAAGTGTTTGGTCAAATTCCTTGTTTTAATTAAGCTATATTCAAAAGTAATGCCGCAATTTAATCAAGTGCAAGCTTGAATAGAAGAATACCTTTCCTTTGTAGCTAGCCTAAGCTAGGGGCATTTTTGAAAGGTTTTGTCATTATTTTTCAACTCACCTTGGCAATAGCCTCCTCCAAATGTGCTTGTCCACCAACAAGTTAGTCAACACTAACAAACACCATGAGGGGAAACCAAAATAAAAAATTGAAGGAGCAACACTTATGTATGAATTTTATAGAGCTTATTTTCAAATTTCCAAAGAAAACTTGATCTAAGGTATAAAAATCCAATCTAGAGAGACAAACTTTGATTTATATGATTGAACAATTGCAGGGTACTTCTGAAATACTTGATTGTCCTCCTCTTGTGTAGTCTCAAGAACAACCTTAATGTGCTCAAAGTTCTCCTTAATCTTCTTTGCTAAAGCCTTTCCTTCTTGGTTAAATCTTCTTTTTGGCTTTGGTACTTTCTTGTGGTTGCTCATTTACTATTAAATCATATAAACAGGGAGTTAGACAAATGATTTGATTAATTTAATAGTAAATACAGACAACAGGTAGCAGGTGACATTGTCCAGCTAATAGGCATGAACAAATTGTTAGCAGTCGTAACTTTACTAATAGAAAATGACACTTTGCAATTCCACAAGCGATACTGAAAATTACACAAGCGTGAACAATTTATAACGAAGTGTGAACATAACTTAAATTTGCGGAAAATGATTTATGCTAAGCGACAGTTTAATAACAGTAAGCATGAATTGAAATTATAAGCGTGAATGTTATTTAAAATGGTGAAGCAAAGCATGAAGGTAAGCGATAACAGATTTCGGCAAAGTGATACTCCTTGAGTCATAGGTGTGACTTTAAGCACCAAAGGCTGAATGCATTTATCTCACAAGCATGAGTGAATGATTTGTAGGTGATTGCAAAGTTCTCAAAACCACATAAAATTTGCATGCCAGGCGTGAATCTTCAGATAACAGGCGTCGGGACAAAGATTGTAAGCGGCAGTAAAATGATTGCAGGTGTGAATAGATCTCCTGTAAGCGTGACTTCATCAGTTTCCTGCAAAATATTCATGGAAAATAGAAAATACAAGCATGCAAATTATGATGAAAATGATAAAATGAGGCCTAGGGCCCCACGGTGGGTGCCATTTGTGCGATGATGATTATCACCTTCAATTAAGATCAAATAGCAACAATTGAAAGTAAATACAATGCAAATCTAATTAAAATTGAAACTAAGATCTATAGCATCTCATGGCTCTCTAGAAAGAGGTGGTAAGTGAAGCTCTCAGCTCAAATCTCCACTAGTGACACTTCTAAAATGAGAATGTATGCTGCTATGCTTCTACAATGCTTCTACAATGATAGTTCTAGCTCAAATTGACAAGATATAATGCATATTACTCTAAAATGCTCTTAGAATGCTCTCAATTGCCTATAGTAACAATGCTTTGCAAATGAATTTCTAAGATATCAATTGCTCTCAAAATGCTTCATATTTATAGTAAATTCCCAAGGGTAGGGGGTAGAGTGAAGTAATCATGATTTACCTTAGGTTGAGTCAAATACCTTGCTTTGTTCATAAATGGGGGGACAATTTAAAGGTTTTTCTCAAAGCTTTGGACAAAAGGACAAGATTGAGTGGTTGAGATTGAAACTTTCAAATGAGTGATTGAGATTCATCCTTTTTGAGTGATTTATGTCTTTTTGTCCTCAATTTTCATTGGTTGCTCAATTTTGTTGAAAGAGATTAAGAATTATTAAATTCAATTAATTAATTAAATTTAGCCATGTAAGGGTAATGGGTTCATTTTGATTTTTGATTTAAACAACTATACAACTAATTGATTAAAATCAATTATGTAGTTTTTGGCCCCTTTAAGCTTTGATTTAATTATTTAACATCCTTATTTGATTTTTCCTTTGCTTTAATTGATTTTTGTCCATCTTTATTTAATTATGTCATTTTTAATTGATTTGATCCCTTTTTGATTGAATTAGTGCATTTTGATGATTTTGAGCCATTTTATTGATTTTTTGCAATTTAAAAGCACTTGTCCAATTTTGCGTGTCTACAATATCCCTCAAAGCATCCACTAAAAGCTCATTGAGAGACTATATTACATTGGAATTGAAGATCTTTAGGGAAAAAATGCAAATGAGGTACAAGATTCCAGAAAGTATTGTGGAAAAGTATAAGGATTCAATATGCTTTATGGTTGAAACTGATACTACTTGTATGGAAGCTGTGGAACTAAGAACTAAGTGGATTCATCCACTTGGCTATGAAGTAGAGGAACAATTTTTGGAAGCATATGTGCAAGTATTACTATCAGCTCCCAAAGATCCTAATGAACCTAGGTGGGGAACATATGAGGAAAAGACTAGAGAAGTTGATGCAAAACTTAATAGCGCAACAACTAAAAGAAAGGTTGCTAAAGTCACATCTGAGATCTTGAGAATACATGGTGTATTTCAAGCAGACCTTAATAAAGAAAGAGATGAAAAGATTTCCTTAGAATTGAAAAGCTCAGCAACAGAGGAAGAACAAGAAGATCCTAAGTTGAAGAAGATGAAAACTGAAATAGATGATAGTCAGAAGGGTAAAGAAGATAATACTCCTTCTGCACCCAAAGATACTATTGACCTTACCACTCCTCTAGAGTATAAGCCAATAGTCAAGAGGAAGAAAGAAGATAGCACTAGTCATCCATCCTCGTGAGCTACAAGGAGGAGGAAAAACATTCAAGCACCTCCTGAGGTAGGATTCATACCTAGCCTTAAAGTTTTGAATGCAAGAATTATTGATGAGGGCATAATTGATCAAGTAGGGAAGTATTATGAAACATACAATGAGATTGACAAATCAGAAATACATAGTATGATTGTCAAACATATGATCAAGTTCAAGAAGATAGTTCTTGAATTAAAGACTGCTATTCCAGATAGACTATGGGATATTTTAGAATTCCAAAAGAGACAAGAAAATGAAGAGGATCTAAGGATTAGAGAAAAGATATTAGAAGATAGTCTGCCAGTATGTTCTAATGATGAAAAGACACTGATGTTAAATTTAGTGAAGCCGCACTTAAGGACAAAGATGAGGATTCTACACATTATGAACAAAGACTATGAGCTGATAATGAAGGAAAAAGAGAAGGCTTTTGAGAAGGTGTTCTTAGAACAACACATGAAACCTCCTTCTGTGCCCATCACTCATGCACCTAGTGAGCAAGACAAAGTAGCAGAGACCTTTAATGTACTAGTGACAGGTCCACAGGACTTAGTGCCCATAGATGGAACTCAATTAGAGGCAGATAAGTTTGTGCCCATCTCATAATCACACAAAGACAACACTATTATCATAGATAATGTGGAGATAGCCATGGCAGCTTCTGATAAGGATTTGGACAAGTTTGAGAGAGCATTTGTCAGTACTAAAGAAGCTGAATTCCTATGCAGCAATACACCTTCCACTCATCAAGAAGAAATACACATTGAAGACATATCTGATGAGAAAGAAGAAGAAAAGAAAGAAGAAGAGGAAAAAGAAAATGAACATAAGGATGAAACATCAGATAAATTAGTAAAGGTGAAACAAGAGGTGATGGATAGTACTCCCATCACTCCCTCCTCAGCATTGTTGTCAAGTTTGACACCTGACACAAGCAGTTTGGACTCCTAGAAAGAAGAAGACCTGATTAAGTTCAACGTCCTGGCTATGGAGAAGGCAGAGGAGAAGAAAGTCATGAGAAATCCTCTCCTTGTGGAATCAGTAAACATTTTGAATGGTTTACTGCCAGAAGATATGAAAGTGCAAAAAGTACATTCAGTTGATGATGTGAGTACAGTCATCTCACAGTTCAAAAGCAATTTTTCTAGCCTAGAAGAATCTACATCCATAGTGGCAGAAGAGAAGTACTTAAAGTAGAGACTAAATGAACTGATGAGCAATTTTGCACTGGCCTTGAATTCACTTAAGACTGGTCAAGAATCCTTGAAAGAATTTGCAGATGAAGGAAGGAAAATCATTGTAGAATGTATGGAACAAGATAAGCTTACTAATGCTCATTTCAAAATAAAAGAGGCAGAAGCTATGATTGAGAAAGTAAAGAGCTCAGTGAAAGAAAAATCCACTAATGTGAACATGTGCAACGATATCTACCAAGGTCAGTTGGACAAGATTGAAAAGGCAGAGAAAGAGATGGAAAAGATAAGGTCTAGACAAACTCAGTTGAGGAATGCTCTTGCGCCCTCACTAGACATTCTAAATTAGAACATAAAAGAGATTGATGCCACCATGATAACCTATGATCAAGGTCCAAGTTCAGATTTGGAGAAGATGGAGAAGCTATAGTATGCTTTATGTGCCCATCTCCAAATAGTCAATTCACTGATCACCTTTTGGAAGAAGGAGATCCAGAACCTCAAGATTGCATATCCAAATGTTTTCGCTCAGTGAGTATGTATAGATACAATTTTTTGATGCACCTTTGTCATTAATGTCAAAGGGGGAGTTGTGTATAGAATATGGAGTATATATAATGTATAGGGAGATATAATATTATTTATAAAGAATGTATAGAAGACAAAAATGTTTGTGTAAAGGGATAGTTAGCAACTTGGCCATATTCCTTTGTTGCCATCAATGACAAAGGGGGAGGTTATTGGAAAGTTGTCTATATTGAGGTATATGACTAGATATAGTGTTGTCATTATGAAAACAAATTCATATAGTAGTTTGGAGTTAGCGCACCTGATGAGAAGATCATAAATCAGCTAAGTGTTGAAGATTGGATAGTGTATAGAGTTCCTGCAGCTTAGAGCATTAGCGCACATGTGTATGGATGGATTATGGTATGCGCCCTGGAAGTTAATTTTTTTAGACTATACTTATGCTTAGTCTATGAGTGCATAAGTAGATATGCAAAGATGTGAAAGTTATAGTCAGTTGAAGTTGCACAGCCAGTGTGTGCCAGCAGAGAATAGAGCATAGAGCTGACAGTTAACATTTTGGTTTGTGATTATAATGTAATGTTGTAAAGGCCATGCACCCATTGTATTTAGGTTTTTGACATGTTTATATGTATAATTGTAAGCATACTTAAGCCAATTCATTTGGAAGCATTATTTGTAATTAGTTAGAGGGCCAACCTAATTGTTTTGTTTGTATGAGCGTATAAATATAAGATGCGCCCATTGTATTCGGTATGGAAGTTGTAATAGAGTTGTGATAAGTAGAGTAGAGGTATGAAAAGACAAGATAAGATGTATTAGAGCTTTTCTAGAGGTCAAAGCATCAACGCACCAAAGGAATTGATTAGACAAGTAGTGTCACAGTGATAGTTCACATGCAGATATAGTGTGTATCTGAAATTAAAAGGTTGTAGCCTTCACCATTTGAGCAGTGAGCTCTAGGACAGTGAGTCCACTCCCCTAATAGGGATCATTGTAAAAGAATCCTAACAGGGTTTGACCCTTAACAAGGTCTACTATACTTAAAGCATTGTAAAGATACTCCTAACAAGGTAAAGGATCTTCTAAAAAGGATTACAAAACACTAGTGCAGAATATTAGTGGGTATCAAGTCCCACCGGGGTTTTTACCTATTTGGGTTTCCCCATAACCATATTGGTGTCATGTGTTGATTTCATGTTTCATATTTATGTGAATGTTTAATTTAGTACTTAAGCATTTAAGTTCAGCACAAAGATTAAAGTAAAAAGTTAAATTACAGTGAACACTGATTCACCCCCCGCTCTTAGTGTTCCCATTCCTAACAAGTTGTTTAACACAAATTTATTATCATCTTTAAGCACCAATTTGACCTGGGAAAAATTGTAACATGAGGCCATTCAGTAGTAGTGCAACAATAACTACCATTCAATACCCCGCTTATCTATCGCCTACTAGATAGACATGCATTAACGATTTCATCTCTTCTATAGGATCACTACCTACTAATTTCAATTTTCTTAGGTTACCGAACTCATGAAAAAAATTAGCACATTTGGGTATGATTCATTTTGGAATTGGATTTGAGTGTAAAATTCCTATGGAATTTGTTTTGGATAATATTTTTAGGTAGATTCAGGGACTGTTAATGAGAATATCCAATAGATTCTATGTTGGAATAGAGCTTCTATTTCCTGCTTCCAAGTTCTAGCCTCCAGTTGAAGGACCAAAAAATTTGTCAGTCTTTTAGAAGTGTCAAACTCCTAGCCACTTGTTTGGTACATATCATCTATGCTCATAAAATGGCTAAGGGAATTACCAATTTTGGTTAGGATTCTTCCTGATATTCTAAAGGCAAATTTTATAATCTAAACCACCTAGGGGTTTTTCTCTACCCGCAAGTGGTTGAATTGAAGTTTTGTTTTACCCCTCAAGTTGAAATGTATTGTTATCTCTATTAAGATTGATATTCTCAACTCTTGTAGAATAATCTGTGTTTCATACTTTATGAGACTTTTGTGTTTGCATGAATTGCAGGTTTGACATGATGATTTTTGAATTGGTTCATCATGGAATAATTGTTTCAATGTTTATCTTGTTTGGATTGTTCAATTTATCCTACATCATTTTGTCAAGATTAAAATGGAAAATTCACTCTTATAAAACAATGGAAGCATTCTATTTAATATCAAAGATTTGAGACCATGCATGGATAATGGGTAAATGATAAATGCAATGATCTTAGGGGCCTTTGTGCTTAGGACATTAATAGGATATCATTTATTATGACAACATTAATAGAGGTAGGTCTCTTTGAACATGTTACTATATTTTATCAAACACAATTCCCATAAGCCAAATAAAGGTATTTGCATGTAAAACGAAGTGTAGAGAATTATCTATATATGGCTGGTGCTGGTTAATTGCCTGTTGTAAATTCTTCTTATTGTGCATCAGTATGTTCTTAATGCCTCTGATCAAATCAAAATTTTCTTTAACTCTTAATATTTTACTTTATATGATGTTTCAAATCAATGGTTTGATCATCTGTTTCATTCTTCCTCTCTTTCTCAACTTTGTATTGATAAACTTGCTAATCAATTGGTACTTCATAAGTAATAAAAGCATATAAAGATTTAGTCTAGTATAATGTTCTTGCATTTTTATTTTCAAAATTATTTTGGATATTGAATAAAAATGCACATGCAAGTATGTTGGTTTCATTATACTGAGAAGCTATATCTTTATATATTTGGTGAGGAGAATAATATATTCCTGAAAGAAGTATCAAGAGGTTGGATTATTGTCCAACTATGGTTCTTATGGGATGTAGCGACCGTATTTCTTATAGAGGGGATTATGAACCAGTTGGTGTACCATTGTCATATTTGATTGCAAGTTGCCCTTGTATTATAGCCAAGCTTTGGGATGTGGCAGATGGTGATATTGACAGATTTAGAAGGGTTCTACTCCATAGTTGGCTTGAAGAAAAGTCTAGCCAATATAATGATCTGGATGTGGGTGAGGATTTTCAAAACCTTTTGATTAGTGGAAAAAATAATGTAAAAAGGGTATTACAGCCTAGACCGAAATTAAAGGATGATAACCATAAAACTACATGTTTGTAATTCCAATAATTAGTTTCGGAACATGTTAATAATAAATCCATAACAAAAAGTACAAGGGATGAAGTAAGAACAGGGTCTTGTATTGGAAAATGTTGTGGAACATGAAAGCTTCCTTAATCAAAGCATCCTGTTTATTATGGAATACCTACTATTATTAAACACAAATAGAAAATTCATAATATTTAAATTGTTCCAGTGTATCAAATAAAATATTTCCATTTTTCAAGTATTTTTATTCTTAAGGTTGGTGTCAAATATGAGGGAAATTGTGATTTATCTTTTTCCATATTGATAACATTTTATTTTCACAACCAGTTGGTGATAAATTAAATTGAAACTCACGAGTGCACTTTGATTAATAGATTTTGATAGGCTATACATACTTTTGGGAGAAAGATAGAACAAAAATCGACCAAACTTGTTTCTTTGATGTATTTATATGGCTAATAAGTGAGGTTCAATCTTCTCTATACAAACCGATCTACAATTTGAAACATTAGTACAATTATTGTTGACCAGTGAGTTTGTTTCAACAGTAGCATAGTGCTTAGTGGGGGTATTGGATGTGGGATATTCAATTCTTACAACTATCCATTAATCCTCACAAATTCTATACATAATTTTTTTGAAAAATATTTTCTTTAAGTAACCATTGCTTCTGATGTTAGTGAAAGGTGGGTTTTTTTGGAATAGTATATATAGAACTTTCATGCCAATTTGGGGGTATTACTAGAAATGTCTACATGCAATGGTCACTATTGTTCTTTTGAAATGGATTTTGGGCTTACCTCCCTCTAATAGTTGCTTGAGTCTAGATATAGGCATCATCAAAACTAGATAGATTTACAAGAGCTATGTTGTATTCTAGAGAAACACAATAAAACTAGCTTGGTCAATCTACTCTTTGTGTGCTAAAATGTTGACACACTTTAATGAGTCATTATATTCAAGATTTCTGAAGAATGAGGTCTCAAATGACAACTCATAGCTCTCTATTCATGGAGTTTAAGGGTTTATGATGGAGGCCCTCATCTTAGACCTAGTTTGTGCCCATGCAAGTACACCATAAAATGAGAGATTCAAAGAGGAAAATAAAGAATGCTAGTCTCCATGATCATCAAATATGCATGAAAATGAAAATGAAAGCTATTCTATATGATAACAATCCATGAAAGAAAACTAATCTATGAAAGGAAATGCACATGCAAGATTATTCAATGAAATGAAATATGAATCTAATCTAATATGCAAGTGCAAGAGTAATCTAAATGGATTGCCATGAAGGCATGAGAGAAGAAGACAAGAAAAGAGAAGTTGCAATGTTCAAGCTCAAGTGCTCAAATTCTCCTCCAAAATCGCTCTCCAAATCTGTATAACAATAACATAAAATCTGGATCTTTAAAATCTACATGCCTCAAATGAGAAGGAGAGGGCTCCTTATTAAGTATTTTAGAAATGAATGGATAGTCAAGATTAAGAGGCAAAAAGAAATGAGCAATGGTGGAGATTAAATCTTGGTTGATCCATGTGCTCAAGATTCTCAAGAGGCAAAATCAATGGACATGGTTAAGAGGCAAAAAGATGCATGGAAGAGATTAAGAGGCAAAAGGAGATTCCACTCATCTTGGAAAGTTTGCATTCAATGTGTAGACAAAAAGTCTTTTTCTTTTTCTTTTTATTTATTATTTATTTATTATTTTTATCAAAGTGGTTTCCATTATTTAATTAAAAGATTTTTTATTTATTTAAAAGAGATTTGTTCTTTTAATTAAATGTGGCATAGGATAAAGTGATTTTATTATTTAATTAAAAGATTTTTTATTTAATTAAAAGGGAGCATGTTCTCTTAATTAAATAAAACATAGGATAAAATGATCAAACCTTAGGAAATATTTAAATATTTGAATTAATTATGATTTGATCAAGGAAATTGATTTAAATTGAAAATATTGCAAGACATTGATTCAAGAAATTGATAAATTGGTTCCATCATTTGATAAATTGAAGAATGGGGGCCCAAAGTCTAGGCAACCATTTTAGGGTGCATACACTCTTGCTCACATAGTTGATCTTAGATTGCATGTTTTTCTTCTCCTTGAAATTGGATATAGTAAGATATTAGTTGAACTACTATTTAAGAACATTGAATTAGACATTGGAAATGTGAATGCAGGTAAAATGGCTTAGAGGAAAATGATTTGAAGATAAGTTTATGGAGACATTGAAATATGGATACAAAGGGGAGTACATGTCAACTGATTGGTTAAAACAACCTATTTTTATCTAGTCCTTTTCTCTGACATCTCTTATTTATGTCTCAAATCTTACGACTTCTCCAAAGATATTTTTGATTGATGATGTGATAGTTCCAACACAGGACACTAACCAGGTATTCATCATTTATCTCTTGTTTAAAACTACTTTGCAGACTGATTTCTTTTAAAAACTTGAGATTTGGCAAAAACTATGGAAAAACTTGGCAAATTCATTTGACAATTTTTTTTAAAGCATTTGCCAGGATTAGGTTTAATTTTCTTGAAATGCTTCAATTTACCTTCCCACCATCATTTATCAATCATAGTAAAATGAAAGTTGACACATTAGTTTCAGTCAATGCATGAAATTTTTTGTTTATCATTACCTCTCAATATGTATCTTTTTTTACGCAAAAGAAATAAAAAGTAGAACATTACATAATTATCACATTACAAAATTCTAGTTATATTTGGAAAAAAATGAAATCATGTTTAATGGAAAGTACTAGTATAGTATACACGGTATGATATTTCTTTAAAGGGTACTAGCTCAATGGAAGAGCACTTGCTTCATAAATAGGAGGATGGTGGTTTGATTCCATCGTGTTCTAATATGACTAAATTAATAACTAAATATATGACTAAATAAATAAATAAATAAATAAATAAATAAATAAATATATGACTAAATAAATGACTAAATAAATGATTAAATTAATGACCAAATCAATGACCAAATCAATGACTAAATAAATGACTAAATTAATGACCAAATCAATGACTAAGTAAATGACTAAATAAATGACTAAATAAATGACTAAATTAATGACCAAATTAATGACCAAATTAATGACTAAATAAATGACTAAATTAATGACCAAATCAATGACTAAATAAATGACTAATTAATGACCAAATCAATGACTAAATAAATGACTAAATTAATGACCAAATCAATGACTAAAATAGTTTAGTCATAAATTTGGTAGCGAGATAAATGACCAACAATAAACTATTGGAGAATTGCTCGCAAGCTAGTGTTGACTGTATATTTGTCATTGATGACACAATATGGTAAGCAACATGCATTGAAGTCTTATGTAGGGAGCCTTGAACATATTTTTCTTAGATATGTTATCAACATGATATCATAGATGCGGAGGTTGATTCTGAGTGCATGCAGTTGTGTAGTTGTTTGTATTAGTACTATTCCTGATAGTGTTACAGGTTGAGTTTTTTATATGATTCTCAGTATGGTTATGATGTAGCCTTGTACATTTATATTTGTGTTGTAGACATGTTTATAGAGCTATGTTCATGGATATAGAGTTATTTGTGCAATACAAGTTGAGTTATGATGTTTCTATTTGCTAGTTACAGTTTCCTGAGATTGTCTAATGAAGTCGATATTGTTTACATTATTTTAGCAGTTGCACCTATCATTTTGATATGCATGTTTGTTTTCATGTTTAGTGATGAGTTAAGAATGTTTGATTAAGAGCACATAATGTATTTCAACATGAGAATTAAGTTTCAGTTAATTTGGTGGAGCCGATAGTGTGAAGCAACGCATCTAATCATATTGAGTTGCACGATCCTATTTGTGTTGCGTGCTTGGTTTAGCCATTGGAGATGTTATGGAAGAGTTATATTATTTCTCTATTATGATTTCAAGGAATTTCTAATAGGCCAACTTGATTATATTATTTGGAGGAAGATACTTATAGCCAGTCTATTATGATTTCTAAGAGTGATTGAGGGAGAAGAGTAGAAGATGCGGATGTACTGAGATTGTCAATCATTAGTTGAAGATCTATGTGAAGAAGCAAAGAGTATATGTAATTCATTGGAACTAATTAAGACAACAAGTCTACTTTCCTATTCACCAAGATCCAGATATAGTGTGTATCTATTATACAGAAGGTTGCAACCTTCACCATTTGAGCAGTGTGCTCCCCGATAGTGTGTCCTCACCTTTAACAGGGTTATTTGTAAAAGAATCCTAATAGGGTTTGACCCTTGACCAGGTCACTATACTTCATGCATTATAAAGATCAACTCCTAATAGGGTTGTAAGATCTTCTAACATGGATCATTATACTCTAGTGCAATTTATAGTGGGTGCTAATTCCCACTGGGGTTTTTACCTATTTGGGTTTCCCCATAACCAAAATTATGTTGTTGTGTTAAGTGTTATCTTATTCTGTATATGCTTAATGTCATTCTCTACTTAATTGGATAAAGAATTGAATCTTGTAGATAACTGATTCACCCCCCCTCTTAGTTATCTCTTGGGACTATATCTAATAATTGGTATCAGAGCCAAGTGCCTTGGAGAGAAATTTTAACAGATCGAGGTTGATCAGATGGAACTCTTTAGAAAAGAAAGTCCTAAGTTTGATGGAGAGAATTTTCAAGATTGGAAGAACAAAATGACAACACATTAGCAGTGCATTGGTTTTGAGATTTTTGAAGTAGCTACTAGAGAAGTTTAGATTCCCTCTTTATCAAATCTTGCAAAGGAAGATGTAACTATTAAGAAAAAGGAAATGTTCACTCAAAATTCAATTTCCAAAGAAGCCCTTATCAATGCCTTGTCTAACGGTGAGTTTTCAGAGATCAAGAAAGTAGATAAAGCCCTTATCAACGCCTTATTTAGAAGTATCTAGAAGACATGTTTTAAGGAGATATCCAAGCCAAGAATGTGCACATAAAGACATGGAAGAAAAAATACAATAATTGGAGATGCTACTTGAAGAGAACATCAGAGCCTACAATCAAAGAATTAATAAAGTAGTTGCAGGAATCAGAAACAATGGTGGAGAAATTTTGAAAGAAGACATAATGGATAAGTTGATGACTACTCTGACAACAAAATATGAGAGCAAGATAAACATCCTAGATGAGACTATGTAGTTTTCAAAAGACTTTAGAAGAGAGACCTTAATAAGCAAGATTTTAGCATTCGAGATATCAAGTTTGAAGACAGAGCCTAAAAGTGAAACAACATTCAAAGCCTCAGTCCATGGTAAGAAATCCTTGAACACTTCTGGTAACTTTGATAATGAAGATGAGGATAAAGAAATAGATGATTTCATTGCTATGATTGCTAAGAAGGAAAGAAAAGGAAAATGAAATATGAAGGTCAGTTACCATTTAAATGCTTTTCATGTAACAAGATTGGTCACTTTGCATCTAAGTGTCCTACAAGAGTCAAGAAGCTCAAAACTAATTACAAACCTAACTATACAAAAGAATGTTACTATGCTGAAGATGAAGTATCAGATGAAGATTCAGTGGAAGATGAAATTGGATTCATTACTATTGAAGATATGGAGAAAATGTTTGATGAAATGGATATTGAAGATGAATAGAAAGCACAAGAATTATCATTAATTTCACAAGTAGATATCAAAATAGACTGGATCATTGACAATGGTTGTTCACATGACATGACATGAGACAAAGATAGATTTGTACTTCTGGATAAGTACAAAGGTGGCATTGTTAGATTTGGAGACAACACTCCTAAACCTATTATAGGTAAAGGAGCCATCACCTTGGATGGAAAGAATAACACTAATGATGTTCTATATGTTGATGGTTTGCAACATAACTTACTAAGTGTTGGATAGTTGCTTGACAAAGGATATCAGTTGGAATTCAAAAAAAAAAAATGCATCATTAATAACCAAGGAGTAATGATTGCATCAGGTTCAAAGACAAAAGGTGATATTTTTCAACTTAATTCAAAAGCAAGTTGTTTTGTTGCTAAAGTAGATGACAATTGGTTATGGCACAAAAGACTATGTCACATCAATTTTGACAATATAGTAAAGATAAGCAATGTAAAGGTAGTTAGAGACCTCCCTAGTATTGCAAAACTGATTGATACAATATGCAAGGAATGTGTGATGGGAAAACATGTAAGAAATTCATTCAAAAGCAAGCATAATTTGGCAGAGAATAAATTGGATCTAGTGCATACAGACTTATGTGGACCAACTCAAACAAGATCATACTATGGTGAAAGGTACTTTATTTTTTTTGTTGATGATTATTCTAGAATGATGTGGGTTGCATTCTTAAAAGATAAATCTAAAGCATTTGAGAAGTTTAAGATATTCAAAGCTAAAGTTGAAAATGAGTCTGGATGAAAGATAAAATGTATGAGATCAGATAGAGGAGGATAATTCACCTCTGATAGATTTTATGAGTATTGTGAAGAACATGGGATAAAGAGACAACTAAGTGTACCTAGAACCCCTCAACAGAATGGAATTTTAGAAAGAAGAAATAGGATCATACTTGACATAGCACACACTATCATGATTGAAGGAAAAGTTGCACACACCTATTGGAGAGATGTAGATAATACTGCAGTCTATACTATCAACAAAATTCAATTAAGGCCAGGCACAGACAAGACAACTTATGAGCTATGGTTTGGGAATGTACCTATAGTAAAACACTTCAGAATTTTTGGAAGCAAGTGCTACATCAAGAGAGATGAAGCTATTGGCAAGTTTGATGCAAGAAGCGATGAAGGTATTTTTCTTAGTTACTCTTGTATACACCTAAAAATGGTCACCTAGACTATTAGCCCCTTTTGCTAAATCATAAATTACTTGTTCTTGATCAAATCCTAGTTCTATCATTTATTCGATTATTTTCTATGGGATAACCATTTTATCCTAAGTCTTTATTTATTTAAAAGGAATATTTCCTCCCCTTTTAATAAATAAAAAGTCCCCACTTTTCCTCTTATCCTAAGTTGCACAAATAAAGCATTATTCTTATTTTATAAAAAGAGAAAGACACTTTTGTCTCATATGGACACAAAAGTCAACTCTTATTTTCTCATTGGAGGATATTTGTGCACATGGATTTCTCCTCTTTCAAGCTCCACACTTGATTAAATCTTTTGCCTCTTAATCTCCATGGTCCATTCCTTCTCATTTCCTTTAAAAGGAGAGCTCTCTTCTTCATTCTAGAGCCCCAACTTTTTATGCTAACTTTATGCTGCAGGACTTCTAGGTCACTTTGGAGCTTTTGAATATTTGGAGCATTCTTAGCATCTACATCTCATTCTTACATTCTACATCTCATTCTTGCATTCTTAGCTTAGCTTCATATTTATGCTTTCTTAGATTAGCTTCATTTCTATGCTCTAGATTAGCTCACATAGATTAATTAGCTTGGGTTGTAACACTTGCATATTTCCTTTCATAGATTAGCTTGCATTTCCATTTCTAGCATAGCATTGCATTGCATTTTCATTCTTGATTCTTGAGGATATTGGCATTCTTGCCCTTGTCTTCATTGAATCTCCCATTGCATGGTTTACTAGCAAGGTTATAGGCTAAATAGCTCTAGCTAAGAGCATTCTTAAAAACCCTTGCACTCCATGCCTAGGGAGCTATGGATCGATTTGTGAGGGCTCATTCTTGAGTTTCCTTGCATGTAATGATCCATAGAAGTGTGACACAATTATAGCACACAACTCTACTAAAAGAAAAGCTTATAGATGTTTTGACTTAAGATTAAAGAAGATCATTGAAAGTGCTCATGTAAAGGTTGATAAAAAGTTTATAATTCAAGAGAGATATCATGATTATGCACATATGATTGAAGAAGAACCTAGTCCTATCAGTAGAGAAACAATTGTTGAAGAAATGTTTGACAACATTGATGTATTATTCAATGATCCTGAAACAAGTGAAGAAGAATAAAAAAAGATATATGAGAGAGTCACACCTAATGTTACAAAATTTACATCTAGATACCATTCAAAAGAAGATATCATTAGAGATCATAACAAAAAGTCATGACAAGATCAAAGGCAAAAAGTTCAATAATTGATGAAGAACTATGTTTACTTTCACAAATTGAACCCTTAAGTGTTGAAGATGCATGTAATGATTCAGATTGGCATGAAGCAATGAAAGAAGAGCTAGATCAGATAGTTAAGAATGATACATGGGAATTGGTACCTAGACCTAATGAAAAGAATGTGATTGGAACCAAGTGGATATTCAGAAAAAAGATGAATGAAGATGGTACAGTAGTAAGGAACAAAGAAAGACTAGTATGTAAAGATATGTGAAGAGAGAAGGAATTGATTATTCTAATATATTTTTGCATGTAAGTAGATTGGAAGCCATAAAGTTATTTATAGCGTATGCAACATTCAAAATTTTTAAATTATATCAAATGGATGTCAAGTCAACATTCTTGAATGGAGAATTGAAGGAAGAAGTTTACATAGAGCAGCTTGAAGGATTTACTTTATCAGATAAACTAGATATGGTATGCAGACTAAAGAAAGCCCTTTATGGACTCAAGCAAGCCCCTAGAGAATGGTATGAAAGACTAGATGGTTACTTGACAAAGATCAGATTCAAGAAAGGAGCAACATATTTATTCATAAGAAAGACACCTAATGGATTATTACTAGTTGCTATTTTTGTTGATGACATTATTTTTGGTGGTAATGACAATCTTAGTGTAGAATTTTCTAAAGAGATGTAGAGAGAATTTGAAATGAGCATGATTGGACCTATCAAGTACTTTTTGGGATTGAATGTGCAACAGATAGACAAAGGTATTTTCATTAATCAAAGTATGTGAAAGAAATATTAAAGAAATTCAAGATGGATGATTGCAAGCTAGTAAGTACCCCTATGATAATAGGAAGCAAGATTTCAAAAGAAGATGATTCAACAATAGTAGACAAGACCCTATATAAGTCTATGATTGGTAAACTAATATATCTTACTCAATCTAGATCTGATATTTCTAATACAGCTGGTATTGTTGGAAGATTTGCAGTTAAACCTAAACAAAGTCATCTTATCACATTAAAAAGGATATTCAGATATTTGAAAGGAACTATAGACTATGGTCTATGGTATCCTAATTTGAAGAATGTAAAACTTCATGTGTATACAGATGCAGATTGGGCAGCTTGCATTGATGATAGAAAGAGCACATCAGGAGGAGCAGTATTTCTTGGAGATAGACTTGTTACTTGGACAAGCAAGAAGAAGAATTGTATTTCTCAGTCCATAGCAGAAGCAGAGGATGTAGTAGCAGCATTAAATTATTCTACAATTGTGTGGATCAAGCAAATGATAAAGGATTTTGGGATTCAGATTGATTACCCTATTGTTATTCATTGTGACAACACTAGTACTATCAATATGTCAAAGAACCCTATGATGCATGCAAAGACAAAATACATTGACATAAAATATCACTTCCTAAGAGAGAAATTTACAGAGAAAGAAGTAAAATTGGATTATGTGAGCACAAAAGAATAACTAGCAAACATCTTCACAAAGCCTTTACCAAAGGATACATTTGAGTATCTCAGGGAGAAGCTGGGAGTGATTCCCTTCCCTGGATTTGATTAGAGTTTGTAGTAGTGCATCAGTCCTTAGTGACTAATGAATGGTTGACTACTCTACTTCAGGAGTAGTACATGTGCTTATTGGTTTTGGTGCCCTTTACCATTGATGTCAAAGGGGGAGTATATAGTCATGAAAAATAAAACATTTGTTTTAATCTAGAAAGGGGGAGTATATAGCAAGAAGATATAGCAATTGATATTCAGAGCATTCAACAGTAGATGGAGGATTCATCCTTGGGGGAGTTTTGTTGAGGAAATGGATAATGTTATAAAATAATTATTCATTTGGATTGGTGGTGTTTTTCATTCCATAAGTTGCCATCAATACCAAAGGGGGAGATTGTTGGAGATTTTCAAACAAGACAATGTTCATTGTATGTTTGTCATTAATGACAACATATGGTAAGCAACATGTGTTGAAGTCTTATGTAGAGAGTGTTGTCAATTAGGAATGTGCCTCTAGCTTGATTGAAAATCTAGCCTTCCTGTTGAAACATGGAAATGAACTCTTTGTGGAAAAGAGAACAAATCTTCGGATTCTAGGCTGGTTCCTATAGATTTGGAATATCACCTAACACTATTTTTTAAGCTTTGGGAAAAGGGAGAAGGATAACTAAAAATGAATACTGAATAAAAAGGTGATACACCAAAGTGAATTCATAATCCTTTAGAAAAACAAATCTGCATCTACAGGACATACATTACTAAATTCTACAATAACATTCACTTCACAACACCTAGGATGACCTAGAATTCATTACTAGGGTTTGCACCACTATTGGTAATGAATCAACCAATAGACATGTAATTTATGAAAAAGGTTTATTCTATAAAACTTTAGAATAGGAATTTGAAAATAATTCACTAATCTATGCTTTGCAAGAAACAAAACGCTTAAATGCAGAAAAAATTGGAAGGATTGATAGCAAAAACTTAGAAAAATATAGGAATAATGGAGGCCAGCTTTATTATCTTCAAAATCTGCAAAAATGGTTACAAAATATGAGAAAAAGGGCAAAGGAACAATATGCTCACTTAATACCTCTTTTTTCTCCAACTCCGAACCCTTACAAATGAATATTGAGTTCAAATATATAGCCTCTAAGGCCAATCTCAAAAATCAAACCCCCCCTTTCTAAAGAGCCTCTAAACAAAAGATAATCCTAAATTTAAGGCATTCATGATGCCAAAAACCTAAGCCTTAAATTTAAGCATTCCCTTTAAGAATATCTCTATTACATTAAAGAATATTTAAAAATGCCCAAGTTATATTTAAGGAAAACCTTAAAAATATAACTCCACTTATCAAAACCTAACATACATGCAAAAACTAATCCAATTCAAAGGCCTAACATGCACTATGAATTAAGGCCAACATGACTATATCTAAAATATCTCCATTTTTAATACAAGGCATGCGATTATTGTCATGGCATGCTGAAGAGGTCTTTGTATTCTATAGTTTGACAGGGCATTGCGGACTCCAAATTTTATTAAAACTTGGCAAAGGCTTTTATTTTATCTCATTTGCATCTATCATTAGGTATTTTCACATCTTCTAGAAAACTTAGGGTTTGAGCTGCCACCATACATGCATTTGGAATTCACTATTCTTTTGGGTTTTCACTTTGAGCTCTACTAGTTTTTTGTGTTGATCTGAAGTTCTTTCTTCGTGTTCATAGACTAATTTTTTGGATTAAAAATGGAGAACTTGACTTGCACCTGGTTGTTTAATATCTCAATGCTCGAGCTTAGCTATTTGTTTATTCTTATGCTCGAGCTCCTCAAGGCTGAAATTTGGCCATCAATTGCTCAACACAGCCAAGCAGCCCATGGCTTGATTGGCAACACTCATTTAGCTAGAACTCGACTTCCAACATGAGCTTTTTCCACTTTAAACACAAGCTCATGGTAATAAAAATGCATGATACTAAAGTTGGTTAATCTCGAGCCCAACTAATTGTTATTCCAATGACCTATGAGCTGTATCTATCCTGCAAGATTACCTGAACATGACTAATATTTTGCATTATGATGCACATGAGCTTGGACTCAGCTTCCTTGTTAGACTCGTAACTTGAGTTTTTCTCAGATTCTCCTCTGTCAAGGCTTGAACTCAGAACTCTACTGGTACTTGAAGCATTAGCTCATATTTTGATACTGTTGACACTCGGCTTTTGTTGATGAAAAACCAACAGAGTATAAGATAAGTAAAACACTCTTATCCTTTTCATTTGTTTAAATATGATTCACGCTGGGACATTTATTCTTTATTTCTTGCATAGAATATCAATGATTGTCAAGGTAGACTAGATATCTTTTTGTTAGTCATGTGTCACTACTTATAATCTATTCCTCACATTGCCTAGCACTTTGTCCTTGAAATTTGACAAGCTTAATTTCTAGTAATAGCTGAACCCTCTTACCTTTCTTTTGACTTTTGATCCTTTTACTAGCTATTAAAAACATATGACTAGAAATCACGGGCCCTGAGTTGTGAAACCGATCACTGGAAAATCTAGCTGTTGAACTTGGACTCGAATATGACAAGAAACTCTTGCTTATTTCCAAGCACTTTATTAATAAGCTTTGACTATCATAACTCAGTTTGGGATTTCACTTTGAGTTTTTCCCTCTGCATTAGTACATACTGAGAGCTGGACTGTTATTTATTTTATATTGGAATATTGGAGACTTATTTATTTTCCAGGTTGCATAAAATTTGAGATTTTCTTTTGAATATTTTAGTATATGGCTGGAAAATGAATCTAAAATTGTGATGATATTGATTTGAGATCCTCTTTTGGTTTACACCAGTCACTTTAATACTTCTTGCTCTGTATTTGTTCCTTCAATTTGTTCTTGGATCAACTGATATTTGCTTCAATGTGATGCTCACTATGAATCCACTACTTGTAGAGATCAAATCTTTTAAATTTGACAAAAACTTAACAAATTCCCAACCGGGTTTTATTATGTACTTTTGGATATTTGGCACTGTCAACTTGATGTATTCTTTGTTGATTTAATATAAATTAAAAAATATTGAAGCTATTTGAAATTTCGCTTATACTTCACTAGTATGTTGATTAATACTCCAGCTTTAGTCTTATTGCATGTTCCCAGCTAATATTTAACCATTTCATATGCTTGACTGGCTTTTCCTTCACTGTTATGTTAAAATGTCCCATGCTTGAAATTCAAACATTGAAATTCTGACTTATATTTCCTGATACACTTATTTAGCATTAAAAATAAAAGACGTCTTTGCATTTTGTATTGATGAATGTTGAACATTTCATATCTACAACATTTCTTTTGATGTGCAAAAACTGTACTATTTATCCTTCTCTTTCAAGATACTAGTATGCACAAAAACATATGAAATAAGAAACTATCTAATACCAACAATGAATAGAATTAATGTACATACTTTATCAACTTGATTTGATGTAAATAGCACTTCTCTGAATGCACACTAGGTTGAAAAAGCATATGAACTCTCTATTTTTAAAAAGTATTCTTGTAGACTTATCACATTGTTTGATTTGTAATTCTGTTCATTCTATAGTAATGCTATGTTCTTAGCACTTGATTATCACTAAAATCTTCACTTTACTCAGCATATTGAACTATCACTCATGGGGTTCAAGCACGAGCTCATGACTCCCATGAGTGAAATTCATGACATGAAGCTCATTTTCTTTTAGTACTTTTCCTGCATATGAAACAATAATTGTATGTCCTGTTTAGTCTTCAACCTGCACATGAAGCAAATAATATTAGTATAAAAATGATTACCTTTTTCCTATTTTCTTCCTTTTCCTTCAGCAACTTTTGTAAATTTTCAGCACTATGTTTCCTTCTATATTCAACCATTAACTTTCTTGCTTTTGCATTGATCTTTTTAATTGAAGTACAACTCTGAAAGTGTGAGTGAAGCATGCTATTTTAGGTATCAGTGTATTGCTTAGATCCAATTTGGGTCTAACAATTTTTCTCTCTCTCCATGATGCAGCGAAAAACCAGAAGAAGAACTAGGATGTAAGACAAATAGGGAATGGTCAAAGACATGAAGATATCAACAAATCAACCTCAACATGCAGAAGACCTCTTAAAGGCAATGCATGGACCCCTAAACCTTGATGCTCCTATCTTACTTTCAGCATTTGTACATCTCTTTTATGTTTTCAATTGAAACATGTAACCTATTAAGGAATACTTATTTATTACATTCACTTTGAATGTTCTGTTGGAAATATAGATGTAGTAACTAAGAGGTGGGGTGAATCAGTTAACCACAAAAATATTACCACTGATCCCTTAAATATCTTAACAAATTATTTACTGTGCCACTCGATAAATATACAGAGAAATGCTAAAACTTGATCTTTGAAGTGTGTAATAATTAAATTGTTCTTAAGCATTCATCACTGATTAACTTACATGAATAAAGAAAATAACATGAACACAAGAGACATCGAATTTACCATGGAAAACCAATATGGGAAAAACCACCAATGTAACTAATTACTATTTTTCACTCTTCTGAAGTGATGCCCGGTTAGAAGCCAACCCGGTAAAAGGTTACAAAACACACTGTTAGGTGTGACCTTGTTAGAGGATTTAATCACCCTACTAGGAGTGGCCTTGTAAGAGGTCTTGAAACAATTCAATAGAACTGTCACCTTGTTAGAGGATTTACAAAATGGTTGTTAAACCAACTTGGTTAAGAGATTTTGATATCACTGCTACAATTGTAAGAGAGTAACAATGAAATGACCTGTAACTAAATTGCTGAATATAGATCTCTGTTCTGCTTCACTAGATCCTTACTGATCAAATAAATCTTTGCTACTCCTCAAGGATATCTAACCATCCTTCAAAATTTGCACATACCTTTCTTCAAAATGATTTCTGCATGCTGTATTTGTTCTATTCACCACTTGATCTTCTATATATATGCCATTCTAATTAACATTTAGATTGTCAAGTTGGCACTAATAATTATTATAATAGTCGGCTTAGATAAAAAAACTGTAATAACAAAATCCTTTGAAAGGCTGACCATGCTCGGTAAACATTAATCTTGAAAAGATTTCCTTCGGTGACTGAGTGAACTCGGTAACCACAGCGAATTCTGCAACATCCTTCGGAGACCGAGAGAGCTCAGTAACCACTAATTTTCCTTCGATAATCGAGGAGGCTCGGTTAACACTGTTACCCTGTCATGTTTCCTTTTGACACCTGAGAGATCTTGGTAGACACTAAAAATTGCCTAACTGACCGACTGAGCTCGGTAGACACTGAGAACCACTTAGCTGACCGACTGAACTCGGTAGACAATAAGAATGATAATTGATATGACATTTGTGTGACATCAAAGACAACACATAGCTAATCCAACAATGTCCTTCAGACAATTGTATCTAACAATCTCCCTCTTTGGCATTGATGGCAACACAACATGTTATAGCCCAATGAAATTTCACAGAGAAGCCTAGAGTAAGAAACATATCCTTAGCTTCATTCTGATTCTTATCATCTTCAAACTTCTTTCTGACTGAGAAATCTCCCTCTTAACTTCTCAAATTATTCTTCTTAGAAATTTCTTGAAATGACAAAAAACTCTCCCTCTTTGACAACACATGCCAAAGACAAGTTACACAGTTTCGGTAAATATCAATGTACCTTATGTATTGATTCATATGCAATGATTCCCTGACTATGCTACATCAATTGATTGATCTTCAACATGTTCTAGTTGATGCATCACTAAAACTTTATTTAGTGAACCTCAGATAGGGGAGTGACCCCTAACTTGCCTCTAAGATACAAGAATGCATCCTTAGGTAGTGGCTTGGTGAAGATATCTGCAATTTGTTCTTTTGTATGAATATATTCCAATCTGATTTCCTTGTCCTGCACCAATTCTCTGACAAAGTGATATTTTATTGCAATGTGCTTGGTTTTGGAATGCATTACTAGATTCTTTGAAATATTTATTGCACTTATATTATCACAAAACATAACAACTGGTTCTTTGATCTCAACCTTCATGCCTTCCAAAAGCTGTTTAAACCATACAATATTAGAGTAGGTTACTGCTGCAGCAACATATTTTGCTTCTGCTATGGATTAGGATGTGCAGTTTTGCTTTTTACTAGTCCAAGATACTAACCTCTTGCCAAGAAAGAATGCTCCACCACTTGTACTCTTTCTGTCATCAATGTTTCTTGCCCAATCAGCATCAGTAAACACTTTTAAATCCAGATTGCATCCAAATTTATACCACAAGCCATAATCTTTAGTTCCCCTTAAATACCTCAAGATTCTTTTGATTGCCATCATGTGATTTTCTCTGGGTTTAGCCGAGAATCTTGCCACTATATCAACTGCTAAGGCAATATCAGGCCTTGTGTGTACTACATACTGTAATTTTCCAATCTTATTTCCTTGTCCTGCACCAATTCTCTGACAAAGTGATATTTTATTGCAATGTGCTTGGTTTTGGAATGCATTACTAGATTCTTTGAAATATTTATTGCACTTGTATTGTCACAAAACATAACAACTAGTTCTTTGATCTCAACCTTCATGCCTTCCAAAAGCTATTTAAACCATACAATATTAGAGGAGGTTACTGCTGCAGCAACATATTTTGCTTTTGCTGTGGATTGGGATGTGCAATTTTGCTTTTTACTAGTCCAACATACTAACCTCTTGCCAAGAAAGAATGCTCCACCACTTGTACTCTTTCTGTCATCAATGTTTCTTGCCCAATCAGCATCAATAAACACTTTTAAATTCAGATTGCATCCAAATTTATACCACAAGCCATAATCTTTAGTTCCCCTTAAATACCTCAAGATTCTTTTGATTGCCATCATGTGATTTTCTCTGGGTTTAGCCGAGAATCTTGCCACTATATCAACTGCTAAGGCAATATCAGGCCTTGTGTGTACTACATACTGTAATTTTCCAATCATTGATCTGTATAAGGTCTGATCTACTTCTTTTGAATCATCATCTTTGGTAAGCTTCAGTCCAGTACACATGGGTGTACCAACTAGTTTTGAGTCTTCCATACCAAATTTCTTAAGTATTTCCCTGATATATTTAGACTGAGTAATGTAGATACCATTTTTGTTCTGCTAAATCTGAAGTCCAACAAAGAATTTTATCTGACCAAACATAGACATTTCAAATTCTTTGTTCATATGCTCTGAAAATTCTTTGCATTGATCATCATTTCCTGTAAACACAGTATCATCCACAAATATTTCTACCAAAATAATTTTGTTATCTGATCCTTCTTTGATGTATAAATTACTATTGTCATTAGCTCTTTTGAAATCAATCTGAGTAAGATAGTTATGTAATCTTTCATACCATGCTCTAGGAGCTTGTTTCATACCATACAATGCTTTGTGTAATTTGCAGACCATATCCCTTTTGTCTGGATCAATAAAACCTTCAGGTTGCTCAATGTAGACTTCTTCCTCAAGAATACCATTGAGAAATGTAGATTTTATATCCATCTGATATACCTTAAATCCTTTATGTGCTGCATATGCAAGTAAAGTCCTCACACCTTCTAATCTTGCAATAGGAGAAAAAGTCTCTCCATAATCTATTCCTTCTTCTTGAGAATATCCTTTACATACCAATCTTGCTTTGTTTCTTGATACTTGACCATCTTCATTTAACTTATTTCTGAATACCCATTTTGTCCCAATTACATTTTTATCTTTAGGCCTAGGTACAAGAGTCCATGTCTTATTTTTCTCTATTTGCTCTATTTCTTCATTCATGGCCTCAATCCAACTTTCATTTTCCAATGCATCTTTGACATTTTTAGGTTCAAAATCAGCAAATAAACATGTACCTTTTAGTTTACTTCTTGTCATAGTACCATCTGATTTGTTTCCAATAATCTGATCTGGTTTATGATGCTTTTTGACGTACTTGGCCAATACAGGTTCCTTGCTTCCTGAATGAGTTACATTGTCATCTTCTTCATCTTTAGGTTCAGGTTGCTCGGACTTAGTAGATACTTGCTCGGTAGCTTCAGACTGAGACTCAGTACTTTGTGACTCGGTTTGAACTTCTTCTTGTGACTCAGTTACTGTACTGGGCTCGGTAGATGTAGTTTCCTTATTGACAGATGTGTCTAGCAATGTATCAGGTTCAATGTAAACAAATTTTTTGTAATCCTCTAGTTCCTTTTTGCTTTCTTCTTCAGTCTTTTCTGCAAACTCATCAATTCTCACATGTGCACTTTCTATGATTTTGTGAGTAGACAAATTTAGACATCTATATGCCTTACTTTTGCAAGAATATCCCAAAAATATTCCTTCATCACTTTTTACATCAAATTTTACTTTTCTAGATTCTTTTAAGATGTAACATTTACTACCAAATACTTTTAGGTAACTTACATTTGGTTTGTAGCCATACCATAGCTCATACAGAGTCTTGAATGTGTCTTTTCTCAACTGTACTCAGTTCAAGGTATGAACTGCACTGCTGATAGCTTCCTTCTAGTATTTCATAGCAATGTTCTTTTCAATCATTAGAGTCCTTGCACAGTCCATGATAGATCTGTTCCTTCTTTCGGCTATTCCATTCTGCTCAGGAGTTCTCGGGGCTGATACCTATCTTTTGATTCCTCTTTCAATGCAGAAATTATTGAATTCATAGGAGATGAATTCACCACCTCTGTCTGATCTCAAGCACTTTATTCTTTTTCCTGTTTCCTTTTCTACTCTTGCTAAATACCATTTGAACTTCTCAAATGCTTCAGATTTTTCTCTTAAATACATAACAGTCATCATTCTAGAGTAATCATCAACAAAGAGAATAAAGAATTTTTCACTGGTATAGCTCTCAATTCCAATAGGTCCACATAAATCAGTATGCACAATTTCCAAAATATCTTCAGACTGATAGTTTTTACTTTTAAAACTAGACTTTCCCATTTTACCAATTTGACAATTCTTGCATAGACCAACATAAGGTTTCTTCAAAGTAGGAATACCTCTTACTTTCTTGAATTTGCTTATTTTCATCATGTTGTCAAAATTTACATGACATAACCTTTTGTGCCATAACCAACTTTCTTCAATTTGAGCAATAAAACATGAGTAATCACCAAGATCAAAATAAAATAGGTTACCTTTGGTTTGTTTGCCTGATCCTATCAGTTTTCGTTTGTCATCCAGCAGTCTTGCTTTGCCATTCATGAATTCAACCTTGAATCCAATGTTAATTAGCTATTCTACACTTAGAAGATTATACTTTAGTCCTTCAACCCAATATGCATTATCACATATAAGTTCTTTGGTTAATGAAATTCATCCCTTTCCTTTTATACAACAAGGTTCATTGTTTCCAAACCTTACATTACCACCATCAAAGTTTTCAAAGTGTTCAAACTTAGTTCTGTCACCAGTCATATGATGTGAACATCCACTGTCTATAATCCATGTATAATTTTTTCTTATATGAGAGATAAGTTCCATCTCATCTTCATCATTATTAGATTCATTTTTTACAGCAATGAAAACAATTTTTTCTTCACTATCATCCAAATTTTTAGCTAAAAAACATGTTTTCTTACCTTTATTCTTGAATGATTTGAAATTTTTCTTGCCATTGTACTTGTAACTTTTCTTCTCATCTTTGCTTTGCTTGTTTGGACACCTAGCTGCAATATGATCAATTTCTTCACATGAAAAGCAGATTAAGGGAGTTTTACCTTTGTATTTTCCTCTGCCTCTTGAATACTTCTTTGCAAGTAATGCTTCAATAACTTTAAGGTCGATATCAGAACTTTCCTCTGATTCTTCACTTTCTGATTGGATTTTCTTCCCTTTCTTGAGTGAAAGTTTGGCCTCAAAAGCTGATTCAATATTTTTAGAAGTTGGAACATAGTTGTCATAGTTATCTAGTTCAAAGGCTGTCAATCTTCCAACTAAGGCATCCAAAGTTATATTGTGATTTTCTTCACATCTTCTTTCTTGAATAGTAGAAACTCTTATTGCATAAATAGGAAGTAATGTTATAAGAACCTTACTTATAACAGTTTCATCATCAATTTTTCCTCCAGAAGCTCTGATTGCACTAACACTTGTCTTGATCCTTTCAACATATTTTGCAATGTTTTCTTCTTCTCTCATTTTCATCTGATCAAACTATCCTCTTAGGCTTTCTGCTTTGGCTCTCTTCATATTATCATCACCGCCATAGATTTTCTTCAGCTTGTTCCACATTTCATGAGCAGTTGTGCAGTCTTTGATTTCATCAAATTCTTCATAGCTAAGAGCTGATGCAATGTCTATCATCATAGTGTTATGGTTCTTCTTCTCTGCAATGTCTTCAACAGTTAATGTGCCAGTAGGAATTGTATATTCTTGATCAATATATTTACATCTTGAATCACCAATGGAAGCCAGATGAAGTCTCATGAGACCTTGCCATGCTGAAAAGTTATTTCTGTTAAGCCTTGGAATTACTCTTTTGTAAGACATCCTGATCTTTAGCTTGGGTCCTTGAAACCCTTCCTGCAAGCACCAAAAGCTCTGATACCAATTGTTGGAAATATAGATGCAGTAACTGAGAGGGGGGGTGAATCAGTTAACCATAAAAATATTACCACTGATCCCTTAAATATCTTAACAAATTATTTACTGTGCCACTCGGTAAATATACAGAGAAATGCTAAAACTTGATCTTTGAAGTGTGTAATAATTAAACTGTTCTTAAGCATTCATCACTGATTAACTTACATGAATAAAGAAAATAAAATGAACACAAGAGACACCAAATTTACCGTGGAAACCCAATATGGGAAAAACCACCAATGTAACTAGTTACTATTTTTCACTCTTCTGAAGTGATGCTTGATTAGAAGCCAACCCGGTAAAAGGTTACAAAACACACTGTTAGGTGTGACCTTGTTAGAGGATTGAATCACCCTGCTAGGAGTGGCCTTGTAAGAGGTCTTGAAAAAATTCAATAGAACTGTCACCTTGTTAGAGGATTTACAAAATGGTTGTTAAACCAACTCGGTTAAGAGATTTTGATATCACTGCTACAATTGTAAGAGAGTAACAATGAAATGACCTGCAACTGAATTGCTAAATATAGATCTCTGTTCCGCTTCACTAGATCCTTACTAATCAAATAAATCTTTGCTACTCCTCAAGGATATCTAACCATCCTTCAAAATTTGCACATACCTTTCTTCAAAATGATTTCTGCATGCTATATTTATTCTATTCACCACTTGACCTTCTATATATATGCCATTCTAATTAACATTTAGATTTTTAAGTCGGCACTAATAATTATTATAACAGTCAGCTTAGATAAACAAACTATAATAACAAAATCCTTTGAAAGGCCGACCATGCTCGGTAAACATTAATCCTGAAAAGATTTCCTTCGGTGACCGAGTGAACTCGGTAACCACAGCAAATTTTGCAACATCCTTCGGAGACCGAGAGAGCTCGGTAACCACTAATTTTCCTTTGATAACTAAGGAGGTACGGTTAACACTGTTACCCTGTCATGTTTCCTTTCGACACCTGAGAGATCTCGGTAGACACTAAAAACCGCCTAACTGACCGACTGAGCTTGGTAGACATTGAGAACCGCTTAGCTGATCGACTGAACTCGGTAGACACTGAGAATGATAATTGATATGACATTTGTGTAACATCAAAGACAACACATAGCTAATCCAACAATGTCCTTCAGATAATTGTATCCAACATGTTCAATGTAATGATCATTTATGTAGTTGAAAGTTTGAATCTAATCAATACTTAGAGAACAATATCAGTGTAGATATGAATGCAAAAAATAATGTACTTTATTTTTTCAAATCTGAAAAGTAGTATGCAAATAGGTGTACCTTGATGCAAGCTCTTTGATGTTTACAATTGTATTGTTGCATATGTACTTTCTTTTCTTAATTTTTAATAATTCTTCACCTTAAAACAACAACTATTAAATCCATAATTCAATGTAAATTTTTTGTCAATTTACCAATTTAGTGTGAACTAAAATGATAACATTTTTTGGTGACCTCTTAGGGGTGTTTGCCTGCTGAACAAAATAGACGAGTTGCATTTTGCAATCCATTGGGCACAGAGTGTTGATTTTTGATAAAACTGAACCTTATCAAACCCTAGAAAACTTAGAAAATTTTGAAAACTTTAAAGACACCACTCAACTGCAAAACTAAAATTGAAACCAAAACTAAAATACCTCATGCTAGCTGTTAGGGAATTTGTACTTGTCTGTGCTCAACAATGGCTGTTAATTCAATTATGTGATATGATGATGCTGAGGACAAAACATTTATTGATTGGCAAACAACTAGCATGAAGTAGAAAACAAAATTGAGTCTATTTTTTGAATTGTACACTTTCTCATGAAAATTTTGTCTTCTTTCTGAAGTCTACAAGCTATTAGGAAAGGTCATAGATGACCTATTTTGGATTGTGGCCATTGAGCCTGATTTGAAACCTTGGAATATCGAATGTTTCACTTTAGGATTAATGCATATATTTCTGAACAGTTCTAGCATGAAGTTGTCTAACTTGTAGCCTTCAAAAGACTACCAACTGAAAACTAAAATATGTGCTGGACGCACTTAGAGGAAAACAAAAAATAGGAAATAAACCTACTGCTATAGCACATGATAGAAAGATATTCAGTCTCCTATGATATAGAGCGTTGAGTTACAACTCGACTCTATTATGATAGGCGCTAGTTTATGAGGTATGATGTACTACAACATCATGCTTATTTTCTACAACTAACAATTAACTGCAACTAACTAAAAGCAAATTATCTATGTACAAAGCACTTATTCTAATTAACTCACCTCAAAAACAACATTTGAGATGGATCCCATTAACTGGGATTGACAATTCTTCTCCTTCCATAGTTGAGAGCTGAAAAACATTGTGAGCCTTGCATCTTGTAATCACATATGGACCATTCCAAATGGCATCAAACTCTGAATGTTTTCTAGGTATGCTCTTCATCTCATCCCATTTAAGTACTAAATCACCTTCTTTAAAGACTCTTGTGACAACTTTTCTGTCAAATGTCATCTTCATTTGTTCATGATGTTCTTTCAACTTCTGAAAAGATCCTTTTCTAACCTCTTCTAACTCTATCAATTTAGCCAATCTTACCTCCATAGGCTGTTGGTCCAACAAGTCTTATTATTTGATCAGGCTCAAACTTGGTAATTCCCCTAAAATTGGCAATCTTGCCTCTCTTCCATAAACTAGCATATAAGGTGAATTACCTATTGAGTGCTTTGGGGTGATCCTATCATCCCATAAGGCTTGTTTTAACTTGCTATTCCAAACTTGCTGATTGTCTTCAATAGTCCTCTTGATGATGCAAATCAGATTTTTGTTTGTTGATTCAACTTGTCCATTACCCCGTGGGTAATAATTAGACGAGGTACTAAGATATACATTATTTTTAATTGCCCAATACAAAATTCTTATTCCTAAAAAGGCCAAGGCATTATCAAAAACAATAGATTTAGGTGCTCCAAACCTTGCAATCATATCTTCATAAAAATTGAAAATTGAAGCTTCATTTGCATCTTTTAATGCAACAGCTTCAGTCCACTTTGTAAAATAATCTGTAGCTGTCAATATATATTTATGACCTGAACTTGGTGATGGGTTTATGGGACCAATAAAATATAAACCCCACTTAGAAAAAGCCTGTTCAATTTAAATTGGACTAAGAGGTAAAGCTGCTAATCTTTTCTTGTTTGAGAAAACTGTTGGAGATTTGCCAGCAAGCCAGTACTGACTGTATGTTTGTCATTGATGACAACATATGGTAAGTAGCATGCATGGAAGACTTATGTAGTAGGCTTTGAGTATATGCAACATGGACATGTTATCAACATGATATCATGGATGTAGAGGTTAACTATTAGTACAAATAATTATATAGCAGCTTGTGTCAACAGTGTTCCTGATAGAGTAACAGGTAGTGTTCTGTGTATGGTTGTCCATACAATTATCATGGAACCTTGCACCTTTGGATATGTGATGGAGACATGTTAGTGATGTTACATTCATGGATTCAATGTCTAATGATTAGTAGAAGTGAAGTTATGCAGTCGCTATTCGCCAGTAGCAGTTTCCTATGTTTATTCAAAAGAGCCAACAAAGATTTTATTGGTTTTGGAGTTGCGCCTATCATTTTAGTATGTGCCCTTGGATTAGAGCTTAGAGAAGAGTTAGTGATGTTTTATTAAGAGCACATGAAGTAATTCAGCTTGAGGAGAAAGATCTAGTTGTTTTGGTAGAGCCGAAAGTGTGTAGCGTGTGTCTACAATTATCTTATTGGACAGGTCCCAGAATGTGTTGTGTGCTTAGTAGAGCCAACTGAATTATTATTGGAGTTTTTTATGGCTTCTCTAATATGATTTAAAGGTGGTTATAATAGGCCGACTTGATTATATCATTTAGAGGAAATATATTTATAGGCAGTCATTTGTGTTTTCTTGAGTGTGGTTCATGGTTGATAGTAAGACTACAATAGAGTGTGCGAAGTGTTGAGCCATTAGAAGAAGGTCTATGTGACCAAGTAAAGTATTTTTTCTATACATTTCAATTGATCTAGATAGAAGGTCAAAGTGAAGTTCACCAAGATCCAAATATTGTGTGTATTTGTTAAACAAAAGGTTGTAGCCTTCACCCCTTTGAGCAGTGTGCTCTTGGACAGTGCATCCTCTCCACTAATAGGAACTATTGTAAAAGACTCCTAACAGGGTCTGACCCTTGACTAGGTCTATTGTACTGAATATATTGTAAAGCAACTCCTAACAGGGTTAAGGATCTTCTAACAAGGATCATAATACACTAGTGCAGAATATTAGTGGGTGTCAATTCCTACCGGGGTTTTTACCTATTTGGGTTTCCCCGTAACCAAAATATTGGTGTTGTGTTCAAGTGTTCTTTCATTGTGTTTATGCTTTATATTTAATTATACTTAATTGGATAAAGAATTGAAACTTGTAGATAATTGATTCACCCTGCCCTCTCAGTTATCTCTTGGGACTATTCCTAACAAAAGCAACATGTTTCAAACATCTTCTTACCCAAGTGAAGGAATCTTTGTATAGGTTTGGCCAAAAATAGCTAGCCTTCAATATCTTCAATGCTGTTGTCCTTGCAAAAAAATGGCCAACTGTTGGTCCATCATGGAACTCCTGTAGCACTTTGTTAGTTTGATCTCCACTAATGCATCTTAGCAATGCACCATTATAATCCCTTCTATATATCACATTATTCAATAAATAATAAGGTATAGATTGCAATCTAAAGTATCTTCTTTTTGATCTATCCAAACCTTCAGGACAACATCCTGTTTGCATGAAAATACTCATTTCTTTTACCCAATCATTTTGCAAATCTGGAACAACAACTTGCTCATGGTTTTCTAAAGTCAAAATCACTTCAAAATCATCTTTTGGAGTATTATCTCCATTTTTAGCAAGCTGTTTGCATAGACCTTTACCTCTTACAAGCTTGGTAACTTTAATTTCAATGTCATATTCTATTGCTTTTGTGATCCATCCAGTTCGTTTGGTGTTGAAATCCTTATTCAGCAAAAACTCCTTGACAGCAGGGTGTGCAACCATCAGATTTATCTTGTTGTTAGAAAGCATATGTCTAAATTTTTTCAGACTCCTAATCACAACAAGAACATGTTTCTCAATAAATGAATAATGCAATTCATAATCTTTTAATCCTTGGTTGAAAAATGCTATTGGTTGTTCACATCCTATATCATTCTTCTGGACTAACATGGCAACAATACTATCAACATTCCCATATGCATATAAAATGAAATCCTTAGAAAAATCAGGATTTAACAAAGTAGGGGTTGTAGCTAATGCTTCCTTACTCAGTTCAAAACTGAGTTTACCTTCTTTAGTCCATTTGAAAGTAATCTTTTTCTTGAGCATGGCTGTTAATGGCATTAATAACTCTGCAATATCAGGAATAAATTTGTTGGAATTAGGAGAGATAGGTACTAAGAGGGGAGGGGTGAATTAGTGCCTTCAAAACTTCACTTGTAAAAACCTTTCAGATCTATAACTGTATACTATGATAACCGATCAAAATAACTTGAATTTAATTGCATAAATCAATCATCTAGTTAACTTAAGAAAGTAAACAACATGAAATCAATATGACAATCACATAACACAAGTATTTTGGTAACGTAGAAACCCTTGTAAGAAGGTAAAAACTGCAGTGGGGATGACACCCACAAATTCTTCACTACTGCAGATAGAAAAGGTTTGCCTGTTAAGGCTACAAGTTTTGATCACTTCTGGTGATCTTACCCTGTTAGGAGTAACATATTAGATCAGCTAGATCTACCTAGTTATAGGATTTTGACAACACTAATGAAGTGTGTACTCGGTTAAGAGATTTACATAAGACTGTTAAATCTACTATGTTAAGAGATTTTAACAAAAACTCTACTACAATTGTCAGAAAGTAATAGGCAATTATCTACTAGTTGACAACTTAATTGTTTGAAACATATCAATAAATGCTCAATAGAATATCACCTTGACTGTGATGATTCACTACTCTGTTCTGCTTGATAGCCTTCTCTGATTCTGCTCAATCTGATATCCTCTGTACTCTATTCTTCTCGGTAAACTGATTGACTTGAAGTTAGGCAATGGCTTCAAGTGCTCCATAATTCATATATATCAGTACACTCACTTCTTGTAAAATGATGCGAACATACAAAATATATAGTGTTCTATTTTTGCCGCCTTAGCAAAATTAGGTTACAAAAATAATCATAACCCTAAGATCTACGGTGCAAAATTAACCTAGATCAACTATAACAATAAGATAAACATTACATTAATGAGTATCTATTACAATAAATGCTCCTTGATCTTGGTAAACCATTTTGTTAGCACAAGAAAAATTTTCATGCATCTGCAGGTATTTCTCCCATCTTCTTGGCAAAAACCCTAGGCAAAATACAAAAACCTAGTCGTTTGCAAGGAAAACCCCAAGTGTGCCCTAGGCCTGTTCTAAATTCACATTACTTTTTGGGTCACTTAAAAACTAATAAACGCATGTGTGTTAAATTTTTCACCCGACGGTCTTTATTTTCCCTAAGTTTCCAAGCGCCCAGCTTTATTTTTTTCCTAAATCCATTGGTGTGTTTTTTCCTATGTCTAGTGCTTTAATTTTTCCTAATGTTTCCCCCTTATTTCTTTCCTGGGCCCGGCTCTAACAACATCTGCATCTAATGGTTGGTGTATCTTTGCAAGTGATGTGTTAGAGGCTTGTGATCTTACGCTAGCCATTGATCTCTCCTAATGATGTGGCATTTCAAAGATGTGGGACCGTCTGACAGATTTTCATGGTTGGTAGTTTGTGATTGGTCCACCTATTGGTGTTTTGGCAAGGGAAGAGTGGGGCTTGTGTCAGAGATTTTTGATCGACAATCGGCATATGATCGCATGGAATATTCTTCCCCCATGTGATCTTATGCTTGTCATCCGATTAGATGCAGAGCGAAGAGTGGGTCCTATGTCAGAGGTGACTGGGCGAAGGTGACGAATGGTGTGTTGACATCTGGTGGTTTGCAAGTGGGCCTAGGGTTATAAAGTATTTTCTATTTTCTGGCGGCTCAGACAAAATGTTGAGTGGGACCGATTGCCATGTGTTGCTAAGATGTCAGGTTTTGATTGGCCATGGATTTTAGAAGTGAAAGCACGTCAGTGGGCTCGAGAGATTCTAAAGGATGCAAAGATAGAAGATCTAACAGTTGTCTGATGTTCGCATAGAATATTTTGAGGCTATGCGAACTTACAACAGTCGTTCATTTTAAAGCTTATGAAGAAGTGGGTCCAGTATGCTGATTCATCGCTGACATGCTTTTTTCTCATTGGTTGAGGGTTTAGTGATGTGTAAAGTGATTTTTAAAGATTTTTGTTGACTGTTGAAGGATTCTATGAGCCACCTGATCTACCGGGAATAAAATGCATCAACGGTCACATTTTAAAGTTGAGCTGGTTACCATTTTTATTCAAATTCAAATATCCTGCAGGGTTTTTGCTAGGATTTTTGAACCGGTGAGTCATGTAAAGCAATGCGGTGGCCAAGAATTGAATTTTTCAGTACAGACTGCAGTTGGGAAAGGATATGGAAGGCATAAATTATAGCTAAAATCCAATTTTGTTTCCTATGATGCTGAGCCAAATGAATATCAGGGTTGAATTTTTGGAAAAGGGCATTCATTGCAGTTTGACAGTGAGATAATAAAATTAGATTTGATGAAAAGGAGCCAAGGATAGCATTGAAAACATAAAGCATGTCAACTCAATTGAAAATATCTCACCTGTTTCACTAGTGTAGTTATTGTAAACCCTTTGGGGTTGTTGTAAAGGTTTTTTAGGTTAATTTTTGTAGCCCTAGAATGATCGGTTGCTTGTTGCATCTCTTGGTATAAAGGGATTTTTCATGATCATTCTAAGGGATTGGAGTTTAGGTGTTTAAAAAGATAGAAATTTCTGAAACCCTAGCTTTCAATCAAGGGATTGTAATTTTTGATACCATTTTATCAAACAATAGAGAAGAAGTACAGATTGATGTTCTTATCTTGCAAGCTTACTATTCTGGATACTGTATGCACATGGTGAAAGGTTATACTTAATACAAACCTTAGATCTTTGCTCTCCTTTGCTCTATTCTTTAAATCTTTAAATCTTTGCATAAGGTTTATGTGAATGTATTGGTGCTTTGAGTTCCAACCTAGAGTTAGATTAAATATTGCTCAAAGTGGAATATGTGTTCTTGGAATTTATTTGAAGGATTTTCATAAGCAGGAAAGAGTTGGGATATTTTGTATTTATGTCTAGAGACCAATTTTAGACACCATTGTATTCATCATTTTCCTTGATATTTTGCCCAATAGATAAGGCATTGGCCTATATTCTCCTATCTTTGTGTTGAGAAGAGTGATTCAAACCTTATAATCCCAATCATTTAAATCACTACCAGTCTTTTACTTTTAGTTACATTTGTGTATTGTCCTACCCAGTGATGGAGGATCATGAACAATAGGTTCTTGTTTAGTATTCTCTCACTGTATTCATCTATTGAAAGATCCAATAAAGAAATAAGGGGTAGAGTTAGAACTATCAGTCAGAGTTAATACTATTGGATCAGGTGCACCCGCCTTGGTTTTGTTGAGCCAGAAGTAGAAGAGGGTAGTCTTATCCCTATAGTTGGTCCATATGCTTATAGATTGCCCATATTTGGAGCTAACTATTCCTTAACATCCATCATAAGCATATTGGTATCTCATGGAGTGTAAAATCCTATCCAAGAACCAACAAATTGGTGACTTTGTTGGGGAGAACAACAAGGAACTCAATTGTTAGAATTTGTGGTTATTGCTACATCACAGATTATTAGTATTATATAACTCAGATAGATTTGACCCATCTGAGTCACCAAAAAAATGGTGACTCTACTTGGGAGTAAAGCATAACAAATAATTAAAATCAATTCTGAATCAGTGTTTATATTATAAATTTTCAAATATCCCATTACCCATTTGATTCAGCCCTTCCAGGTCACCATCAAATCAGTGATTCTACTGGAGAATAGAGAAATACTATCAAGAGAAAATAGTTTAGGTTTCAAGTTGATCTTGACCTGACCTACCTATTTCAATCATTTGATATCTCTGGTGTTACAAATCAGCATAGATAATGTGGGTACGAGTGGAGCTTAGACTCCTGGCCGGCTTATCATTTATCTAGTGGTCTTCATTAAAGAGTATAAGAGTCAGTTTCAGTAAGGTTTCAAATTATCTCACATATTGTGAGTGTGACTCTCTAAGCATCTCTATAACCATTACTTTATAATATATAGTTATGAGCTTCAAAAACACAAGGTCTTATAGGAAGGAACACCCAGAAGAAAGCTTGCAGGGTGGGCTTCCTGCCACATCAAGAAGAACTCAGGTTAGGAAAGAAAAAGGTGTTGATGATATGTCTCTGACTTGGAAACAAAGGGGAAAACTAGGATGGGAGGGTCTTACTCCTCCTAGTCAGAAAGGAAATGCCTCAGAATATGAGGAGGCAGTTGATTCAGGCCTGAATCAGTATGAAGAATATTATTCCCCCACAGAAAGGGAGGGTGAAAGACCATCCCAAAATAGAAGGATTTTAGAAAAAATTAGTAGGTCTAGAAGCAAAAGAAGGGGTGGATAGGATTTTTTTCCCCCTTTAACCCTTGATTCATCAATACCCCAAGGCCCCCATGAGTCTCAGGATCAACAAGAAGAGCCCCAAGCACAACAGGATGATTCTGAAACCACTTTGCCTGATTTTGAGGAAATTTTTGAGGAAGTATATGAATTGGAAAGAAGAATTAAAGAACAAGTAGCCATTAGGAAAAAGAGAGAAAATGAGAAGGAAGAAAGGGTCAGACATGCTATGATTAGGGCTGACCAATTAAGAAGGTAGCTGTTAGATTTAGAGGCTATAAATTATGTTCCCATTCCTGAAAAGACAAATGAGTTGCCTGTTGTCCATAAGACTTTTGAAACTAGGAAACCAAAGGATAAAGGGAAACAAAAGGAAGTGGGCATTTTAATTAAAGAGCCTATAGCCCCCAAGGGTCCTATAGACTAGGTCTTAAGATTGGAAGCCAACCTTGAAAAGGCAAAAAAAGAATAGGAAATGTTAGCCAAAGAACTTGAAAAGGCAGAACTAGAAGCTGCAACACTAGAAATGAAAAAGAAAATTGATTTTCTTAAAAGGTCTACAGGACCTACAAATTTTTCTAGTTCTACCATGACACAAGGAGCAAATGTCACAAATTCAGCAAATCAGACAACTGATGTTCCTCCACCAGGAGGTTTTAAAGGTGCTGCCACTACAAATAATAATGCATCTACATCTTAGGGTGTTGGTTTTCCTAATTCAGGGGTTATACATGAAAGGTGTAAACAATTGGTTTTTACTAGTATCCCTAGTTATCCTAACCCCATCCCTGAAGAAATCAGAAAGAAGCTTCCTAAATTCATAGGAAGTAATGTTGTAACTTGTGAGGAACATCTAAAGAAGTTTATTGATGTCATTGATGATTATAATATTGTGCCTGATGATGTTATCATGAAATTGTTTGTACAATCCCTAACAGAAGATTCAAGGGATTGGTTTAGGGCTTTGCATAATGGTAGCATAGGATCAGCTTAGATATTGTTTCAAGGAACAATATGGTGACAAAACTCATGAAGGTTTTATGCTGAATGAGTTCAATAATATAAAGAAGAATTTCAATGAGGATGTTGTTGAATTTAATGTTAGATTTCAAAAGGCCATGCATAAATTGTTGCAAGTTATAAGATTGGATGATAGGGTGTGCCTTGTCACATATTTAAATGCTTTTGATTCTAAGATGGACTACCTATTGAGAGATAAAAATCCAAGGAGTTTGGTTGAAGCTTACAAGTTAGCTGTGAACATAGAAAGCAACCATAGAATCTCAGGAAAGTTGGGAAGAAGGGAAGATGATAGATCACCATTGTTGAATAGAAAGGATCCAGGGAAACTTGCAAATGTCAAGCCTAAGGATGATGAAAGTTTAAAGTAGATCTTAAAGGAAATCAAAGATCTAAAGCCTATTGAAAATAGAGGTAATAAAGCTGCAGGAGGGGACAAGCCCCCCTTTAATAATTTCAACAAATTACCAAGAATGCAGAATTACCCCTACAACACTCAATGGAAAGATGGGAAGCCTTTTATTCTTGAGAAAAGAGATAAACCAAATGATAGGACCCCTGATCCATTACAAAGAAATTCAATAAATATGGTGGAAGAAGTCCCATGGTGTGTTGCTTGTCAATCACCGCATGATCCTAATTATTGTACTATATCCCAAAATGTCTCTTCTCAAGAGGAGCAGGAGTACAGTGAGGAACAACCTTATGATGACCAGGGATATGAGATGTTCTCTTCTCATGTTTTGAGTGAGGTAGACTCTACTGAAGAGGATGAAAATCAAGATGCTTCACATCCCAAACAAGAAATGAATCATATCATTAGCAAGTTTTTTCAGATGATGAAGATAGTGAGCCTGACAACATCCAGTGTAATGTTCAAAAGAATGAACAAAGAACTACTTTGAGAAGACCTTCTAATGAAGAAATTGCTTTGATAATAGCCAATTTGGTTACTCAGGCAAAGGCAAATTATAACTTGAGGAATAGAGTTGTTGGTGATGCAAACCCCAAGCTTGCTGGCATTTTTATCAAGAAGATAGATAAGAATGTAAAATCTTCACAAGAAAAGACTAAGGATGCTAATCTTGTTGATAAAGTCAAGGTAAAAAAAGTTTCCAAGCCCAATATTATTTATAAGCTAAAAACTAAGCCTACTACTGAGGTTGTACCAGTTTTGCAAAAGAAAAACAAGGCCCATACTGACAAACCTGCATATACATCTACCCAAGAAGCTAATAAAGAGATTGCAGATTCAAAACCAGATGTACCTGATTTAAAGTATGTTCCAGTTGACATGAGTAAATTGTTGTCTCAAATCATTATCAAAGTTCCATTATTAGAGATGATGAGAATATAAAAACATAAGAAAGATGCTTTGAAATGGGTAAAAAGTGTACTACATACTGATTTTCAAAAAATAGAAAAAAGTGAGAAACAAGTAGCAATTGCGAATGATGAAGATGAAAATTGTAGTGAGGAGATTGTTTCTAAAATCCCTCAAATTTATTTGGAAACAAATGTTGTTAGTACTGCAATAGGATCAGTTGATCCTTTTTTCTCGACTCTACAAATAAATGGAAAGTTGCTAAAGAATTGCATGATTGATTCTGGAGCATCAAATACTGTTATGCCTACTGAGGTTATGAAATCATTAGGATTAAAGGTGGATACACCCCATGGAAGGTGTCAAGCTATGGATTTAAGAGAAGTACCAGTTGTTGGTACTATTAAGGCTTTTCCTTACAGATTGGTTGCATACCCCAACAAACAATTGACCATGAGTGTTTTGGTAGTGGATATTCCTCCCTAGTATGGAATGTTACTGTCAAGAAAATGGAGTGCCTCTATGGGAGGCAGCATACAGTGTGACTTATCATTTTCCACTTTTCATTTTGAAGGACAAAATATCAAGGTCACTAGGGAATCCAGGACCCCTCATATGATTGAAGAAGAAGAGCAGGACAATATGAATTGTTTCCTTGATACTGATATTAATGCCTTCAAGGTCCAAGATAAGGAAGCAGAGGAAGGTGTTGAGCCTCCCCACAAATTAGAAAGCCAAGAAGGATGGATTGACCTTGATAATCTCTAGACCATGTATTTTGATGGAGCAAATAGCAAAGAAGGATCTGGAGCTGGAATATTGCTCATATATCCAAATGGTAAAACTTTCAAGTTCTCATTTACTTTATTGTTTTCATGCACAAATAATGTTGTAGAGTATGAGGCTCTATTAATTGGGCTAAGATTAGCATCAAGGCATGACATAAAGTGTTTGAAAGTTATAGGTGACTCTGAGTTAGTCATATCCCAAATTAGATCAAAATATGCTTCAAAGAATCAGAAGTTGAAACAATATAGGAATGCAGTATGGGATGAGATTGAAAGCTTTAGTGCTTTTAATATTTGTTGGATGGAAAGAAGTCAGAATAGGATGGCAGATTTGTTGGCTAATATAGCCCTTAGACCAAAATATGTTACATTTGCAGATGTTTCTAATATAGAGATACAAGCTAGACCTTCCATCCCTGACAATCTAGATAATTGGCAAGTTTTTTCTGATGACCAAGATATATTAAGGTTTCTCCATTGTGAATCTTACTTTGGTGATAAAGAAATGGATTTTAGTGCTTATGTTAATATAGTGAATGGCAAAGATGTCATCTTTGGGAAAGAGGTTTTGCAATTAAAATCAAACAAGGTTCCTAAAGGACTAGTTGCTCTTGAAAGGGCATTTGACAATAGAGACAAGGCCTTCTCAGCTAGTACTAATAAAATTGATGAGCTTGAAGAGATAAACTTGGGCACAAGGATAGCTCCCAAGAAAGTTAACATAGGCAAGTCTCTCTCTCCAAGAACTAGAAAAAAATTGATTGACCTTCTCAGAAAATTTAGGCATGTTTTTGCCTGGTCTTATGAAGACCTTAAAGCTTACAGGGAAGACCTTTTCCAACATGAGGTTCCACTCAAAGAAGGCACAAAACCTTTCAGACAAAAATTAAGACCTGTTAACCCTACCTTGGCACCCAAAATACAGAGTGAACTCAAGAAGATGATGGATGCTGGAATAATCAAGCCTATTAGGCATTCCACTTGGGTTTCAAATTTAGTGCCTATCAGAAAAAAGAATGGTGACATTAGACTTTGTGTTGACTTTAGAAATCTAAACATCAATTCTCTGAAGGATAATTATGGATTACCAAATATGGAGAACATGTTGCAAAAGGTCACTGGATCAGAATTGATGTCCATGATGGATGGCTTTTCTAGTTACAATCAGGTTATGGTCAAAGATACATAATAGTTTAAAACTGCATTTACAACTCCATGGGGAACATATGTTTATGTAAGAATGCCATTTCGGTTGACTAATGTAGGTGCCACTTTCTAGAGGGCTATGGATGTAGCCTTTGTAGATTTCATTGATAGATTTATGGTGGTATATCAAGATGACTTGACAGCCTTTTCAACAAAAGAAGAACAACATTATCAACATCTTGAGAAATTTTTTATCAGAGCATTAGAGTATGGGGTTTCTTTGAACCCAAAAAAGTGTGCCTTTGGTGTGACAGAAGGAAAACTTTTGGGGCACATTGTTTCAAAGGATGGTGTGAGGATAGATCCTGAAAGAGTGGAGGCTATTGAAAAACTATCCTTACCAAAAAAGATTAAGGGAATTCAGTCCTTTCTAGGACAAGTCAAATTTTTAAGAAGGTTTATTACAAACTTTGCAGAAATTAGTATTCCCATATCAAGGATGTTAAAGAAAGGAGCAAAAATGGAATGGAATACTGAAGCAGTTCAAGCCTTCAATGACATTAAGAGGGCCATTAAGCATGCCCCAGTCTTGAAGACACCAGACTACAACAAACCCATGCAAATTTTTTCTTTTGCATCTACCCATACTATTGCTGCAGTGCTATTACAAAAAAATGCTAAAGGTTTTGAACAACCAATTTCTTTTTTCAGCAAAACTTTGCAAGCAGTAGAATTAAATTATGATATCATTGAGAAATAGGCTTATGCCTTAGTCAAGGCTATTAAAACATTTAGATGCTATCTGGTGGGAGCCACAGTGGTTGCCTATGTTCCAAGTGCTGCAGTTAAGGACATCTTGGTCCAACAAGAGGTTTCATGAAGAAGATGTAGGTGGATTAACAAAATTCAAGAATTTAACATTGATATCCACATTAAAAAGTTGGTTAGAGGTTTAGGCCTAACAAAATTGATGGCCCAAAGTAATCTAAATGTAAACCAAATAAATGCTTTAGAAGAGGATCAAAGGCCTTACATGTGTAACATGGACTGTTGTGAATGGTATAAAGATATTGTCAAGTATCTACAAAAGATGGTCTTACCCCCTGAAATGGATGACAATAAGAGAAGAACCATTAAACTCCACTCTTTGAGATATGCAATTATAAATGGTGAGCTCTGGTGGAGGAGTAATGAAGGTGTTTTGCTTATATGTGTAGACTATGATAAGGCCCAACTTTTGATGCATGAAATGCACAGTGGAAGTTGTGGAGGACACTACATGGAAAAGACTACAGCCCATAAGATTATCAGGGTAGGTTTTTGGTCGCCTTCACTTTTCAAAGATACACATCAGTTTATCAAGAAGTGTGATCCTTGCCAAAGGTTTGCAGGAAAACTAAAATTCAGTGGGAATGTGCCCCTCAAACCTATTTCTGTTCAAGCCCCTTTCCAGAAGTGGGGTATGGATTTCATTGGTGAAATCCCTAATAAATCTAGTGGTGGACATTCCTACATCTTAGTGGCAATCAATTATTTCACTAAGTGGGTTGAGGCAATCCCTACAAGAAGAGCAACTAGCAAGGTGGTGACAACTTTTATGATGCAGAATATCTTGACAAGGTTTGGTTGCCCAGAAACTATGGTGGTTGATAATGCATTATGTTTTAGGTCAGAAGAGTTTGTTGGTTTTTGCCAACATAATGGTATTAAAATTTCATATTCATCTACTTATCATCCACAAGGCAATGGCCAGGTAGAATCTAGCAATAAAAGTTTAATCAAGATTTTAAAAAGAGTTCTGGACAAAAACAAGAAGGCCTGGGACTCCAAATTGCTGCAAGCCCTATGGGCTGATAGGGTTACAATAAAGAAAGCAATAGGATGTGCCCCTTTTGACTTAGTGTATGGAATAAATGCAAGATTACCCTAAAATAATTTGTTACTGATATACCAGTTCATTCAAAAATATGATGAAGATGTAGAAGAAGATATGATAGTTAGAATGAATGATCTGATTCAACTCAATGAGGTAAGAAATGATGCACACATCAAGAATGAGAATTTGCAGGCCTAGTGCAAAGTCCTGTATGATAGAAGGACTACTTAGAGAAATTTTGCAGAGGGAGACATGGTATTAATGTGGAATGTAAGAATGCAAGACAAAGGAAAACATGGGAAATTTGATCCCATATGGTTAGGCCCATATATTATTGAAGAAAAATGGGGAGCAGGTTCTTACATTCTGAAGAATTTGACAGGAGAGCTCTTGGAGCTGCCTGTTCATAGTCAATTTTTGAAATTCTATTTCTCCTAAAAGTTTTGGCAGTTTCTGTATAGGTTTTGTTTAGGTTTTTATGTGTAGTTCCCTATTTTTGGTTCAAAATTTTTGGTTCTGGTCTGCTGTACCAGGAGATTCTAGTTTCTCATTGTATCTACAAGAGATACATGTCCCTGAGCATGAGCCACTATTAGCAAAAGAAAAATTTTCATGCCTCTGCAGGTATTTCTCCCATCTTCCTGGCAAAAACCCTAGGCAAAATTCAAAAACCTAGCCATTTGCAAGGAAAACCCTAAGTGTGCCCTAAGCCTGTTCTAAATTTGCGTTACTTTTTGGGTCACTTAAAAACTAATAAATGCATGTGCGTTAAATTTTTCACCTGGCAATCTTTATTTTCCCTAAGTTTCCAAGTGCCCAGCTTTATTTTTTTCTTAAATCCATCGGTGTGTTTTTTCCTATGTCTAGCGCTTTAATTTTTCCTAATGTTTCCCCCTTATTTCTTTCCTAGGCCCGGCTTTGACAACATATACATCTAAAAATTGGTGTATCTTCACAAGTGATGTGTCAAAGGCTTGTGATCTTACGCTGGCCATTGATCTCTCCTAATGACATGGCATTTCAAAGATGTGGGACCATTCGACAGATTTGCATGGTTGGCAGTTTGTGATTGGTCCACCTATTGGTGTTTTGGCAAGGGAAGAGTGGGGTCTGTGTCAGAGATTTTTGATCGACGGTCGGCATATGATCACATGGAATATTCTTCCCCCATGTGATCTTATGCTCGTTGTCTGATTAGATGCAGAGGGAAGAGTGGGTCCTGTGTCAAAGGTGATTGGGCAGAGGTGACGAATGGTGTGTTGACATCTAGCGGTTTGCAGGCGGGCCCAGGGTTATAAATTATTTTCTATTTTTTGGTGGCTCAGACAAAATGTTGAGTGGGACTGATTGCCATGTGTTGCTGAGATGTCAAGTTTTGATTGGCCATGGATTTCAGAAGTGAAGACACGTCAGTGGGCCTGAGAGATTCTAAAGGATGCAGAGATAGAAGATCTAATGGCTGTTTGATGTTCGCATAGAATCTTTTGAGGCTATGCAAACTTACAATAGCCGTTCATTTTAAAGCTTATGAAGAAGTGGGTCTAGTATGCCGATTCATTGCTGATGTGCTTTTTTCTCATTGGTTGAGGGTTTAGTGATGTGTAAAGTGATTTTTAAAGATTTTTGTTGACTGTTGAGGGATTTCTAAGAGCCGCTTGATCTATCGGGAATAAAATACGTCAACGGTCACGTTTTAAAGTTGAGCCGGTTACCATTTTTATTCAAATTCAAATATCTTGTAGGGTTTTTGCTAGGGTTTTTGAACCAGTGAGTCATGTAAAGCAATGCGGTGGCCAGGAATTGAATTTTTCAGTACAGATTGCAGTTGGGAAAGGAGATAGAAGGCATAAATTACAGCTAAAATCCAATTTTGTTTCCTATGATGCCGAGCCAAATGAATATTAGGGTTGAATTTTTGCAGAAGGGCATTCATTGCAGTTTGAGAGTGAGATAATAAAATTAGATTTGATGAAAAAGAGCCAAGGATAGCATTGAAAACATAAAGCATGTCAACTGAATTGCAAATATCTCACCTGTTTCACTAGTGTAGTTATTGTAAACCCTTTGGGGTTGTTGTAAAGATTTTTTAGGTTAATTTTTGTAGCCCTAGAATGATAGGTTACTTGTTGTATCTCTTGGTATAAAGGGATTTTTCATGATCATTCTAAGGGATTGGAGTTTAGGTGTTTAAAAAGATAGAAATTTTTGAAACCCTAGCTTTCAGTCAAGGGATTGTAATTTTTGATACCATTTTATCAAACAATAGAGAAGAAGTACATATTGATGTTCTTATCTTGCACGCTTACTATTCTGGATACTATATGCACATGGTGAAAGGTTATACTTAATACAAACCTCAGATCTTTGCTCTCCTTTGCTCTATTCTTTAAATCTTTAAATCTTTGCATAAGGTTTATGTGAATGTATTGGTGCTTTGAGTTCCAACCTAGAGTTAGATTAAATATTGCTCAAAGTGGAATATGTGTTCTTGGAATTTATTTGAAGGATTTTCATAAGCAGGAAAGAGTTGGGATATTTTGTATTTATGTCTAGAGACCAATTTCATACACCATTGTATTCATCCTTTTCCTTGATATTTTGCCCAATAGATAAGGCACTGGCCTGTATTCTCCTATCTTTGTGTTGAGAAGAGTGATTCAAACCTTATAATCCCAATCATTTAAATCACTACCAGTCTTTTACTTTTATTTACTTGTGTATTATCATACCCAGTGATGGAGGATCAATGAACAATAGGCTCTTGTTTAGTATTCTCTCACTGTATTCATCTATTGAAAGATCCAATAAAGAAATAAGGGGCAAAGTTAGAACTATCAGTCAGAGTTAATTTTATTGGATCAGGTGTACCTGCCTTGGTTTTGTAGAGCCAAAAGTAGAAGAGGGTAGTCTTATCCCTATAGTTGGTCCAGTTGCTTATAGATTTCCCATATTTGGAGCTAACCATTCCTTAACATCCATCATAAGCATATTGGTATCTCATGGAGTGTAAAATCCTATCTAGGAACCAATACATTTTATGATTTGTTGTAACCGTTTGCATAGAAGAATGTGTCATTTCATATTACTATGCCATTTTTTGTGATTATCGTTAAACACTATATAATCTTCTCAGTGTATACTGTGATGCTCAGTGTTTACTGTCTGTCGGTGTCGGTGTCGCTGATGCTCGGTGAACTATGTGATGCTCAGTGTAAAGGCCTTACTGACTGCTCTGTCTTACTTTTGGTTACCAATCAACTCAATATAAGTGATCGAATGACTTGTTTAATATCCTTTGATACTAATGACAACCTTAAATTATTAATAGAGATTAACAAAATCTTCTAACAAAGTTAATTCTTCCTAAGAAGCTTTGAAGGCCCCTTTTGTGAAGAGGAAGAGGTAATTCAAGGATAACACTTAATCTTTTAGGTTCAATAGTAATACCCTCCTTTGAAACAATAAACCCTAATAGCTTACCTTCATGGAAAAAAAATATGCTCTTCTTAAGATTTAGAGAGATACCGTATTCCCTACATCTCTCAAAAATAACCCTTAAATGTTTAAAGTGATCTGCTGCATTTTTAGAGAAAATAGTTATGTCATCCAAGTAAACTAGTACAAAGCTATACATTAGATTTATGAAAGCCTTGTCCATGGATTTCTGAAATGTTGCACCTACATTAGATAGACCAAATGACATCTTATGATAAGCCATGGTTCCCCATTTGGTTGTGAATGCTATCTTATATCTGTCATCTTTCTTCACCAAAATCTGGTTGTAACTAGAGAAACCATCTAGAAATGAAAACCGTTCTGAACCTGAAACAACCTGCAAGATTTGTTCCACTGAAGGCAAAGGATGCCTGTCTTTCAATGAAGCTCTGTTCAAGTCATGGAAATCAACACATAGTCTGATTTCTCCATTCTTTTTCCTAACAGGAACCAGATTGGAAACCCATGAAGTATGTTTGATTGGGAAAATGATGTTACTTTCAATCAATTTATTCAATTCCTTAATTATGAGAGGTTCTAGTTTGGGATTTACAGGCCTTTTCTTTTGCCTAACTGGTTTAGCTCCTGGTTCTAACTCTATTGTATGTTGAGAAATATTGGGATCAAATCCCTTCAGATCTGAATAATTCCATGCAATAATATCATGAATTCATTGCATAAATTGACAAAGGTTTGATATTCTTTAGGTGTACATACCTTTCCAAGTTTCAACACTTTATCCTTTGAAACAACAATCTCTTCATAATGTTCTTTGATTTGTAGGTTGGATTTGTCTTTTTTAAACTCATCATTAGTACCAAACATAGACTCTAAGGTCACAATACCTTTAGGCATTTTATTTGTCCTTAGCTAAATAATCTAGTCTTCATATTGATCCTACAATTTTTTTTGATTTGGCTATGAAAACTCAGCCTCTTCCCTCAAAAAATTTACAATATGTTGGTCAAATTCAAAAACCTGCCAACTATCTGCATTGTTAGGTACAATAGGTCTGACAATAACTTTAACATAATTCATTCCCTTAATTTTGCTGATCTTAGTTGGGATGTCATATTGGGCTCCAACAAAAGCAAGCCTATCAGTGTTTTTTTTTAAATTTCTAAGAATAGATTGTAAATTAAAAGCCTCAAAACCTTCAATCAAATACCATACAACATGTTTATAATTTCTTAACAAATTGTTCTTTGTTGTATGAACATTCCTAACTTGATTCACAATCAATTCTGAATCACTATATAGCTGCAAACAACTAATACCTCTTTTAATGGCCCACTTCAATCTATTAATGAGGGCTTCATACTCAGCAACATTATTTGTGCAACTAAAAGTTAATCTAAAAGAAGCATAGTACCTTTGATTTTCTGGTGAATCTAGCATGCAACCACCTCCAGCACCTACTTTGCTGCGAGAGCCATAAAAAAACAACTTCTAAACAATACCAAACTATTGCTCTAAATCTATACTTTTCATGATAGCTAGCATAAAATTAGTAACTTCATTAATAACATAGTTACCGAAACTGGGTTCCTCAATCTGTGCATCAGAAATCTTTACATTCTGAGTAGCCCATGTGTATAACAATATGTTAGGAATTTATTCAATCTATGTTTGTGACTTATGAATACCATCAATTTCCTCTTGATCAAAAATCAAAGCTACTGTTCCATTTTCAGTACTATTAATATATGGCTCAATACAAAATTTTGCAATAGGTTCTGGAGGAATAGTTACCTTAGTACCATACCTAGTGCGAAAAAGCATATGAGACCAATCTGCAGACAAAGACCCTCCTATTTTGGTACTGAAATCTCATGATAAGAAAATAGATAAATTAGGAGGTAAGTCTATGATAAAGACACCCATAGGTACTGAAAAACTAGGACAAGCATGCATGGTCAAATCTAGATTTCTTATAACTCCAACAGTATCTACTACTCTACCATCAAGCTGAACTACCCCTTTTTCAATTGGTTCATATTCAAGGCCTAGCTAGTCTACATTTTTCTTAGGCATAATTGAGCTAGAAGCACTTGAATCAATCATACAATTATGCACTAAATTCTATCCTATTAGAACAGTGATATGGAAAGGTGGTGGTTTTATCAACTCAGGTGCTTGCTGGTTTGAAATTTCATTTCCAGCTATTAACACCTTAGGAGTTTACTATTTTAAAGCATCATCTGGTAGTGTTAGTGGTTGCAATACTTCCTGCAACATATCCTTTTGGTCTGGAAGTGCTAAAACTTCCCAAATAGAAATAGGAACATGTGTCTTCTTTAAGTAATCAATAATATTGAAATTTTGAGCACTAACCTTTTGCTACTGTTTTGGAACAGTCAGCTCTTTTACTGGTTGTAATGGCTGTGAAGGTACATCCTGGGCTTGAATTTGCTATTGTTTCCCCTTTAATATTTTTTTTTTTGGAATAACAACATGCTATTGTACTTTATCAGCCTGTTGCTGATCATTTGCAACCGTATTCTTAGATCTTGTACTTGCTTCTATAGGCTTCCATACTTGATTTTGTTCAAAATTAGCTACTAAAACAGTCTCATCAGCATTAAAATTCATCAAAGTAACATGAGGATTACCTTGTGATTGCATTTGATCATTCTAAGAATCTCCTTGTACATTAGTCAATTGACCCTTCAGAACATCTTGCCTCCTAGCTTCAAGTGCATGAGGACAATCAAAGCAAAATGGCTGGCATTACAAGTGTTACACCACTCCTCCTCTTGTGCATAATTATTCTGAGGAATAACTATTATCACCTGAGAAGTACTAGGAGTTGCATAGTTATAAGGTTGACTAGTTCTTTGATTGTAATTCCTTTGTTGTCCTTGAGCTTGATGTGGCTGATTTGAACCAGACGCTTGATTTGATTGTCTATTCTATTGATAAGAAACTTGAGGAGGCATGTTATACTAACCTTTCTGCCTCTTCATGTTCGTGATCTCATTGCCATAAGTTTGCAACATTCTCATCATACTATCACTCTTATCTTTTAACTCCAAATTCTGCTCTTTTAGCTCTCTAAAAGGAGCTATAGCAGTATGCTCTTCTGCTGCAACTTGCATATTAAATACTGGTAATGTTGGCATAGGTGGAATAACTACTATTAGTGGAACAAAAATTGGTACAAATGGCTATACTTCTACACAATAAGGCATTGGAGGTCTAGGAGGTAACTTACTAGCTTGTATCAAGCAGTTCTCAGCTCTAACAACAATGTCAAATGCATTTGGAAAAGTACATCTACCCGTAGACTGAATCATCACTAAAATATCACTGTTAAAATCCTTCAAATAAAATAGAAATGTGTAATCATTAGATGGTTTAATAGATGCTGGAATTCTGTCCCAAGTTCATTGAAAATAAAATTTAAAATCATAAATATGCTCATTATGCTACCTTTTAATTGTAGTTAACTGCTCAACCAATGAGAGATTATCAGACTTATCTTCAAATTTGCTAATCAAAATAGTCCCCAAATCATCCCACGTAGCAATAGAGTCAACTGGTAAAATTCTAAACCAAATCAAAGCTTTACCTTTAAATGAAGCTACTACTAGTTTTAATGCCACATCATCATGTGTGACTTGATGTAATCCACAAAGAGTGGCCACATCCTTAATATGATCAGTTGCTGAAACATGATTTTCACTAGTAAAATAAAGCAAACCTTTTAATGCTGCTAGAGGAATATCATGATGAGTAGCAATTCATAAAGGGCTACCAACATTAAAAGCTACAAATGGAAAATTTCATGCCATTTGATGAACTAGTGGTGCTTGTTGCTAAATTGCAGGTGGAATAGAAGACTGGGTAGGATGAATTACCTTCCTTTGGTATGTTTTCAAACCTTGAGGAGTTGTTGTAGTACCACTTATAGATGCTCCCAAAATAAAATTATCCCTTGGTAAGTCTTTAAAACTTGGTAATTCTGATCCAGAATTATCAGGAGCACTTAAATCTTTAGGAAAGCTAATATCCTTAATTAATACTTTAGGTTCGTCCAAATTTGTAGCCTGATCTTCAAAAATGGGATTATCAAATGATGAAAAATCAGAATTAAATAGAGAAGATCTACCTCTTTGATCCTATGGTGTCCTTCCTCTTCTGGCTGATGTACCTCCCCTTCTATCTGGTTGCAATTCTTGGTACATGAAACCCTCCTTGTTTGATCTTGTTGGAGTTCTTCTCATTAAAATGAATACTCAAATCTGGAACTGAATCTAGAATAAACCTTAAAAAATAGAATCGCTAGGTGCTAGTAAATGCCTTCTAAAAAAAGATGAAATAATACTGCTCACACCAAAACATCAATTAAAAACTTGTGACTCAAGGAATTGAGAAGCAGTTCATGTCCCATCGGGCGTGCCAAAAATAGTTGTCAATCAGGAATGCACCTCTAGCTTGATTGAAAATCTAGCTTTCCTGTTGAAACATGGAAACAAACTCTTTGTGGGAAAGAGAACGAATCTCCAGATTCTAGGCCGGTTCCTATAGATTTGGAATATCACCTAACACTATTTTTTAAGCTTTGGGAAAAGGGAGAAGGATAACTAAAAATGAATACTGAATAAAAAGGTGATACACCAAAGTGAATTCAGAATCCTTCAAAAAAATAAATCTGCATCTATAGGTGTAATACCCCAAAAATGGGCTATAAGTTCATTAATCTCCTACATCGACAATTCGAACGAAATCGACATCAAAGTCCTAATCTAAGGCACATCTAAACATCATCGAATCATAATTGATTATCTTAAATTCTGCATCGGGGAATATTCCTAGTAATATTCCTAATTATCTTAATTATCTTTAATTTAATGATTATTTGGCGATAAATTACATTTATCCTAAGTTTGATTAATTAAATATTTTCATATTTAATTAATTAGATTTAATATTTGCCACTTAATTGTGTAATTAAATTTAATTCTATCTATTATTAATTGTATTATTTAATTTTGACAATAGATCATAATTCCTATTTTTAATTGATTAAATTCTTATTTAATTAATTAAAACATGTTGTCATTATTTAATAATATAATTTTTAATAAAAGTTTGATTAAATAGTTAATTAACCCATAAATTAATTATTTATTTTCAAAAATCAGTTAAGTTGGAAATAAATCACTTTATTATTAAATTAATTCATAAATAAAACATGCACAATCATAAAAGCAGACAACTGTCAATTATCAATTAAAGCTAAACTCTATTTTGAGTTAAAGCTTAGCTTTTGCATGTATTTGTGACTTAATTATCTGTTATTATCAGATAACTCAAAAATCAAGCTGAGTTATTTGAGTGATTTATGGCTTTTATCCATGCACCTCCAAAGCCCTGGATTTCTATAAATTAAAGGCTTCAGCTCTTCATATCTCATCTCATATTTTGCACAATCACGCTGGAGAATTGAAATTGAAGAATCAAAGCTCTTGCAAATCGACATCTTTGTGAGATCAATCTTATTTTTGCATTCATATTTCATATCATTGTTAGATTAGCATAGCATATCAGTTTTCATATAGATTAATTTCATATCAGTTTTTTATTCATTCTTATTGCATAGAAAAATCCAAAAAAAATAGCTTAATTGCATTTATTCCATATCTAGAATTGCATTCAAATCTTTCATTTAGGCATCGTCTAGGTCACTGATCTCGATTACAATCTGAGAACATTAATCTCGCACCTACTAGAAGGCAGTAAATCGCTTGGTTAGATAGCTTTCAATTTTGCACGATTTTGATTATCACTAACCTCTAATGTTTTACTGAGTGTTGTGTCTACAGATCAGGTACAATTTTCACACACACATTTCTGGTGCCCACCATGGGGCCTTGAGCCTCATTCTCTTCATTTTTATCTAATTTTATATATTTTTGGCATCACTTTTTCGTCATTTTTGCGCAAACAGGAAAAATGCCGCTTACGAGCAATCTAACGCCGCTTACGAGAAATCTATTCACGCCTACGAGCAATTTGTTCACGCTTACAAGTATTCTGCTCACGCATGTGACAGTTTCAGTCACACATCTGACAGTTTCAATTACGCATCTACCATTTTCAGTCACGCATCTGTCAGTTTCAGTCACGCGTATCAGTATTTAAATCACGCCTGTGAGTATTTAAATCACACCTGGGCACATTTCAGTCACGTGTATCAGTATTTAAATCATGCCTGTGAGTATTTAAATCACGCCTGGGCACATTTCAGTCACGCTTATCAGTATTTAAATCGCGCCTATCAGTATTTAAATCACGCCTATGAGTATTTAAATCACGCCTGGGCACATTTCAGTCACGCCTGTGCTCATTTCAATCACGCCTATGCCTATTTTGATCATGCCAGCTTTCTATTTTCTGATTTGTTTTTTTTGAAAATTTTGGCATTTTCAGAATCTGTGCCACTCTGGAAAACTGGCACCCATTTTTTGTGAAATTTTCACATATGGTATTGAAAGTTTAAGTGTGATATATCATTGGAAAGCTCTTTCCAAGCCAAATCCAAGCATGTTGGTTTCATTTTCAAAATTTGCCATTTGATCATAGAATTTGCATATTTGTGCTTTTAGATTATTGATTTCTAATGCTTACAGTTTGCTGTTGATTTGTCTTGGTTTTATACTTTCGGACGTGTGCTAAATTCTGGATTGCAGAGCGTTGGATCTAAGGTATTCTTCTCAAGCTAATAATATTTCAATTTGGATCCTAAAACAAATCTCTTACGTGTCAAGCTTGTGTGCATCTTTTCATGCTTTTGATATATTTCTACACACTTGCATAATTGATACTAGGTTGTGATCCCTTAAGGATTCATTAAGTAGTCTTAGAATACTTGTGATTGATCTTGATTTCTATCTTGGGTTATTGGACTCGCTAATCTGCCGGCCCCTCATTTTCGCCCCGTGGTTGCAATCTCAGCGCCATAAAGGGGAGGGGTCAACAGGACAGAAGCGTTAAGTGTTCCACTTGGCAACCCTTTTGTGCTTTTAGGAACTCATTTGTTTTCTAAGTTGGGGACTCATTTTTAGCTTGTGTGAGGTGTTAAATGTTCCACCTTGTGGACTCATCTCATATTCGCTTTAAGCGTTAAGTGTTCCTATTTCTACTTTTTGGGTACTTTTGGTAGATTTACTTTCGGGAATATATTTGTGCTCACATAGTAATTAGGCCCTATGAACACTATTCGTGATTCTTGAGAGATTGGATTCCTAGAGAAATCTTTCTTGATGACAGAATCCTTGTAGGTAGGGAGGATACTTAGTGCGTTTCACATTCAACTTGGTTAGTGCATCTTCTCTTATTGATTGACACATTCTCTCTCCAGAGAGGTTGATAGATCACGTAGGGTTGATATCACGAGCTTTGGTGAATCAAAATTGGTTATTGTGTCTTCTCTTATTGATTGATACATTCTCTCCCCAGAGAGGTTGATAGATCACATGGAGTTGATATCACAGACCTTGGTGGAACAAAACTTTGTCTTAGCGTGCCGGATTAATCTACTTGCTTTGTTTGGGTTAAAAGTGAAGAGGTGTCAAAACCTTGAATCTAGAGCCAAGTCCCCTTGTGGTATACTATTGTGAGTCATCTTTAGAGAGGGTTAACCGTAGCGGACAATCCCTTCACAAGGCAAACTGCGTTGACGGAACCTCAAGCGGTAATAGCCATTTTCGCCATGGTAGTGACAGTCGCTATATAAATGTCCTTGTGGAAGAAATATCCATGGGTATGGTTCATTGTTGGGTTGTCGGATCTCCCTAGCAGCTCTTGAAGATTAAGTTCTCGGACTGTGTCAAAACCCTGGTGCACCGGGATTGGAGTTCACCCCTTTGAATCATAAAAGTTGCAGAGTCAAACCATTACTAAAAACCCTAGAGAGGCCAATTTTTCACTTTCAGGTATATGTGTGTGATTGCAAAACTTTTCAGAACATACACAATTAGTACTCTCAGGGATTAGCACAATTTGGTCACTTGATTGTTCATGCGCAAGGTTGCTTTTGCCCTTGTTCATTATTTTTAGACGTGCTTGGAATCACTTGCTTGCTGTTCTGTGTGCTTATTTATCTACTTGGCTATTAAAAATGATCAAATCTGGTATAACCTTCAAAAATCTGGACAATACAATTTGCAAACAATCCAAAACTGAAGACCTTAAATTTTGCAAAAATTGACGTAAAGTTCTTTCTGGAGTCAAAAGTCATTTCAGGAAGTCAAAAGTCGTACAAGTTTTGTCAAGTGTCATTTCAGTATTACCTAATTGTCGTATGAGTTTAGCAACTGTCATTTCATAGACTACCCAGTGTCGTACGAGTCTACCGAGTGTCGTTTGGAAAAATTTGAGAGAGTTGTCATAAATTGTCAAATTGTAAGATATCCAATGTTTCCAGCCTAGTTCCAGAATCTGTCAAAAATATCATTATGTCAGGAACAGAGCAGTAGCAATTGAGCATTCTACCATTTTTTGAGTTTGATCTTTTGAATCCGATCTAGTCTTCTGTTTGATCAATTTGAGTCCTTTTTATCTCGTGTCAAAACCTTGTCATAAATATCAATCTCAATCAATCTTCAAAAATAGACTAAGTGTTGAGAACTTGTGTCCGCTATCTTTTGGGCGATCTATCCCATACATCCAGGGCACAGTTTCCTTCACCCACATCTCATCAGATCTTCAAAACTATCATAATCTTGACAAAGTTGCGTCATCCAATTTTCTCGAATCAAATTGTTCTTCAGTTGTCTTCATCCTTTTCTTCTATTTCATTCAAAGTTAATGGTGGAGACCAGAGCTTCTTCACACAAGAAATCAGAAGAAACATCTCAGAACTTACTTTTGACCAATACCCCAGGTCCAACTCTTGAACAACTCATCAAGTCAGGTATCTACGAAGACGACGGTCTCGGTAACTTTCGATTAAAAGCTGGTTACATACCTCCTCTATCAACTCACAGAGGTAATCAACAAACTCCTTCTCAATCTATTCTAGGGAGCCCAAAAACTCCTACCATGTCTCAAGCAGGGACAAACCACGGTTCTCTAGGAGGAGGATCCCAGGGACACCATTCTCAACATAATGCAAACCAAGAACCTACCCCCTCTGAAATCCATTGATGTCAGAATGATGATGAATTCAAGAGAATGATGAGCCATTTCTTGAAAGTGGATAGAGAGGCATACTTTTTACAAATAGCCCAGGAAGGGGCTAAGCTTCCTCCCAACTTTAACGTTGATGATATAATCACACATGAGGAAGAAACTCCACTCAGAGCTATGACAAAACAGATGCACGCTATACAAGTTGAATTTAACAATCTTAAGAAGGAGAAGGAACCCAAGGAGTTCTCCATGGAGGCCCTATGTCCTTTCCCATTCGACAAAAACTTGTATATGCCACCATCCCCAAAAAGAGTGGAGATACCAAAGTATGACAAATATGATGGACACTCTGATCCACAAGATCATGTCAGAGAGTTCTATATGCAATCCATGGAATTCATGCATGAACCGACTTATCTAATGCATCTTTTTCCTAGATCCTTGGGAGGAGCATCCATTCAGTGGTTTTCAAGATTACCTTCTACGATCAAAACTTTTGAGGAATTGATTAAATTGTTTTATCAACAATATTCCTACAATATTCAACATCCGATTACCATGATCTATATCTGTAACCTCAAGCAATATCCAGGGGAATCATTCCTAACTTTCCTCAAGAGGTGGCGAAAGAAGTTTTCTCTATATGGTAGACCAATTCCCGAAATGGAGAAACTTGAAATCTTTATCAATAACCTTGTTCCAGAGCTCAACTATCCATTACAAATGCAAGATCATGTATCTTTTGATAAAATGGAGGATAATGCAATCAAGATTGAGAAAGTACTTGTCAAGAAAGGAGAAATCACACTTCAAAAGGACAAGTCTGAATCTGGATCTAGCTCAAAAGATAAAAACAAGAGCTGGAATAAAAACAAAGGTATTGTCTCTGATGGTGTTGTTGACACTATCCACACCCCATCAAAGGAACCGGCCTACAATCTCACCCTTGCCACCAAAGCCATTGAAGCTTCAGAGCAAAAATCTACTGAACCATCTCCAAAGAAGTCATTCAAACGATGGGATAATAAATGAAAGTTTACTCCCTTGGGAGAATCTTTGGAATCTGCTCTAAGGACCCTAATAGCTAATAACATGATCTCTTTACCACCAATCTGAAAACTTGATCCGGATCCAAAACCATATTGGTGGAAAGATAATGAATTTTGTGCTTTCCATCAGACTAAAGGCCACAAAACTAATGGATGCTTTCACTTGAGGCATACCATTCAAGACTTGATAGATCAAGGGGATATCATGATCGATAATCCTACCAGCAATAATGATCAAACAGCATTTACATAACCGTTTCCACAACATGGCAAAGGAGTTTCCACTTCCCAGCCTAACATGGGGGCAAAATTCAACTATGCCTACCCTGGAAATGATGTTGTCATCAATATGGTTGAACCATGTCTCTCTGAAAGCTGCAATGTCATCACAATTGTACGAAGAGATAGAAATCATTCCTCAGCTAATGCGGTTACCAGATCACAAGCTTAGACTCATCTGAAAGGACAAACACCAAGTTCATCTAATGTTCCTAAGATACCTTTCAATCTCACATCTGCTTCTAAATAGAAGATTGCCTCGAAGTCTTCCAATCCAAAGGATACCAGACCTACATCTTACAGCATCGTCCAACAACTCCAGCACACCAATGCCAAAATCTCCATGCTTGAGTTACTTCGAATATCTCCAGCTCATAGAGATATCCTAGACAAAGCTTTGTTCGGCTCTAATGTTCCTGACGATCTAGATCTAGACGGGTTCCAGACTGTGGTTGGTCATCTAACATCTCCACAATATATCTCCTTTTCAGAGGAAGATGACAAATCTTTGAGTCACCCACACAATCAGCCCTTACACATAGAAGTCCTGATCCAGAACCGTCGAGTCAAACATGTGTTGATAGATGGGGGCACAGGCCTCAACATTTGTTCTTACAACTTAATCACACAGTTGGGATTCTCAGAGGTGGCTATTGATCCTCGAAAGAAGATCACTATAAAGGCCTATGATGAACAGGAACATCTTCTAAGGGCACCATTGTCTTACCCATCCGAGTGGGTCCAGTCATCAAAGATACCACATGTTAGGTGCTCGATCTACCATTAGCTTATAATATCCTTCTAGGGAGAACCTGGATCCACGAAATGCAAGCCATTCCTTCTACGTATCATCAATGCTTGAAATTTCCCTATGAAGGAATGGAAGTTACTATCCCAGCAGATCTGAATACAACTTGCAATACATTGAAGGAAACTGCCGATAAGCTTGTTCCCAACAACAGAGAATCTTTCATCAAGCAACAAAATGTCGCTTCCACATCTAATATGGATGACATTGCTAAAGATATCAATATCAAAGAAAATGGGATGGGAGAATACACTATAGAGCCAGTCTTGTCTCTGACATCTCTCCCAATCTCACCTAAGTCGTATGGCCAATCCTTGAAGAAGTCTAAATCAGAACCTAAGGAACCTATGGAAGCATACAAAAGACATTTTGTGGTGGAGCAAGTATCCAAACAAGAATTTGAAGAGGATGAAGCTATGCTGGCATGGCTATATAAAGAGGATTCTGAATCTAAAATTGTTCAACCTAGTGAATCTATAGCACCAACAATCCCTGCTAGTTCATATGGTACAGGAAACAAATTGATAGCCAAGATGGGATATTCCGATCAAGGACCTCTAGGAATTAGGGGAAAGGGTCTTGTGACCCCCATTTCACATATTGGTCGAGCCAAAAAAGATACTGGTGGCATAGGGTTTAAGAAGAAACCCTATCATCTCAAAGGTGGTTGTTCTCATGTCATAGAACAAATTGCACCCGAAGAACCCCTTCTTAAGAAAGAAGAAACAGAACCCTCTGATGATGATTCAGATAGCTCTGAGCTTATCCCCTATGAAAAATTTCCTAAAGAGATCAAAGATCTTCTTGATGATAACGATGATCCTATCAGAAGAATTAATGTAGTAGAAACACAAGAACCTACTGTAGCGCAAGAGATGGTTGCACCACAAGAACCAGCTAATTTCAAAGGAAATCAAACTGATCAAGAAGAAGGGGGTAGTTATTCTGACACTGATTCCCATGAATATGAATTCAAGTCAGAGACTGAGGGAAATACTTCTTGGGGTATTCATCCTGATTTCACACATTTTTTAAGCTTTCCTAGAGATCCTGAATCAGAAGCTGAGTCAAATGACTATGAATGGGGTGCCATTCCAGAAGAAGATGAGCTTATAATGGAGAAATATATAGATGTTATTCACCAATATGTATCTCAACCTGACGTAGGTCTAGAGCGAAACAATGAACTTAACGTGTCTGATCCATCTATGGCTGAAGAGGACTCCCATGATGATGTTGAGCCTATTCATGAACTGAACATTTTGAGCTGTAATATCACCTTTGAACTTGAGCATTGGGTTAGGACCAATGATGACATATCCACATCCATGAACACCATATCCCAAGCCTTTCCTGCTTTGACTATCCAACGCCCTGATCTTATCGACTAAACTTGCACAAACCCAAACCAGGGTATGTATACCTTCCTGAATGACTATGCCCTTGCCTGTTACCTCAATGTAGTTGAGCCTATGAGTACTTCCATCAGTGAACTGAGCGTCAGCATGACCGAGTCAGACATCAAATATCTTAGTCAGAAAAACAAGAGTAAAAAGAAAAAGAAAAAGAGTTCTGAGGGTGAAAACCACTTTGTGGCAGTCTCAGAACTGACAAAAGTAAATAAAAAAGATGTATCTGAAGGTGAAAACCTCTCTGAGGTGCCTAAGGATGAGATATTTGATGTCCTTCCAAGTCATTTACAGGATAGATCTCCAGTTCTAATTGAGCCAACTCAATCCATCAATTTGGGTAGAACAGAGGAACCACAATTGGTACATGTAGCACAATCTCTATCCGAAGAAGAGAAACAGAAATTTACTACATTCTTATCAGAAAAAAAGATCAACTTTGCATGGAAATATTCAGATATGCCAGGATTGGATCCCAATCTCATTATGCACCATTTATCCATTGCTCCCGGAGTAAAACCAATCAAACAAAAATTGAGAAAGATGCATCCTCATGTTGCACTCTTAGTCAAAGCAGAACTAGAAAAACTCCTAAAAGCTAGATTAATCTGTGTCATAGACTATGCTAAGTAGATTTCCAACATTGTACCTATTTCCAAACCAGATGGTTCCATCAGAGTGTGCACGGACTTTAGGGATGTGAACAGAGCATGCCCTAAGGATGATTTTCCACTGCCTAACATTGATATGATAGTGGACATGACTGCGGGCTACGAAATGTATTCCTTAATGGATGGCTTTTCTGGGTACAACCAAATCAAAATTGCTCCAGAAGATCAAGAGAAAATAGCTTTCACATGTGTGTGGGGAACTTTCTGTTGGAATGTTATGCCATTTGGACTCAAAAATGCTGGAGCTACATATCAAAGAGTAATGACATCTATTTTTCATGATATGATGCATAGAACAATGGAGGATTACGTAGATGATACCTTGGCAAAATCCATGATTAGAACTGAACATCTAACAGACTTGAGCATGATCCTCGATAGAATGGAAAAATTTAGTCTTCAACTAAATCCTAAAAAGTGTGCTTTTGGAGTCACTTCTGGAAAGCTCCTAGGATACATCATCTCCAAGAAAGGCATTGAAGTTGATCCAGCTAAGGTCAAGGCTATAATAGAGATGCAACCTCCCACAAATATCAGTCAAATGAGGATGTTGCAAGGCAGAGTTCAATCTATCAGAAGATTCATATCACAGCTAGCGGACATCTCACAGCCTTTTACAAAAACATTACATAAAGGTGTGACCTTTGCATGGAATGAAGAATGCGAGAACAACTTTAAACATATCAAGAAGTATCTTTCAAATCTGCCTATATTGATGCCTCCTATTCATGGGAAGCCATTAATATTATATGTCTCCGCAACAAATACATCACTGGGGGCATTGCTAGCACAGCATGATGAGAACAAGAAAGAAAGAGCCATCTACTATATCGGCCGAACTTTAGTGGCCTATGAGAAGAACTACTCAATGATAGAGAAGGCATGTCTTGCTGTGATCTTTGCATCACAGAAATTGAGACACTACATGTTAGCTCATACTACACATTTGGTAGCTAAAATTGATCCACTGAAATATCTCCTAAGCAAAGCTGCCCTCACAGGTAGACTAGCTAAATGGGTCATGCTCTTGAGCAAATTTGACATTGCATATGTTGAAAGAAAAGCTATCAAAGGACATGTCATTGCTAATCAATTAGCTGAAGCACCACTATTTGATGATACACCCATGCAAATGGAATTTCCTGATTCTTCTATCATGCATCTCTCTTCTAGAGCATGGCGATTATTCTTTGATGGCTCCTACACATAGAATGGATCTGGAGCAGGCATATTGTTCATCACTCGTCAAGGATACTCGATACCCAAAGCATTTAGATTAAAGTTTCCTTGCACAAACAATATTGCTGAATATGAGGCACTTCTCAATGGTATGAAAATGGCAATACAGTGGAGAGTTACAGAGATGCACATCCATGGAGACTCACAATTGGTCATCCACCAGGTCAATGATGTATACCAAACCAAAGATGAAAAGCTCATTCCTTACAAGAGAATGGTAGATGATTTAAAGAAATACTTCATCTCTATCACATTTGAGCAAATACCTAGAATGGAGAATAAGGCTGCTGATGCAATGGCGACATTATCTACTCTTTTATAGCAGCCCGAACATGAACTACGCTATGAGTTCCTGGTGGAAGCCCTATCCTATCCTGCATATGACTCCCCTGAAACCCGCATGATCTGCACTGTTGTAGGTTATGACTCATCTCGCTACAAAAATCTATTCTCCTATCTCCACGACCAAATCATCCCTGAGTCCTTTAACCATTTTGAGAAACGAAACCTTATCTGATCCGCATCCCGATATGTCATCATTGGTAATGATCTATACAAATGAGGTCTAGATGGTACACTGCTTAGATGTTTAGAACCAAAAGAGTCTCAACGTGCATTAGAGGAAGTCCACAAGGGTATATGTGGGTCACACTCAAAAGGTTTAACGTTAGCTCGAAAACTTATTAGGGCTGGGTACTATTGGCCTGAAATGGAAAAAGAAGCTATTAAATTTGCTAAAAACTGTCAACAGTGTCAAGTACATGGCAACTTGATTCATGCTCCAGGGAGAGATCTGATTCCCTTTACTACACAATGGCCTTTTCAACAATGGGCATTTGATCTCATAGGTGCTATGCATCTGCACTCTTCTAATGGACATACCCATATAATCAAAGCTACAGATTATTTTACAAAATGGGTAGAAGCAGTTCCTCTAACACAAGCAACGGGGAAACAGATCTCTATGCTCATCCTGAACTACATCATTTGTAGATATGGGATCCCTCACTCTATAATCAAAGATAACGGGGGACAATTCAAAAACAAGGACCTAGATGACTTATGTGCCAAGTTCAAAATTACTCAACATTGGTCATCTATCTACTATCCTCAAGGGAACGGACAAGCTGAGGCTTCAAACAAAAATCTCCTGAAGATCTTGCACAGAACAGTGAATAAAATAGGAAGAGACTGGCATCTGATGATCAATCCATCTCTCTGGGCCTATAGAACTAGTATCAGAATGCCTACAGGGGCTACACCTTTCGCTTTAGTTTATGGGTCTGAAGCGGTACTGCCTATTGAGGTTGAAATCCCATCACTCAGGATCAGAATGCATGGACTTGTCACTGATGAAGACTACAGAGTGTCGAGATTACAAGAACTTGAACTACTAGATGAGCGCAGACAAGCAGCATATGATCATCTCAGAGTGTATCAGAAAAGAATGTTTTGAGGCTACAGCAAGAAAGTCAGACATAGATAATTTCAGGTTGGCGATCTAGTGTTGAGAGAAAATCCTAAAAATCAATCACATCGAGAACGCAAGGGGAAGTTCGAACCCAATTGGTTGGGTCCCTTTGTTATCACTGCTACTTTTGGCTCTGGTGCCTATCAACTCTCAACAACTGAAGGAGAACAGCTTCGAGAACCAATCAATGTTCTCCATCTGAAGAAATTCTACGCCTAAGGCATTCAGTACTTGGAAAAAGTCCTGAAAAAAAATCTTAAAAATCGGAAAAAGTCCTGAAAAAATAAACATCTTGGTGAAAACCTAGCAATAGGCACCTTGATGATTCACAAAAAAAATAAAAAATATCAAAAGTTCAAAAAAATTGAAAAATGAAAAAATACAAAAAAATGAAAAAAAAAGAAGAAAAGTGCCTTGGTGAAAAACTGGAAACAGGCGCTTTGGTAGCAAAAATAGAATCTCTACCAAGATGGTGAAAACTTGGCAAACAGGTGCCACTTGTTCTAAAATGCTCCATCTATCAGCACAATCTTGGTCTTTCCCAGCTTTCGGTCTTGCTTTAGTTTGTACATATCTCTCGGTTTGTTTCTGCATTTCCAATTTTCAATAAGTCGGTCTGTACACCAATCAGCTCAAGCGTCTGTATCCTATCAATGTTTAACACTTGAGGGCAATCAATGTCATATCCTATGGTCTCCCATGTATCTTAGATGTGTCATATCCACTCAGAGTCCTTTGAAGCTTCAAGTTGAGTCAGTCAGTCAGTCTCGTCTCCAGAAAGGATTTTGCATCAACAACAATCAAACATCAAAACTCAATTGAAACAATCTGTGCTTTTCATGCTTTTATCTCCTTGTATGCTTACTGATTCGCATTGAGATTTTTTGCATATTGTGTCCCTTCGAGCTCTTCGATGATGTCCTTTATAGGATTTAGAGAGTGATGACTGGGGGCATAATCTTTTCTTTGTCTTCTGCTTGTATGTGAAAATCTAACATCTTTGGAACTTCTAGATTGAAATGGTGTCTGACTGTAAGAGCCTCTATCTCGAATTGGATGGCCATGCGTACCTCAACCATTGATACCCAGACAATTCAAGGAAGTTTGATCTAACTATTATCTTTTTGAGTAAGTTCTTTCTCCTACCGTGGAACGCAATCTTGCCTAAGGATGTGAACGATAAAGGGTCACTACGGGTAATTCACATTGGATTTAGAATGATCTCTTGACTGTTTGATGTGTTTGTAATGCAAGGCGTACTCAGGTCATCACGACATTTATATTTTGATGCTTATACAAATTTCTATATCAAAATGGACATGATATTCAGGTCATCCTAGCGTTTATGCTTTGATGCTTATATCTAATCCAACATTCCAAAAATAAATCAATATTCATATGTCCATGGTTGTATAACCAGTGGGTGTTGTATTGATTCTTGCACATACAAATCAATATTCATATGTCTATGGTTTCATGGCTAGTGGGCATTGTATTGATTTATCCAGTTACCTAAAAGTTTAATGATGATAACAAATCGACACATGATCAGTGACTAGGTCCTAGGTCTTAGGTTGCATTTCATTTTGCATGTCTCTTTGCATTTTGCATGTTTGCATGATCTCACAATGATTAAATGAACTTCAATGCTTAAATGATTCTTCTAATCGCATCTTCAAGTCTAACAAGAGCTGAATCTCACACGAAGGTTCCTCCAATGAAATAGCAAGTAGAATCCTTTTTCGGGATCAAAATTGAAATCTAAGATCATTTATCTTATTTACTACTTGCATAATCAACCTTCAATCATCACAAAAATCTAGTATTCAACTTAACTGATTATCTTACATCAAACTATCAAAATTTCAACTTGGTCAACCATGGTCAAATCATGGTCAAACCTAGTCAAACTTGGTCTTTTGGGACCTTCCAATGATGCAGAATGTGTTCTTGAATGTGTTTCACCACACTTCTCAAATCAATTAACATGCTTCTAAAATATAACGCTGACTTTTCTTGTCAGATTTCAATTTTAATCCCGAAGGGGGCATGGTATTGCACATCATTCAAAGTCTGTAAATCAAATTCTATCGATCAAATCTATCAATATCTTTCATCAGTGATCAAGACAACAATCACGTCTAGTCGCTGATTCATCAAAAGTCCTCATCGCTTGGGGCAAATCTATCATCACTTGGGGCATATCAGATTCATCGATCCATATCAATCTGGTATTCTCCTAATCTTGTAAATTGTATTAGTTTTTGCAACCATCAGATCATAGTGTTCTTTCCTTGGTTCTTCGGCAACTGAAGGATTCGGATGTGATACCTGCTAGTTCTGCTAAGACAATCGAGTCTAGAACGGGTCACTCACTTCTTATCAATCCTAAGGTTCAGAATCAAGCATTTTGACACTTTTTCGCAATCATCGGTTCATCGCTGCTATAGTGAACATTATCTCTGGTCATTCAGGACCTCCTATCTCAATATCTCTCAATCGGTTTTTATCTTGAGATCGGTTTATCTTTTGAATCAGTTTCATATCTTTATCAAACACAGACTATCTTTGAACCACTGCGCTTTGCATAGTAATTCAAAGAGGGGCAAAATGTAATACCCCAAAAATGGGCTATAAGTTCATTAATCTCCTACATCGAAAATTTGAATGAAATCGACATCAAAGTCCTAATCTAAGGCACATCTAAACATCATCGAATCATAATTGATTATCTTAAATTCTGCATCGGGGAATATTCCTATTAATATTCCTAATTATCTTAATTATCTTTAATTTAATGATTATTTGGCGATAAATTACATTTATCCTAAGTTTGATTAATTGAATATTTTCATATTTAATTAATTAGATTTAATATTTGCCACTTAATTGTGTAATTAAATTTAATTCTATCTATTATTAATTGTATTATTTAATTTTGACAATAGATCATAATTCCTATCTTTAATTGATTAAATTCTTATTTAATTAATTAAAACATGTTGTCATTATTTAATAATATAATTTTTAATAAAAGTTTGATTAAATAGTTAATTAACCCATAAATTAATTATTTATTTTCAAAAATCAGTTAAGTTGGAAATAAATCACTTTATTATTAAATTAATTCATAAATAAAACATGCACAATCATAAAAGCAGACAACTGTCAATTATCAATTAAAGCTAAACTCTATTTTGAGTTAAAGCTTAGCTTTTGCATGTTTTTGTGACTTAATTATCTGTTATTATCAGATAACTCAAAAATCAAGCTGAGTTATTTGAGTGATTTATGGCTTTTATCCATGCACCTCCAAAGCCCTGGATTTCTATAAATTAAAGGCTTCAGCTCTTCATATCTCATCTCATATTTTGCACAATCACGCTGGAGAATTGGAATTGAAGATTCAAAGCTCTTGCAAATCGACATCTTTGTGAGATCAATCTTATTTTTGCATTCATATTTCATATCATTGTTAGATTAGCATAGCATATCAGTTTTCATATAGATTAATTTCATATCAGTTTTTTATTCATTCTTATTGCATAGAAAAATCCAAAAAAAATAGCTTAATTGCATTTATTCCATATCTAGAATTGCATTCAAATCCTTCATTTAGGTGTCGTCTAGGTCACTGATCTCGATTACAATCTGAGAACATTAATCTCGCACCTACTAGAAGGCAGTAAATCGCTTGGTTAGATAGCTTTCAATTTTGCACGATTTTGATTATCACTAACCTCTAATGTTTTACTGAGTGTTGTGTCTATAGATCAGGTACAATTTTCACACACACAATAGGACATACATTACTAAATTCTACAATAACATTCACTTCACAACACCTAGGATGACCTAGAATTCATTACTAGGGTTTGCACCACTAATGGTAATGGATCAGCCAATAGAAAGGTAATTTATGCAAAAGCTTTATTCTATAAAACTTTAGAATAGGAATTTGAAAATAATTCACTAATCTATGCTTTGCAAGAAACAAAACACTTAAATGCAGGAAAATTGGAAGGATTCATAGCAAAATCTTAGAAAAATATAGGAATAATGGAGGCCAACTTTATTATCTTTAGAATCTGCAAAAATGGTTAAATATATGAGAAAAAGGGAAAAGGAACAATATGCTCACTTAATATCTCTTTTTTCTCCAACTCCAAACCCTTACAAATGAATATCGAGTTCAAATATATAGCCTTTAAGGCCAATCTCGAAAATCAAACCCCCCTTTCTAAAGAGCCTCTAAAAAAAAGATAATCCTAAATTTAAGGCATGCATGATGCCAAAAACCTAAGCCTTAAATTTAAACATTCCCTTTAAAAGTATCTATATTACATTAAAGAATATTTAAAAAATGCCCAAGTTATATTTACGAAAAACCTTAAAAATATAACTCCACTTATCAAAACCTAACATACATGCAAAAACTAACCCAATTCGAAGGCCTAACATGCACTTCAAATTAAGGTCAACATGACTTTATCTAAAATATCTCCATTTTTAATACAAGGCATGTGATTATTGTCATGGCATGCTGAAGAGGTCTCCTTATTCTATAGTTTGACAGGGCATTGCAGACTCCAAATTTTATTAAAACTTGGGAAAGGATTTTATTTTATCTCATTTGCATCTATCATTAAGTATTTTCACATCTTTTGGAAAACTTAGGGTTTGAGCCACCACCATACATGCATTTGGCATTCACTGTTCTTTTGGGCTTTCGTTTTAAGCTCTACTGGTTTTCTATTTTGATTTGAAGTTCTTTCTTCGTGTTCATAGACTGATTTTCTGGATTAAAACTGGAGAACTTGAATTGCATCTGGCTATTTAATATCTCAATGCTTGAGCTTGGCTGTTTGTTTATTCTTATGCTTGAGCTCCTCAAGGCTAAAATTCGGCCATCGACTACTCAACATAGCCAAGCAGCCCATGGCTTGACTGGCAGCACTCATTCAACCGGAACTTGACTTCCAGCATGAGCTTTTTCCACTTTAAACACAGGCTTATGGTAATAACAACGCATGATACTAAAGTTGGTTGATGTCGAGCCCAACTGACTGTTATTCCAATGACCTACGAGCTTTATCTAGCCTGCAAGATTACCTTTTACCAACATGTGACTGATATTTTGCATTATGATACACACGAGCTTGGACTCAGCTTCCTTGTTAGACTCATAACTTGAGTTTTGCTTGGATTATCCTCTGTCAAGGCTCAAACTCGGAACCCTACTAGTACTTGAAGCATTAGCTCACATTTTGATACTGTTGACACTCGACTTTTGTTGATAAAAACTTGACAGAGTATAAGATAAGTAAAACACTCTTATCCTTTTCATTTGTTTATGATAGTCAAATCTTATTAATAAAGTGTCTGGATATAAGCAAGAGTTTCTTATCATATTCAAGTCCAAGTTCAACAGCTAGATTTTCCAATGATTGGTTTCACAACATAGGGCCCGTGATTTCTAGTCATATGTTTTTAACAGCCAGTAAAAGGATCAAAAGTCAAAAGAAAGGTAAGAGGGTTCAGCTATTACTAGAAATTAAGCTTGTCAAATTTCAAGGAAAAAGTGCCAGGCAATGTGAGGAATAGATTGTAAGCAGTCAGACATGACTAACAAAAAGATATCTAGTCTACCTTGACAATCATCGATATTCTATGCAAGAAATAAAGAATAAATGTCCCAGCGGGAGTCATATTTACTTAGTTTGGGATTTCACTTTGAGTTTTTTTCTCTACATTAGTATATATTGAGAGCTAGACTGCTATTTCTTTTATATTGGAATACTGGAGACTTATTTATTTTCCAGCTTGCATAAAATCTAAGATTTTCTTTTGAATATTTTAGTATATGGCTGAAAGATGAATCTAAAATTGTGATGATATTGATTTGAGATCCTCTTTTGGTTTACATCAGTCACTTTAATACTTCCTTCTTTGTATTTGTTCCTTCAATTTGTTCTTGGATCAATTGATATTTGCTGCAACTTGATGCTAACTGTGAATCCACTGCTTGTCAAATCTTTTAAATTTGACAAAACTTAACAAATTTCTAACCCGATTTCATTATGTACTTTTGGGATATTTAGCACTGTCAACTTGATGTATTCTTTTCTGATTTAATATAAATTAGAAAATACTGAAGCTATTTGAAATTTCACTTATAATTCACCAGTATGTTGATTAATACTCTAGCTTTAGTCTTATTGCATGTTCCCATCTAATACTTAACCATTTCATATGCTTGACTGGATTTTCCTTCCCTGTTATGTTAAAATGCCCCATGCTTGAAATTCAAACACTAAAATTCTGACTTATATTTCTTGATACACTTATTCAACATTAAAAATAAAAGACATCTTTGCATTTTGTATTGATGAATGCTGAACATTTCATATCTACAACATTTCTTTTGATGTGCAAAAACTGTACTATTTATCATTCTCTTTCAAGATACTAGTATACAAAACAACATATAAAATAAGAAACTGTTTGATACCAACAATGAATAGAATTTATGTACATACTTTATCAACTTGATTTGATGTAAATGGAACTTCTATGATTGCACACTAGGTTGAAAAAGCATATGAGCTCTCTATTTTTTAAAAGTATTCTTGTAGACTTATCTCATTGTTTGATTTATAATTCTGTTCCTTCTATAGTACTACTCTGTTCTTAGAACTTAATCATCATTGAAATCTTCACTTTACTCAACATATTGAACTATCACTCATGGGGTTCGAGCACGGTCTCATGACTCCCATGAGTGAAATTCATGACATGAAGCTCATTTTTTTTTAGTACTTTTCCTGCATATGAAACAATAATTGTGTGTCCTATTTAGTCTTCAACTTGCACATGAAGAAAACAATATTAGTATAAAAATGATTACCTTTTTCCTATTTTCTTCCTTTTCCTTCAGCAACTTTTGTGAATTTTCAGCACTATGTTTCCTTCTATATTCAACCATTGACTTTCTTGCTTTTGCATTGATCTTTTTAATTGAAGTATAGTTTTGAAAGTGTGAGTGAAGCATGCTATTTTAGGTATCTGTGTATTGCTTAGATCCAATTTGGATCTAATAATTTTTCTCTCTCTCCATGATGCAGGAAAAAACCAAAAGAAGAACTAGGATGTAAGACAAACAGGGCATGGTCAAAGACATGAAGATATCAACAAATCAACCTCAACATGTAGAAGACCTCTAAAAGGCAATGCATGGACCCCTAAACCTTGATGCTCCTATCTTAATTTTAGTATTTGTACATCTCTTTTATGTTTTCAATTGAAAGATGTAACCTATTAAGGAATACTTATTTATTACATTCACTTTGAATGTTCAATGTAATGATCATTTATGTAGTTGGAAGTTTGAATTTGATCAATACTTAAAGAATAATATCAGTGTAAATATGAATGCAAAAAGCAATGTACTTTATTTTTTCAAATCTGAAAAGTAGTATGCAAATAGGTGTACCTTGATGCAAGCTCTCTGATGTTTACAATTGTATTGTTGCATATGTACTTTCTTTTCTTAATTTTTAATAATTCTACAACTTAAAACAACAACTATTAAATCCATAATGCAATGTAAATTTTTTCTCAATTTACCAATTTAGTGTGAAATAAAATGATAAGAGAGAGCCTTGAGAATATGTTTCTTAGATATGTTATCAACATGATATCATAGATGTAGAGGTTGATTCTGAGTGTAGACAGTTGTGTAGTTGTTTGTATCAGTAGTGTTCCTGACAGTGTTACAGACAGAGTTTTGTATATGATTCTCAATATAGTTATGATGGAGCCTTGCACGTTTATATTTGTGTTTTATACATGTTTGTGGAGACATGTTCATGGACATAGAGTTATTTGTGTAGTACAAGTTGAGTTATGATGTTTCTATTTTCTAGTTACAGTTTCTTGAGATTGTTTGATGGATCCAACATTGTTTACATTGTTTTAGCAGTTGCGCCTATCATTTTGATATGCGTGTTTGGTTTCATATTTGGTGATGAGTTAAGAATGTTTGGTTAATAATGTGTAACATATTTCAGTATGAGAATTAAGTTTTAGTTAATTTGGTGGAGCCGATAGTGTGAAGCGATGCATCTACTCATATTGAGTTGCTTGGTCCTATTTGTGTTGCGTGCTTGGCTTAACCATTGGAGATGTTATTGAAGAGTTATATTGTTTCTCTATTATGATTTCAACGAAGTTCTAACAGGCTGACTTGATTATATCATTTGGAGGAATATACTTATAGCCAGTCTGTTATGATTGCTAAGAGTGATTGAGGGAGAAGAGAAGATGTGAATTTGCTGACATAGTCAATCATCAGTTGAAGATCTATGTGAATAAGTAGAGATGATATGCTATTCATTAGAAATGATCAAGACAATAGGTCTACGTTCTAGTTTACCAAGATCTAGATATAGTGTGCATCTATTATACAGAAGGTTGTAGCCTTCACCATTTGAGCAGTGTGCTCCCGGATAGCGTGTCCTCACCTTTAACAAGGTTATTTGTAAAAGACTCCTAATAGGGCCTGACCCTTGACCAAGTCACTGCACTTCATGCATTGTAAAGATCAGCTCCTAACATGGTTGTAAAATCTTATAACATGGATCATTATACTCTAGTGCAGTTTATAGTGGGTGCTAATTCCCACCAGGGTTTTTACCTATTTGGGTTTCCCTGTAACCAAAATTATGGTGTTGTGTTAAGTTTTATCTTATTGTGTATATGTTTAATGTCATTTTGTACTTAATTGGATAAAGAATTGAATCTTGTAGATAACTGATTCACCCCCCCTCTCAGTTATCTATTGGGACTATTCCTAACATAAACTACTAATGGTCACATGACTGAAATTAGTCATTTATCTACAAATTTTAGTAGTTTATTTAGTCATATTTTGTTGTTTTTGTGCTAGTGTTAGAAAGCCATAGAAACAAGGGTTTAGAACACCAAATTTGGGGCTTTTGGGGTTATAGGAAGTTTGAGTCTAATTACTTTGAGATTTGGAGTTTTGATAGCATAATATGACACTGTCTATAGTTTGGAGTCTTGGGAGTACAAGAAATACAAGGTTGCTTTGTTAAATTACCCATTTTTATGCATTTTGGGAGTCACAGGGTGTAAGAAATAGTACATGTTCCAAAAAAACTATATCTCTCCTTTTTATATGAAAATGTACTAGGAAAAGGGTATCCAAAACACTAATTTTTTTGGTCAATCATTTGGAAGTTTGGAGAGTTAAGTGTTGTTTATTGTCACTGCCGGACTGCAAGACATGGCTATTAGGCCTTTGGACAATTTGAAGAAGTTTGGAAATTTGGGCACCTTGGGTATTGAAAAGAACCACAAAACCTATCAAATCCACTTAAACACAATCCATAGACTTCATTCATATCATATTGGATCATTGGAAATGGTCTAGCCAAGTTTGAGTCTTTGAAGCATTTGAGGGTTTGGGGTTAGTGCCCATAACAAATCAATTTTGTAACCTTACCTTGTTAAATTGCATACCATAGTCTTGAATTATAATTTTCTAAATTCACATTCATTTCAAACCTTCATAATCTAAAGTCAAATTGTATATTTTATACCCTTAGTTACACAATCATTTTGAAAATCCCTTGATAATTCCAAAAACATATTTTACATATATTGCATGATTGCATATCCTAAGTTTTTTATAATCATTTCAAAAACCTCAAAATCCAAAAAAAGAATTTCAGTTTTCATAATCGTTTCAAAAAATCCATAAACATAGTCATTTTCGTACATTTCCTAAGTTGTGTAATGTCCCTGCCAGGGAACCCATAAGGAATCAGGTCTATGACCTAAAATTACAAGTAACAAATTTTTTTCTTAACATTCTAACATATCATCATAAGCATTCACAAGTACATTCCTTAATGTTCCCTTAATGAATTCATTTACCATTATCAAGCAATGCATTTCTCTACTTAATCAAATGAATTCTATTTCCTTTTCAACTTCAATTTACATTTAGACATTGCTTTCATTCCACATCAAAACCAATTACATTAATGAACTAATTGAATTTATTTTCTTTACCTAATTTGCATAAATATTCACTTTTAGAAATGAATCAAAATCCCCATCACATATCTAATACACTAAATATATTTATCCTTTCATCTTTCATTTGTTTTCTTCTTAACCTTATCTATGCACTATAATCACAAAAACTTTCTATTAAAAGTACTTACTTTCCATTTTCATTTCAAAGATCATAATAGAGAGAGTGTAAAGCATTTAACCTTTAATATCTCATAATCCTAACCATCCACTAAATCATTCTACCACAAATTATCATCTATGACATTGTATATATCAGTTAAGAATTGAGATTAAAACCTTGTTTAAATAACCTTACATCACACACATTGAACTTAGACATTTAAAAGCATTAGGAAGGAATTACATCTTAATACTACTTTCAATAACATACACATTTCCTTTTCCTTATCACTTGGAGATTCCCTTCAACCCTTAGCATATCTTTTCACTATTCTACATAATAACCTAAGTTTCCTTTTTAGATGTATGCACCTATTAGTTCATTGCATTACAAAAGATTGCATAGAATTATTACTTTCAATTTCATTTAAAACTCACAAGAGAGATAGGGTAGGAAATTTACTTAATTATAATCCATAACAAACTAACCAATATTCAATCCCCATTTTAGATTCCTAATACTACCCTTCCCATATACATAACTTCTTTCTTACAATTTCCTTTTACAAACATAATTATAGTTACTGCACATTTCCTGAAGGCATTTACAAAGATAATTACATCAAGTTTCCCAAGGGATTACAATACATATTTACATCTTGATTTGAAAAGATAGAGATGCATGATACAAGAACATAAACTTCACCATTGAATAACTCAGAATCTAAGCCACGACATGAACCAAAAACAATACTTTGAAAGAGATTTTCAACCCAACCATGTGAAACTGGTAAAGTTCCACCCCCCATGCTAGGAGATAGAACCAAGGTACTCTCAAGACCTTAAGGCAATCTAAGTCTCAAATACCAATAAATCCAAGACTCAAAATCACAAGAATAAAGCACATAAAATATCATCATACTATAACACCAAGGTCAATGTTCTAGGAGACCACCTAAGTGAGTGTCATCACACCACCTATATATTGGGATCCTCCTTGGAAACCATGTAACCCCGATACCCACTTTCTGAGTAGGGATCCTCCTTAATAGTTATCCCTAGTCCTGATACTCCAATCAAGTCTGTGTGGCCTTTATTATATTTTATTTCATTATCTTTTGAATCCCCCCTTCCCAGGTTAATTTTTAAGGTTATCATTTTTTTATAAACCCACCCATAGGATCATCTAGAAACCACTTTAGGGTTCCAAAACCTATGGTGAGCCACTCACTTAGGGTTCCTATTCCCTTACCCCATCACAATCCAAAGATACAAAATAACACTTCCATGTCCTGATTCATAGGTTTAGGAAACTCCCCTACACACTCAGGCCCTCAGAGCGAGTCATAACCTTATCCATATACATAAAAAGAACCATTGGAAGGATGTATATCATAAGAAACATCAAAGCATAGCATAAAAATTTCCACATGCATAAATACAACTTTCTATGGATAATTTATAGGTTTAGGGAACCCTTCCATGCACATAGGCCACCGAGACGAGTCCTAGCCTCATAAACTAAGCTCAAGTATATTCCAAGTGAAAAAAACATCATAAGTAAACTATATAACCTCAAAAAATCAATTAATGAACATACATAGGTGATAAAAACTTCCACATGCATTAACACGACATTCCATCTATGAAAACCTCCTGTGCCTGAAATTTGGCTAAGTCTGAAATTTTTTAGAAATCTCAAAAATCTAGAATCTACATCTTAACTCCTATGAAGCTAAAACCTATCTCAAACATCCTGGAAGGTATTTATACAAATATAACTTAAAGTATAAGAAATCAGAATTATACTTAAATATTATATTTTTATAAATCCTGCCACCATAATTAGGTCTGGCCTCATAAAATTAACTTAAGTATAAGAAAATTACTAAAAAACCATAAGTAACACATAATAACATCAGGAAAACAAGTAAATGAAAAAGATAGGTCATACAACTTGTAGCCCAATCATAAGGAATGAGTTATAGAGGTTCTAAACACAAATTCTACAAATTTTGAGCCCCTAAAACCCTCAAAAACTCCAAACGAATTTGTATATGAACCTATACAACAATGTATGCATTCCCATATGAAATTTGACCAAGTGTCATATGGGTATGACTACAATATCGTACGACACTGCAGGATACTTTCACGAAATTAAATTTAAAACTTCCTAAAAACACCAAAAACTGACTTTTTTTTGGCATGGAGAGTGCATGGGAAAGGCTCCCTGAGGTCAACCTAATGTAGGGACCTCAGTACCATATCCAAAACACATCATCAACACTACCTAAGTCTCCAACAGGAATAATCCAAATGAAAACAATAATTCACACAGAAGGACTGCAAAAAGCAACAACGGGAATTCTGACTGCATCTCTTCACTAAACCTTCCTAACTCTTCCTATTTCTTCCTAAACTTCCTCATTTCATACAATAAAAGTTAAATTCACCTTAATAAATAATCAAAAGCATTCCTAACTTCCCATGAAGTTTTCATAACACCCTAATACCATACAAACATGCATAATTACTTCCCGGAAACACCATAGAAAACACAAAAAATAAAACATTTAAAATTTATTTCCACTACACAATAACCAAATCACCTATCAATATAGTAACATAGCATTTATATACACAAATACACACACACACATAGGATAATTGGAGAATTCATCCTAGCATAGACCCTACCTGGGGTCCTGTGGAGAAATTCCCTTCTCTTGGCTGGAGACTCTCTGCAAATCTTCAAGCCTTGCGTAGATAGCCTCCTAGAAATATTCCTTTGTCAATCAAACTCCAACACTCGACACACACTTGTCTTCATGAAACAAAGACTCTCAAACTCACATAAACTTCACATAAATTTTTGGAAAAACAATTGCAGACAACTCCCAAAAATCTTCCATAAATCCTCCCACCCAAACCACACCAAATTGAAAATATTTATCCTCCAACTATGTGGTTGGAGGAGTTTCTTTACGGGAAGAAATTTCTCCAACTTCCATAGCTGGTTGGAAGATCAACAAATCATTCTCATAAAAAGACAACAAAGTTTTAATAAATTTAATTAAAAATAACTTTAAAAGAAACCATAACAAGAAAGTCAAACAAATAACTTTCAAGGAAAACACACAACACACACAAAAACCAAATAGCCAAACTTCTAGGAGGTCTCGAGTTCAACTCCCTCCTAGATAGATAGTTTTACTACAAAGAGCATTTATTTTTATTATTACTATTATTAATATTATTTTCACTTTTTATTTAAAACATTCATTTAATACACTTCATTCAATACACTTATTGAATTCTCTTTAAATAACATACCATTTAAACAATCAATAAAAACACACAAATATTATTATTTATATAAGCATGGGTATATGTGTGTGCACCCACATATACACATATCGATATAACATATAATCAATATAACACATATATAATAAATATATATACATATACTAACAAGGATACATATAAATGATGAAGGGTGCTCCCCTTAATACCAAAAACACATAACATAAATAGAGAAACAAGAACAATAATATGCAAGAACAGAAAATTGGCTTCTTATTATCTCCACAAAGGTGGAATTACAAACTTTCAGAATTACAATATGCAAAGCCACATGGGCATTCCCTTACAATATTCTGTAGGACAAAGCCTCGAATCAATACCCAGATCTACTACCCTGAACTGCCCTAGACAACACTACGGGCCTTCTTTATATAGGCAATTTCCACCGCCTGAGAAGGTTCTAGAAATTTAGCCCTTAGGGCCGACCAAACTTAGAATTATTTTATTTTACAATTTATTACATTAAAGTCGGCTCAAAATGAGTTTTGAAACCCAAACAGAAATTTTGAAGAAAAATGATTTTCCGCCATTTCAGGTGACCCAACTTTCGAAGACCATAAGTCATCGCCCGTTGACCCGATTGGCTATTATAACCCCATTCTGGAAATGCCACGAAGTGCTCTACAGGCTTGACCCATGCAAAGTGCCCATCATCCAAATTTTCAACCTCATACGGGGCCTCTTAAGCCTTCAAAACTGAGTTCGAAGTTTCTGTACCCTGCTGCCAATACCAAAAATCTTCAATATCTTCAAAACTACACTTGATCTAGCCATGAAACTTTGCTGGCAGGCTGATATGACTGAGATGAACCTCCATATGTAAAATCAGACATTCTGAGATCGTAAGACCAACTTACTAAAAATAGCAAGTTTCCATAAATAGTAGCTCTGCACAAGTAGCCCTTATTGAATACAAAAATAGAAATATTTTTGGGTGATGCAAGATTGCTCTTACACCCAGGATGCTCCTGCATCAATAAATCACAAAACAAAGTCAAATCATAAATCAAAAAACCACATCACATACTACATTCAAATCCCCCAACTAGGGTAACATCCTAAACATAAATCTAAGTCCATGGGTAACCTTGAGAGTAATCTTGGTAATATCTCCACACAACAACAGTTCAAAGATTTTCAAGGCACACTTAGACTTGTGTAGCTAGGTGGAGTCGATGCCTACTACCTACATCCTGCAACACCAACCGACATGCATACATATGTATATGTATATGTATATGTATATGTGTATGTATATGTATATGTGTATATATATATATATATATATATATATATATATATATATATATATATATATATATATATATATATATATATATATATATATATATATAAATAGATAGTGGAAAATAAGGAGGGAGAGTGCAACATCATGTGGACCTCCTGTAGGAGTAAATACGACTGCCTCCCCTCATCCTACACTCACATCAGACAATGACATAAACAAAGAATAAATGGATTAGTGTGATTAGTACCAAAATAATGTCTATTCCATATTGCATCAAAACATAATCATGTAAATGTAAATCATCTATTAACTTTCACAAACCCATTTAACCATCAGGCATGTACTCAAAATGTCGCATTATCAAATCAAGATAAACAAATCATATAACCCTAAATGCATTAATCATGTCTAATCCCAAGTAACGTTATTAGAGAAGGTAACACATCTAACCCTTAAGTGATTACAATCAATTAACCTAAGGTACACATAAATATTAATAATGAGCATTTTGCATAGAAGCTTATAAGTCTATCAAGTGATCCTTTTAGCATTAAGGTCCTAAACTATCGCTGATACACAAGAAGATGTATAGGAACATACCTATGTAATATTATTATTTCCCACATTAAAATATGAAGTTATGGTGAGTTGGAAGAGGTTCAGTTTAAGCAACCATTTCAAGAAGGATCATTCTCACATATAGCTCTTCCTAATTTCTAGTGAGCATAACCAAGACTTGATAGGGTTGGAGGGGCATTACAAGTTGCATTAATCCTTGTATTTCAAAATTTTTCAAAAATCTAAAACAAATTGCACTTTTCATATCCCAAGTTTCATATCATTTCAAAAACCATCTAAGGTCACTTTGCATTTTAATGGACCATAATTGGACATTTTATGTTGATTACATCATATTTTGTAATGATTGTGATCATTGGTTAATGGGATCACAAATGATGTCATGTAAGCCTTTCAATGGCATGAGGGTTAAGGATGTAACCTTGGGGTCACTTGAGTGATCCAAGGACTTATGTAAAGGTGAAGGACCTATAAGGATGTATATGTTCATAATATGGCCATTAATGCCATTGAAATATGTAAATGCACTCAAAAGTGCAAAAATGCCAAAAAGATGTAAAGTTGCATTTTAATGCAACTAAAAGCCTATAAGGCTCTTACGTGGATTACAAGGTTAGTGGGGTTTGAAAAGGTTGTTTTAAACCTTTATCAAAGTCCTAAAAGGATTACTATTGGCAAGTTGGCTATATTGATGTATATGACTTAGTATAGTGTTGTCATTATGGCAACAAAGTCATATAGTAGTTTGGAGTCAGTGCACTTGATGAGAAGATAAGAAATCAAATAAGTGTTGAAGAGTGGACATTGTACAAAGTACCTAAAGCTCAAAGAATCAGTGCACATGTGTATGACCAAGTTATGGTATGCACCCTAGAAGATAAGCTGGTTAGACTATATTCATGCTTAGTTTATGAACGCATGATCAGATATGCAAGTATGAGAAAGATATAGATAGTTGAAGTTACACAGCTAGTGTGTGCAAGAGAAGAATAGAGTAAGCAACCGACTATTAGCATTTTGATTTGTGACTATATTCTAATGTTGTAAAGGATATGCACCTATTGTAATTAGGTTTCCAACATTATATGTTTGTTTGTAAACACGCTTGAGCCAATTCAATTGGAAGCATTGTATGTAATCGATTAAAGGGCCAACCTAGTTGTTTGATTTGTATGGGCATATAAATATGAGATGCACCCATTGTAATTAGCATGGAAGTTGATATAGAGTTGTGACAAGTAGAAAAAAGTGTGCGAAGAGACTATAAGATGTATTAGAGCTTTGCAAGAGGTCAAAGCATCAACACATCAAAGGAACTGATCAGACAAGCAGTGTCACAGTGACAGTTCATCCAACAGATATAGTGTGTATCTGAGATCTAAAGGTTGTAGCCTTCACCACTTGAGCAGTGAGCTCTAGGGTAGTGCATCCACTCCCCTAACATGGACTATTGTGAAAGAATCCTAACAGGGTTCGACCCTTGACCAGGTCTACTGTACTAAATATATTGTAAAGCAACTCCTAACAGGGTTAAGGATCTTCTGACAAGGATCACAATACCCTAGTACAAAATATTAGTCGGTGTCAATTCCCATCAGGGTTTTTACCTATTTGGGTAACCTCATAACATATTGGTGTTATGTGTTGGTTTGATAATTCATGTTTATGTGGATGTTCATTTCAGTACTTAAGCTTTTAAGTTTAGTTTAAAGATTAAGTGAAAAGATAAAATACAGTGAACACTGATTCACACCCCCCTCTTAGTGTTCCCATTCCTAAAAATTGGTATTGGAGCTCTGGTCCTCAGCAAAGAAATTTAATCACTTGAGGAGATCATGGACAAAGCATAAATGAAACATCTAAAAAAGAATCTTGAAGCTGCTCTTGAAGACCTGGACAAATCTGAAAGAGAAATTGAAGAACTAAAAGAAAAAGTCAGTGATGCTCAATTAGTTATCAAAAGGCTAAGAAAGGATTTGAAATAATGCTCTAACAGTGATCTAGGAACAATGGTCAAGAAGCTGAATGAAGAAAATGCATCCTTAAAAGAGCAGCTTGAAGAATTTGATGATAAGCTGATTAACAATCAGGAAGTCTATGAAGAATAGGTCAAAGGGAACCTTCAACTCAATGAAGAATTAAGGCAAGGAAACATGGAAATTTTGGAGCTAAGAAATAACAAAGAAATCTTGGAATATGAATTGAGAGAAGCAAAGAATCACATTGACAAATTACACACCAGTTCTGATTTGATAGAATGTCAGTTGTATGCAAGAAGAGCTAAAGGAGATACTAGCTGCATTGGATACAATGAAGCACAAAATTAGATTGACAACATGCAAGAAAGAATGAATGCACAAAAAGAGTCTATTGATAATAAGAAGACTGAAGATCAAACTAAAAATAATGGTGAACCACCTAAGAATGAACACAAGCCAGTAGACCGCACTTGTTATGCATGTAACAAGCATGGACACATAGCGCGGAACTGCACAAAGGTAAGACCTTTTAATGGTTACTGTTATTCTTGCAATAAATTTGGTCATAGAGCTATGAATTGCAAAACAAGTAAAAAGAATAGGACTCAACATGATCAGAGAAATCAGAATCAGTTAAATATAAGAAGTTCTCAAAATGTTACATATCAGATATGTAACTATAATGGTCACTCAACTAGACAATGTAAAATGGTGACCCATGTCAATGCGTCGAGGAATATAAGGCCTCCAATCATTTGTCACTCTTGTAACAAGGCTGGACACATCTCAAGGTTATATAGATCAAGGACGCAAGATCAGGAAAGCCCTAAAAAGACCGAAGAACCAGTATTGGATCTTGAAGGAGAAGTCAAGTTTGTGAAAGCCTTAGAGGATGCGAGCTTGATTTGGTTAGAATCAAAGAAGGATAAGGTTGATGAGTATGTATTGGATGCATCCAAAATGGACACACCCTCTACATCTAGATGAATGGCCCTTAGGCTCATAGGGGGAGCTAATTTAGCTCTAGACCCCTGCGCAGCTAGTATACTCACTCTCAGAGTATGCACCTTTGGACTTAAGCTTTTGGAGACTAAAGGAACCTTCATGCAAGAGCACACTAGCTGATTGTTTTCAGAATAAAAGTTAGAAATTTTCAAGTGACATCTTGGTTTACACGACAAGCATTAATGGTAGAATACATAGAAGTTAGAAGATCTCTCATTGCATTTGAATTACGAACAATTGAAGAGTAGAAGAGCCTTAACAGTTGATCAAGAAGGATTGTAGTTTGATTCATCAAGTGACTTGCTATGCATTTGATCAGTTGCAAAAATCATAGTTCATCGCGCCGATTCAAAATCTCTTGGAAACCTTTGAAAAGCATTATACAATTAAGTGATGGCTACTCCTATAGTATTTGATGTTACAGAAAAGAAAATATATGTGTTTAAGAGGCATCCATTTAAATCAACACTAGATGACCTAGAAGGGGCATTCTCTTGCATGCCTATGGGTGTTATGCATGTCGAGGAAATTAGGGCATACATTTACTATAAGAAAGAACCAGTAGGATTAGACAGTTTAAGGGCACACATGGAAACTATTTTAAAACTAGACAAAACCTTCATGGATGAGTATGCATGGTGGAATAATCACCCTATAGTGGAGTATGCTATAACATATGAGCTCTATGAATCAGAATGGATCAAGATTCTACTGAGTAGAATTCATGATGACCTATCTTGGATAGGTGAAGTGCCGATCAGAATTACTAGTGACCTAATTCATGAGTTAACAGGCCTATCAAAGATAGGCACCATCCTTCCAATGGGAAAAGATGTGAGGAAGATTTTTGAACAGACTTGCAAATCAAGAAGTGATAGGCGTGGTATGACTATAGAGCCTATTGAGAAAGATGACATCAAATTGATGTCTATGATACTTGTATACATATTTCAACACACCAATAGGGTAAACAGTGTGTCTACGGCCACAATTCTTGTAGCCATAAGAATTGTAAATGAAAATGGACAGTTCAACCTGTGTGAAATCTTGTGTGCATAGATAATTGACAACATCAAGGCAATTAAGCATGATAAGACCAAGATATTCAGATTTGGGTCTTTGATCATTTATATGTACTTCCATATTGTTGGAAAAGTGTTTGATTTGTATCTAGACAAATCCATTCCCATAATGCCATAGATATCTCTCAAGGCATGTACTGAGAGCACCTTGAAGGACTACATGACATTAGAGTTAAAGACATTCAGGGCTAAGATGCAAATGAGATTCAGTTTACCAGAGAAAATAGTTGATAAGTACAAATACACTATTTGTTTTATGGTTGAAATTGACACAAGATGCATGGAGGTAGTTGAACCTAGAACAAAGTGGATTCATCCACTTGGATATGAAGTTGATGAAAAATTCTTAGAAGCATATGCACAAGTATTGCTTTCAGCCCCTAAAGACCCTAATGAGCCAAGATGGGGAACCTATGAGGAGAAAATAAGAGAAGTTGATGTAGTATTACACAATGCAGCAACAAAAAGAAAGGTTGCTAAGATTACTTCATAGATCTTGAGAATTCATGGTGTATCACAAGCAGACCTAGACAAAGAAAGGGAATAAAAGATTTCTTTGGAATTAGAGAGCATATATGTAGCAAAGGTAGGATCAGATGGTCCTAAGTTGAAGAAGGTGAAGATAGAAAAATTTGATGATCAGAAGGGTAAAACTAATGTTACTCCTTCTGCGCCCAAAGAAACCATTGCCCTTACTGCTCCACCTGAGTATAAGGCAATGCCTAAGAGGAAGAAAGAGATCAACATTGGTCATCCATCCTCGAGAGTAAAAAGGAACAGGAAGAACTCACAAGCACCTCCTGAAGTAAGTTTCAAACCTAGTCTTAGTGTGTTGAGTGCAAGGATTGTTGATGAAGGAAGAATTGATCAAGTAGAAAAGTTTTATGAGAAATACAGTGAGATTGAAAAATTTGACATACATGGAATGATTGTCAAACACATGTTGAAATTTAAGAAGACAGTCTTAGAACTTAAGACTATGATCCCTGATAATGTGTGGAACATCCTAGAATTCCAAAAGAGACAAGCCATTGAAGAGGATTTAAGGATAAGGGAAAAGATTCTAGATGATACTCTTCTAGTATGTTCCTTAGAAGAAAAATCTCTATTGTAAGATTTGGTAAAACCACATCTCAAAACCAAGTCAAGGACTTTGCACATTATGGACAAGAACTATGATCTTGTTGCTAATGAAATAGAGAAGGCATTCAAGAAAGTCTTCATGAACATGCACGTGTATCCAGCTACTACGCCCATAGCTCAAGTACCCTCAAAGGAAGTCAAGATGGTAGAGCCCACTAATGCATTAGTGATAGGTCCTCAGGACTCAGCGCCTATGGTTGAAACATAAATAGAGGTAGATAAGTTTGCACCCATGATAGAGTCACTAAAGGATAGCACCATTATCATTGATAATGTAGAGATAGCCATGGTAGCCACTGACACTAAGTTGGACAAGTTTGAAGAAGCTTTTGTGAGCACACAAGAAGCTAAAATTTTATACAGCAACACACCTCTCACTCATTAAGAAGAAGTATTGATTGGAGATATAACAAATGAAGAAGAAAAGAAAGAAGAAGGAAAATAAAAAGAAACTGAAAAAGTAGAGAGAAATGAACCATCAACTGAAGTGATCAAGGTAAAAGAGGAAGTTATGGACAATACTCCTATCACTCCACTTTCCTCAGCAACATTATTGTCAAGTTTAACACCTGACACAACCAGTTTGGATTCATGGGGAGAAGAAGACCTAATTAAGTTCTTTGTCTTAGCTATGGAGAAGGCAAAGGAGAAACAAGTGATGAGGAATCCTCTCCTTGTAGAGTCAGTAAACATCCTAAACAGTTTGTTACTATCAGATAAGAAAGTGTCTAAGGTACACTTTGTTGATGATGTGAGTGCAGTCATTTCACAATTCAAAAGAAATTTCTCTAGCTTGGAAGAATCTGTATCCTTAGTTGTAGAGGAGAAGTACTTAAAGAAGAGATTGAGTGAATTGGTTAAAAACTATACACTTGACCTGAGCTCACTAAAGGCTGGTCAAGCATCTTTGAAGGAGTTTGTAGCAAAGGGCAGAAAGATCATTGCTGATTATATGAACCAGGACAAGTTGACTGGTGATCTATACAAGAAGATTCAAGAGGTAGAAGCCATGATAGACAACATAAAGAAATTAGTGGAAGATCCATCTGTTGATGTGAACATGTGCAATAATTGTTAGAGTATCTATTTATCTTCACTTATTAATTAAATCATTTTGATTTAATTATTAAGTTGTCTACATACTCTACTTTCACTTAAGCTTTCTTTTAGGTGCATATAATTAATATTTTATATTAATTATATTGTGCAACCTAGCTTTTTTCCTTTTTAGGGTTTTTGTTCACCTTATAGGTTGAACTCTTGTAATTATGTTTTGGTTCTTGGAATACAATTTTCTCTCACACCGCTGAGATTTCCAAGCTCTTGCTTTTTGTCTTCTCTGGCTTCCTTTCAACAATAGGTATTCTTGCATGCAGGTGTTCTTGGCATTCTGTGAAACTGTGTTTCTTAGTTTTTACATGGTATCAGAGCTTCCTTGCTACTGCCCGGTCTGAGGTTTTTTGGAGCTGCATTTGAAGATGAAAGCCACAGTTTTTCTGGTTCTCTTTCAGTTATTTTTTATTGGATCTGGGGGGTCTCTTTTTTTTTGGAGCACTTTGGGTTAAAACCAACCTCACGATTGCATTCAGAAGGCCCAAAAACCCCTATTTCCATATAAAATTTGATTTATTTGGCCACCGGGGTGTCTGGGTGAATTTTTTAGCCTCCAAGGGCCGTATGGACACGATTTTCAAAAAAAATAAATTAAAAAAACAAAGGTTTCTTCTTTGTTTTTGTCGCACTACCACCATGCCGCCAGCGCCCAGCCAACCCCCACCGCGCCACCGGCCGCCCAGCCGGCCGCCACCGCGCCACCGGCCGCCTAGCCGGCCGCCACCTCCGCTTCGCTCCGCCCAGCCGGCCGCCACCTGTGCTCCACCGCCACGTAGCATCACTACCCACCGACCGCCGCCGAGTCCGGCCGCCGCCCAACCTCCGCCCGGCAGCCTGCAGCAGGTGACGTCACCTGCTGACATCACTTGCCGGCATTTTCTGACACCAGATTTTTTTTCCCGGCGGTTTTTCAAATTTTTCGACGACCGAAATTTTTTTGGGATGACATCATGCTGACATCAGCGACAGGCCCGTGACGGTCAAATGGCCGTCAAGTTTTTTTCTGTCACTGGTTTTTTCCAGAGAGCTTGCATTTTGGGGGTACTTGGGCATTTTTGCTCCTACAGGGCTCATCCGGAATCAAAAATTGACATATGATATATCGCCGGAAAGGTCTTTCTGAGAAAGATGCAATGATGCTAATTTGGTTTTCTGATTCAGCCATTTGAGTTCTTTTTTTAGCGTCAAAGTCAAGGCTTCTATTTTCCTCCTTCTCTGCATCTAGAGTCCGGGTTTTCTCCTACTTTTCTTGTGCTTTCAGTTGTTTGTTGTATGGGGGAGATGATTTATACATTGTGGGGGGGGGGTGTTTTTCCTTTCTGTAATTTACTTCAGAAAAGACCCTTCTACTTCTGTGTCCTCTCAATGTCGGATCCCTCTGTGGCCTGGCTTACACTGCATAATTATCATATCTGGAAAGCACACATGACTAGGCTTCTTATGTCACGTGGCTTATGGTCATGTCTGGATGAGAACTAGCCTATCCTACAGCGTCCCTTTGAGATTCTTAAACATAGAAACAAAATGGATGAAGCCATGGGTTTGATTGCACTAAACATCTCCGACAGTCTCCTGTTTCACCTGGAAGGTTTGACCTCTCCTAGGGCTATTTGGGGCAAGTTTTCCACCTTGTTTGGTATAGTGAATGAATTCAGGAAGCTTTAGCTTGATGTAGAGTTGACCTCTTTGACTACTTCTGATTTCCCCACTATAAAGGACTTCTTGATGAAGTTCAAGTCTCTGCGTACAGTTTTGCAGGGATGTGGGAAAATCAAGACTGATGATGAGTGTATCTATTTGATACTCTCAAAGTTGTGAGGATAGTTTCAGATCTTTTCTTCCACTTTCTACTCCACCATGGATGCTTTGGGTACCAGACACACCATGCCTTCATTTGAGACATTCTGTGATCAATTGACACAAGAACAGGCAAAGATCCAACAGATGGATGCTTCTGGCTCTTCAAGCCAAGCATTGGTTGCTCAGTCTTCACAGGAGAAACCAAAACAGAAAGTTAAACCAAAGAAAGATTTAGCAGACAATGAGTCTTCCTCCAAACCTGCACAGAAAACTGATTCAAAACCTCCAACCAACTCTTCAAAGGGTAAATCTTCTTCGAAGTCTGCTGAGTCTACCTCCAAGACTAAGAAGAAATCAGTTGAGACCTGTAGCTTTTGTGGCAAGGATGGACATCTCATTTCTAGGTGTTGGAAATGTTTGGAGGCTTTAGAGGAAGCCATGCAGGAGCATCACATTTCAGCCCCTCAGTCCACATCCTCCTCTGCAGGTAAAGGTCATGCTCTTACTGCATGAGCCACGACCTCTGGGCCCACCTAGATTCTTGATTCCGGTGCCTCTCATCACATGACTCACACTCAACAGTTGGTTACCTCACTTGCTCCGTGTGCTACTTCATAGATTGCTATTGGGAACTCATCTCACCTCTCTATTTTGGGTGCTGGTTCTATTGCATTAGCTAGGGGTTCTCTTTAGGATGTTCTTCTTGTCCCTGACATTTCGATGAACCTATTGTCTATCTATCAGATTGGCCACTCTAGCTCTGGTAAGATAGTTGAGTTCTCATCGCATGATGTGGTTATTCAGGACTTACATGATTCTGATATGATTGTGGCTACTGGGAGTGTTGACACTGCATCCCACCTATACAAATTTGATGGATTTGAGTCTTCTGATGGTACAGGTTCCTATCTTATCACACGTGCAGATTCAGTGAGCAGACTTTGGCATGAGCGTTTAGGTCATGTCAATTATAGATATCTTCAACAGATGAGCACACAAGCACTTATTCTTGGGCTTCCATAGATTACTTGCACTGATGGGGTTTGCCAAGGATGTGTTCTTGGCAAGCAACATAGAGATCCTTTTCCTCACGGACATGCTACTCATGCTTTGGCACCATTGGAGTTGATTCATAGCGACCTCATGTCATTTCCTACTCCTTTTTCTGGTGCCAGATATGTGCTCACTTTCATTGATGACTTCTCTAGGTGCACATGGGTGTACTTCTTGAAGTACAAATCTGATGTCTTTAATTCTTTTCGAGTCTTTAAAACATTTGTGGAGAAGCAATCTAGTCTTTCTATTCAGCGACTACACACAGATAATGGGGGGGAGTATGTGAACCAAGCTTTCAGGAATTTTTGCTCTGAACATGGTCTTCAGCATCAATTTTTAGTGCCCTACACCCCTCAGCAGAATGGTGTGGCTGAAAGAAAGAACATAACACTTCGGGAGATGGCTAATTGTATGATACAGTCCTGGTCCATGGATTCATATTTTTGGGCAGAGGCAGTCAATTGTGCCAACTATATTTAGAATCAGATGCCTCACAAGGCAGTTTGACATATGACTCCTGAGGAGGCTTGGTCTCATGTCAAGCCTGATGTATCTTCATTTTGAGTTTTTGGTAGTGAAGCATGGGCCTTTGTGCCTGATGCTCAGAGGAGAGCTATGGAGCAGAAGAGTCGACATCTCATTTTTGTTGGCTATTGTGAGGATGTTAAGGTGTACAGGTTGTTTTATCCTGCCACCAGAGAGGTCCTATTTTGATGGGATGTTCAGTTTGATGAGCACCTTCCTACAGTCGATACCTAGCTCCCCGAGTCCACTTCACTTACCACTACTCCCTCATCACTTCCAGTCTCTTTTCAGGATGATGAGGATGATGATCTTGGTGATCCCCATTTACCTCCACCACAAGATCCTCCACATATGCCTAAATGGGCTCGTATTATAGTTGATGCTGCAGGATCTCTAGCTGGTGATCCTTCCACTTCCCGTCACACCCGGTCTCATACTGCGGGTTCTAGTCTTCTGAGTCATGCCATTTGTGATGATCCTTAGACATTTTTAGTAGCGACAGGACATACTAAGTGGGACATTGCTATGGAGGAGGAGTATTCTTCTTTGATGAAGAATCACACTTGGGATCTTTGTTCTCTTCCTAAGGGAAGAAAACTAGTGCGATGCAAGTGGTTGTATCGTACTAAGTTTGCTGCTGATGGTTCTATTGATAAGTATAAGGCACGTCTTGTTGCGAAGGGTTTTTCACAGGTTGAGGGTATTGATTACACTGAGACATTTGCCCCTGTTGCCAAGATGAATTCTATCTGCCTTGTCTTATCCCTTGCAGCTTCTCAGGGATGGCCCATTTTTTAGATGGATGTGAAGAGTACATTCTTGCACGGTGATCTCACTGAGGAGATTTACATGGAGAAGCCTCCAAGATTTGTGCAGGATTCCTCCTTGGTTTGTAGACTTTGGCATTCTTTGTATGGTCTCAAACAGGCCCCTCAGGCTTGGTATGAGAAAATGGACTCCTTCTTGCTTTCCATAGGATTCACCCGATGCCATTCTGATCCTACTATCTACATTCAGCATCTTGAGGATGAGGTTGTGATCCTTGTAATCTATGTTGATGGTCTTCTCATCACTGGTAGCTCATCTTCTATGATTCGGGATGTTCAGCGAGCATTAATGGAGAAGTTTGAGATGACTGATCTTGGTCTGTTACACTACTTCCTTGGTCTTCAGATTGTTCAGTCCTTTGTTGGGATCTTTGTTTACCAGTAGAAGTATGCTCTTGACATGCTTCGGCGCTTTGATATGCTTGATTGCAAGCCAACTCTCACACCTTTTCAGTCTGGTGTTACCTTTTCTACCTCTTGCACTTCACTTTCAGTGGATCCTACATTGTATCGGTAGTTGGTTGGCAGTTTGTTGTACCTAACACACACTCGTCCTGATCTCTCCTTTGCAGCTGGTCTAGTCTCTCGATTCTCCCATGAGCCTCATGAGAGTCATTGGCAAGCTGCCAAATGTATTTTGAGATACATTCAGGGCACTCTTATGTATGGCATTCATTACACATCAGGGGTTCCTCACATTTTTGGCTTCACTGACTCAGATTGGGCTGGTGATGTTGATGATTGGAAGTCTACTTCTGGCTTTGTTTTTTGTCTTGGCTCTGGTCCTATCACATGGTCATATAAGAAGCAACATGCTCATGCACTATCATCTACAGAGGCTGAGTATAGAGCAACAGTGCATGCTAGTCAGGAGATTTTATGGCTTCGACAGTTGATGACTGAGTTTGGGTTTCCTCCTGATCATCCCACAGTTCTATGGTGCAACAATCAGAGTGCTATTCACATTTCCCGCAACCCAGTGGAGCATCAGCACACTAAACACATTGAGCTTCATATACATTTCATCCGTCAGTAGATTCACGATGGTGTTCTCTCTTTGGAGTACATTCCCACTGACGCGCAGGTTGCTGACATCTTCACTAAACCTTTTGCATCTCCACGCTATCTTCAGTTGCGTTCTATGCTTGGGGTGACAGAAGTTGTCCTTGGGGGGTCTTCTTGAGGCCTACCTTCCTTCATGTTTTTTTCAGCATGTTTTTTTCTATCTCTTTTTGGAGAGGGGTTTTTCCCACTGGGTTTTCTCCTTTTTCTCCGGTTCATAGAGATTTCCTTGTTCTGGGTACCTGATCAGGCCTTATTGCCAGGACCCTTTTTTCCTGCTTTCATAGCTGTGCTAGGTTAGCTTACCTCTTGAGCTTCACTTAAGGGGGGGTGTTAGAGTATCTATTTATCTTCACTTATTAATTACATCATTTTGATTTAATTATTAAGTTGTCTACATACTCTACTTTCACTTAAGCTTTCTTTTAGGTGCATATAATTAATATTTTATATTAATTATATTGTGCAACCTAGCTTTTTTCCTTTTTAGGGTTTTTGTTCACCTTATAGGTTGAACTCTTGTAATTATGTTTTGGTTCTTGGAATACAATTTTCTCTCACACCGCTGAGATTTCCAAGCTCTTGCTTTTTGTCTTCTCTGGCTTCCTTTCAACAACAGGTATTCTTGCATGTAGGTGTTCTTGGTGTTCTGTGAAACTATGTTTCTTAGTTTCTACAATAATTTCTACCAAGGACAGTTAGACAAGATTGAGAAGGTAGAAAAAGAGATGACCAAGATAAGGGCTAGGCAGACTTAGCTAAGGAATGCTCTTGCACCCTCATTAGACATACTAAATCAGAATATCAAGGAGATTGATGCCACCATGGTGACATATGATCAAGGTCCTAGCACATATTTTGAGAAGATGGAGAAGCTACAGTATGCTTTATGTGCCCATCTACAGATTGTAAATTCACTAATCACATTTTGGAAGAAGGAGATCCAAAATCTGTAGGTAGCATATCTGGATGTTCTATCATAGTAAGTTTTTGTAGATTCAGTCTTGACACACCTTTTTCATTAATGTCAAAGGGGGAGTATGTGTAGAATATGGGTTATAGATATGTATAAGATAGAAAGATATGTATAGGGAGATATAAGACAAAAGTTTTTTATATTAAGGACAGTTAGCAACTTGGCCATATTCCTTTGTTTCCATCAATGACAAAGGGGGAGATTGTTGGAAAGTTGGCTATACTGATGTATATGACTTAGTATAGTGTTGTCATTATGGAAACAAAGTCATATAGTAGTTTGGAGTCAGTGCACTTGATGAGAAGATCAAAAATTGGTTAAGTGTTGAAGATTGGATAGTGTACAGAGTACCCGAAGCTCAGAGCATCAGTGCACATGCGTATGACTGAGTTATGGTATGTGCCCTAGAAGATAAGTTGGTTAGACTATATTCATGCTTAGTCTATGAGCGCATGATTAGATATGAAAGTATGAGAAAGATACAGATAGTTGAAGTTACACAACCAGTGTGTGCCAGAGAAGAACAGAGTAAGCAACCGACTGTTAGCATTTTGATTTGTGGCTATATTCTAATGTTGTAAAGGCTATGCACCAATTTTAATTAGGTTTTTGACATGTATATATGTTTGTTTGTAAACATGCTTGAGCCAATTCAATTGGAAGTATTGTATGTAATCGATTAAATGACTGACCTAGTTAATTGATTTGTATGCGCATATAAATATGAGATGCGCCCATTGTAATTAGCATGGAAGTTGATATAGAGTTGTGATAAGCAGAATAGAAGTATGCAAAGAGACTATAAGATGTATTAGAGCTTTGCAAGAGGTCAAAGCATCAACACATCAAAGGAATTGATCAGACAAGCAGTGTCACAGTGACAGTTCATCCAACAGATATAGTGTGTATCTGAGACTTGAAGGTTGTAGCCTTCACCACTTGAGAAGTGAGCTCTAGGACAGTGTGTCCACTCCCCTAATAGGGACTATTGTAAAAGACTCCTAATAGGGTCTGACCCTTGACCAGGTCTATTGTACTAAATATATTGTAAAGCAACTCCTAACAGGGTTAAGGATCTTCTAACAAGGATTACAATACACTAGTACAGAATATTAGTGGGTGTCAATTCCCACTGGGATTTTCACCTATTTGGGTTTCCCCATATCCATATTGGTGTTATGTGTTCATTTCATGTTTCATGTTTATGTGGATGTTCATTTTAGTACTTAAGCTTTTAAGTTTAGTTTAAAGATTAAGTGAAAAGATAAAATACAGTGAACACTGATTCACCCCCCCTCTTAGTGTTCCCATTCCTAAAAATTACTAGAGTCATGTTGTCGAGTTGAAAATATTGGTTGTCAACTTGATAAGAATTTTAATCATATTTTTTTAGATAGTCAGTTTTGAAACTGCTCTTAGACAATTTTAGATAGTTAGTCAGGTTTTTGGAGAATGAGAGTTTATTTCAAAGAAGATCCACGTGAGTGGAGGACAAGATGTGGAGTTGGATGTTTAGTGGAGGAGTATCATAATGATTTCCAATCAATAAACTAAATCATTTCTCTACATATAGTGTATTGTCCCATGGGTACAATCAGCCAGAATTGGGCTTTCAAATGTATTTGGGAATATGTTAATATTTGGAACATGATGTAAGAACATTTCCTTGACTTTCCTTACATGTTCATGCATTCACTTTAGCATTTTTATTGTTATTAAAGCCAAGTAATTGATTAGCATTGTGATTATTCCTGAGTTTTGTGACACAAATAGTAAATTAGGATTGAGGTCTCCTTAAGGGATATTTGATGTGAGAAGTTGTCTCACTAATTGACTGATTGTTCATGCATTTCAATCAGGGTATGGGCTTAGAGAGTCTTACACTCCACCTTTGCATCAATAAATAAGTAAAGATCTTAAATAAAAAGGTGAAGAACATAGAAAAGAATAACATAGAGATGTCCAAAGTCCATAAATGTCTAAAATAAAACCTTGGAAAAGTTAACATAGATTCTCTCATTTCCAAATCAAAGACACCAAATATTTTTTCAAAAAAAATGAGGCAAACACAAATTTCAACCAAATCCAATTGAATCATATTCAAGAGAAATATTTATTCAACCAAATCCCAAATCAAGATATGTTTAGAAATGGCCCAATCCAAATTAATCACATGGATGACACACCCATTTCCTATGAAGAAATTTACTTTCAACAAACTCTCCCTCCATTCCTTCATCCCTTAAAGATTCACAAGAGAAAGAACTGGTCCACAACTACTACATATTAATCACATGGATGACACACCCATTTCCTATGAAGAAATTTACTTTTAATAAACTCTCCCTCCATTCCTTCATCCCTTAAAGATTCACAAGAGAAATTAGATGCATGGTCTAATGCAAACATGGAGACATAAATTATAACCCCTCTCCCATTAACTAATGAGGTTTGAGGGTATATTGGATGTGGAACACAAAGATTTTACACCTTTCTCCATGCACTAGATGCCCTAGGTCGAGGGTTTTCTAGTTCACATAATCTTTGATATTTGTGTTAAAACTTAATAATATTGATTGAAACAAAGACCAAAAGAGAGGTTATGTGGGCCTTCATTAATGGCTATATTTTCCATTAGAGCCACTTCATATGCATAGGTGATGAACATGCAGATTTTCCTAAGCACTATTAGTAGCTTACCCTGCAACACATGTACTATTATGAAAATCATCACAAGTCTATTTGTTGCTGGGTCTAGCTCCCAATATTGCTTGGCGAAATCTACATGTTTTTCACCTGTGCATATACCTTCTCTGATAAACTCTTATATGCATAGGTGATGGACATGCAGATTTTCCTAAGCACTATTAGGAGCTTACCCTGCTACACATGTAGTATTGTGAAAATCATCACAAGTGCATTTGTTGCTGGGTCTAGCTCCTAGTATTTGTTGGTCAAATATACATGTTTGTCACTTGAGCATATACCTTATTTGATCAACTCTTATATGCACAGGTGATGAACATCAAGATTTTCCTAAGCACTACTAGGAGCTTACCCTGCAACACATGTACTATTGTGAAAATGATCACAAGTCCATTTGTTGTTGGGTCTAGCTTCCAGTATTTCTTGGTCAAATTTGCACATTTTCACCTGTGCATATACCTTCTCAATCACACATATGTTAAGGTATGTCATACATGTCATCTTTTTTCATCTTTTTTAGTCGTAATTTCCTTATAGTTAACAAAGGGTTAATCATGTACCAATTAATATTATTTATATTAACAAATTATATTTTTGGTCATAGGTTGATAGGTGAGTGTTTGTTACCACCATCAAACAATCATAACAATAATAATATTAGTTTTTGTTTTACATAATTGCATTCCCCAAATCATTACTGGCAAAATTTTGAACATATCTAAATAGAATACTTTGTGCTTGACATACTTAAATGGAATACACCAAGAAATACCAAATGATGAATGCTCAATTGTTGTAATGGAAAAGCATCAAAACCATCCATTTCTAAAACTTGATTCACTCTATGTGGAATACTATTTTGTTTAATATTTTATTCCAGCTTGATATTTCATTCATTTTTCATATACATAGAGAAATGGACAGTTCTGAGACAAGTTTCTATGACTATGATAAATGTCCCTATGTGTTGACAAAATTAGAGTTGACAAAATGGTTGTTCATCGACTGTATCTACCATTAGAGCCACTTCATATGCACATGTGATGAACATGCAAATCTTCCCAAGCACTATTGGGAGCTGACCTGACAACACATGTACTATTGTAAAAATCATCACAAGTCCATTTGCTATCGGGTCTAGTTCCCAGTATTGCTTGGTTAAATCGACATGTTTTTCACATGTTCATATACCAAATGATGAATGCTCAATTGTTGTAAAGGAAAAGCATCAGAACCGTCCATTTCTAGAACTTGAATTTCTATAGTCTTAATGATTTTTCTATAGTCCTAATGATTTTTCTTATTTCTTGTCTTTTGTCCATTTTTTATTTCCTATGTCTGTGCTTGGTGACAAGATTTTGAACATTGTTGACAAAGCGTGTTTCTTTTTTTGATTATTTGATTGATCCTCTCACCTTTCCTTACTTTGTAAATTTCATTGTCCCAATCAGGTTTTGCAGTATTTTTTATTAGGTTTCATGTTTTCGATTGTGGGGTTTTGCATTGTTTGTTGCTCTTGATAAATTAGGCCTTGAATTTGACTTTTCCCATGTTTGATTTTGTGCCAATTACAGAGTTTAACTTCTTTTGATGGTATATTTCATTCACTCTATGTGGAGTACTATTTTGTTCACTGTTTTATTTCAGCTTGATATTTCATTCATTTTTCATATAGATAGAGACTACACATGCTGATAAAAAAATGAGCTATTTGATTTAGGTTTACTATTCATGATTGTAAATGGTGAATATTTTTGATGGTACTCCTTGGTGTATTCCATTTAAAAATAATAAGGTTTGTATGGCTATGATAAATGTCTCTTTGTGTTCAGAAAATTAGAGTTGAGAAAATGGTTGTTCAGTGTTTTTATCTGTAGGTTGCAAAGAAATAATCCTTCTTCCACCAAAATTCTAGTCAATGTACAAGTAATGAGTCATTCCATTCAAGAAAGACCATGTTCGACAATATCAACCTAGAACAAAATAAGGAGACAATTGCTAGATTGTGGTCTAACTTTAAAGTAAAAGGTGATGGAAAATGTTATTGTCCCTACAAAATTTGCAAGGGCTTAAAGATCTGAAGATATCTAATCAAAACATCTAAGGAACATTGTAGGCAACATGTTCACATTGAAGGGGGAAACACATTTCGTCCATTGGTATATATTTCCATATATTATTTTAACAATTTATATACATAAGAAATGAATTGATGATGACATCATGGTTATGGTTAATTTAAGGTCATCATTTTGATATAGGTCAACCACCCTGGTTTTCATGTTATGGACCATGACAATCTAGGAATGTGGATTTTTTTAATGAGGGAACATGGAGGTGTGAATATTGAAGTAGAAGGTAATGATCCCATGGAAGAAGATCATGATGATCAAGATAATAAATGATGGTACTGGTGCAACTAATGATGATGATGAAGATGACCTTGATGTACCTATACTTGAGAAGGCATACGATCCCCTATACGAAGGCTCGCAAACAACTCTTCTTACCGCTGTATTGTTGTTGGTGAACTTGAAGGTTATGAATGGTTTATCCAATGTAGAAATCACACGTATGCTAAGGTATGTCATATATGTCATCTTTTTTAGTTGTAATTTCCTTATATATAATAAAGGGTGAATCATATACCAATTAATATTCTTTATATTAAATAATTATATTTTTGGTCATAGGTTGATAGGTGAGTTTTTGTTACCACCATCAAACATTCTACCTCGCTCGTACTGAGAATTATCTTCCATTATGAATTATATTGGAATGAAGTATCAAACAATACATGCATGTCTAAATGATCATATTATATATCATAAACAACATGAATTTGCAACAGAATTCCCTGATTGTCATATTAGTAGATATCGATCAGATCAAATAACAAAAAAGGTGCCTCACAAGGTTCTTCGATATATTCCCATTATTCCACGTTTGCAATGATTATTTAGGTGCACTAGCTTGGCACAATTTATTGATTACCATGTATGCAATAGAAGTCGAGATGAAATTATGTGAATGCATGTAGATGGTTCAACATTTAAGAAAATAGAGTAAACTTGGCCACACTTTAAAAAGAACCTCATAATCTCAAGCTTTCATTAGTAGTAGACGGTGTCAATCCATTTGGAGAGATGAGATCTATTTATTCAGTGTGGCCTTTTTTTGTTATCAACAATAAAATTCCTCCTTGGATGTCCATAAAGAGGAAGCACATAATATTGGCAATGATTGGTCCAGGTATTTTTTTTATTTAATAGTCATCTAAATTAATTTATTATAAATAATCCATCAAAATGGTCATAATAATTATGTAATGCTTTTTTTCATTCAACTAGGTAAGTACCAAGTTAAATATATGAATGTATATATTGAGCCCCTTATCGACGAGTTGATGGTGTTATGGAATGGGGTCACTATGTATGACATCTCTAGACCAACAGGACAAAGACAATTTTAATTCCATGTAATGCTTGTATGGACAATACATGATGCCCCTAGGATAACACATTTTTGTGGTATGTTCTCTTGTTAACACCTCTTTTTTGGTATGTTATAGTGCTAACACAAAATTAACTTATTTAATCCAATTATATACAATCTTGTAGGTCTTCAGACAAAGGGAAAATTTGCATGTCCAGTTTGTGGTCCAAAGATGAAATCTCATCATTCAAAAAGTTTAGGAAAGTAGGTGTTCGATGAGTATAGACACTTTCTCCATAGAAATAATAAGTACCAAATTACCGAAAAATATCTTTTCAATGGGAAATAAGAGACTACATCAAAGCCACAGAGAATGATACCTCGCTTATGGAAGTTGGAATAAAATAGAATAAATCATCGAGGTAATGTCATTCCATTTGATGGTTTTTGTTTGAAATTTATATTTTGATATTGTGTTTTATTTACTGATGATGTAATTGACGCTCGTGAAGGTCATCAAGGCATTAATGACCAACTTCCAAAAGGACTAAAAATTTATCCTACACAATTTAGTAGGTTGTCATACTATGAGCAACTCCTAATCGTGCATTTGTTTGATGCTATGCATATTGAAAAGAATGTAACAAAAACATTATGGAAAATATTGAATGGAAGATGTGACAAAGATAAAATTATCAAAATTTGTAGTGACATTGAAGAATCCAGCCATGCAATGTAAAATGTCATTCAATTAAATAAAAATGGAGACTAGATTGATATAAGTACCTTTACTTGGTTATTGTCAAAGCAACAGAGCAATGCTATAAAAGAAGTCATACAAAAAATATGATTTCCCACAAGATTTGTTACAAACATAAACAATCTCATATCAAAGAAAAGTGAATTTGGGCCAGGGATGAAAACACATGATTGACATTCATTTATTAAGGTAATTCATGTTATTTTTCATTCACTATATGTTTGTATACTGCATGTAGTTTTCATTGTATTATTTAATAAAATATTGAAAAGGTCATTTTACAATTATTGCAATACGTTCTACCTCTATCTCTCCCATACCACTTCGACAACATTGTCAAATAAGTTATATATGATCTTGGAAAATACATGAGGTGGTTGTCATCAAAAGAAATAAATAAAGAAGTTATTAAATATTGGAAGAGAAAAATTCCTCATCTTATGTGTGAAATGTAAAAGTGTCCACCTTCAACTTTTTTCATTGCACAAGAACACTACCTCATACATCAAGTTGAGGAGATTGAATTGTGTAGACTTGTACAAAGTAGGTCAATGTGGATGGTTGAGAGACACTTAAAATTTTTGAAGGGATTGGTTCGACAAAGAGCACATACTAAGGGTTCTATAGTGGATGGATATATGGTATACCAGACCATGGTGTACATTAGTGAATATCTTCCTAAGTTTGCAACAAAGATCCATGTAGATCATATTTGGCATCCCAACTCCATTAACAAATTTGAAGGGGAGTACTTGACAAGAAAAGGTAGATTGATGAAAGTGAGAGGTAATTATAAGATTTTATTGTAGTTATAAATTCTTATAAATCTTCAATATAAGTTATTTGTAATTGGTCTATTTTTTTATACAGTTGGTCGAGAGTGGAATGCAATACATTTGTATATTGTGAATAATCTTGATTGGATGATGGTATAGATTGAACGATGTCAACAAAATGGTTTCTCATTAACATGGGAAGGTGTTGCTTCATTGGTTAGAGAAGCTCATCGTAATGGAGATTCCAATATTACACCAATGGTAATTGATCAGCATATGGTTTAAGAGGTAGATAGGTACATAAAAATTTATTAATGATCATGACCCATATGTTTCATATCAACTCACGATAAAAATACTTTGTACATGATTGAAAAATTGTAGGTCAAGAACCACAAAGCTATGTACTATCATGGCCACAAATTTCATATAAAAAAGTTGGATGACATAAAGAAAACTTGTGATTTTGGGATAGCTACAGTCTTCAAGGTCACTAATTCAATTCTTCAAAGAATCACAATAGTTATCTACATACTTGACATAGATAAGAACGTTTACTTTATTCCAAAAAACTTAAGATAAATTGTTATTCATATTTGTTGATGGTGAGAAATGTAATTTAAGGAATGACCAGTGCCAAATCCTAGGGAATAAGAGTCAAAAGCATACATTTACAGAAAACCCCCCAAATAAAATACCCCTAAAACCCAGATAAAATGCCTTGCAAATTACCCTCTCATTAACATATATTGTCATCAGATTCCTACACAAACTATGAATTACCTGAAATCTCCCTTAAGATTTACCCTTCCCTTGAAAGAAACTTAAGATCAACCCCACTATCTACCTTGTAAATGATGTATCAAATATGCATTACAAATTTAATACATAAAGAATTCAAGATTCATTCACGAAGATAACAAAACATATGCAAGGAATTTCATTATATTTTTATTGATAATTCTTTTGTATCAGTACGTTCAAAATAGTAATTCGTAGAACTAAAGACCTAATGCAAAAAATCTCTTTACAAATATATTTCACCACCTTCTTACAAAAATAGAAAACTTGTTATTTATACACTAGCCATCTTGGAATCCTCAAAGAAAGGATGCAACAAGCTTCAGATGGACAGGACAATGAATTTTACTAAAAAGACAAAAGTACATTACATCATGAACTGAAATAGAAAAAGAACCAGACATTTGTTTCCCATTCTAGTGAATCTTCACAGGTGGCACCTTCGTTTGTAAATATTCAAAGTAACTGCTGAAAGTTGTTGTATAAATGATGACCACCTACCGGCTAACTTACATCATTCCCTTTATGATAGTTAGCCTCCCTGTGCTCAAAGATTAGGTGCCATGTGTAGTTCACTCTTTCTCCATTGCTTCTAATTCAATGGAAGCTGGCTTATTCTTCTTGGGTTTGGTGCTTTTTTCCCATGCTGCAACCTCTTTCTCCGTTGGCTAGGTGTACACCTTTAAGCTCTATAGTAACTTTACCTATTTATCCCATCTTGAATTAGTTATGACCTTAGTATCAACAAAAAATATGGTACACTCATTCTCAACTTTAAATATATAATCTAGAATGTTGTTGAACCTGTCCATGTCTAAAGTGCCATCATCATTCAGGAAGGCCTCCTGCTTAGTCATCAACTCATTCACACCTAATTTTCACTCCTTAATACTTATGATGTTGCCATCATCTTTGTAAATTGGAGGCAAATATTTATTGAATTCTGGGCCAAACATATCCATCTTTGCCTTGACTTGATTGGAATTACCCTTGAAGAATGACCAACTGGCACTGATCAATTCTATTTTCTCTCCCACTTCTACAACTAACTCGAGGATATCAGGTTGATGTGGCTACAATAGTTCAAGCTTCTCAAAGAGAGCACCTCTACCAGACCATATGCTAAATAATGGCTCCAAGGTAGCCATGACATCTTTTACACTTTCACTGGTCTTTTTCAACATCAGGTATGAACTATGGACTGAGTCCATCTTCCCCTTTATTACTTCAAACCTATGTTGCATGATGTCAGAGAGGCCTTTCCACTTACAAATTTACAATATGATTGAAAAACCAATGTCACTGACTCTCTAATACCACTCCAAATCTGACAAGAAAAAATGGCCAATTAACAAGGACCAATAGAATGATCCTCCTACACTTCAAGCCTTAATGCTCAGGCGAGTATACCTATGGATTCAATTCTTGAAAGGAATTAGAAAACCTATTTGCATCTACTCAATGCAAATACTATTCATTAATGTCCTTTACATACTATCTGAAAGATATAATCATTTATAAATTTGTTTGATGATGAAGAAATTGCCTATTAAGAACAGACCAATGTCTTATTCTAGGGCATAGATTCATGTACAACATACATCAACAAAAAAATTAATTCAAACACACCCAGAACCCAGATCAACTGCTTTGCAAATTGTTCCTCTCACTCCCACATACAGACATCAAATTCTCATAAAGCCTATAAATTCTATGAAACTATCTTTAAGGATTTAATCCTTCCCTTGGAAGGAACTCAAAGACAACTCCAAAATCCACTTTGTAAACCATACATTAATTCTCCTTTGCAACATTAATATATAAGAACTCAAGCCTACAACAAGAAGACATTCATAAATTTGAGATGGGATTCTAGTATTTTCTCATTAAAAATCTTCAATATCAATACATTAACAATGACAGAATGCCAGAAAAGACTCTGGACAAAACTCTCTCTATTCAGTTCTAAAAATTCACCATCCTTGTAACAATAGAGAAGAAGAAAAATCTAGGAGAAAAGATCCAGTTCAAAAAAAAATGATAGCTATCAATTCTTAGCAAAAATATCTCCATCTTCTCTCTAAAATTGTTCCTCAAATTGATCTCCTGTAACCTCCTTCATGCCTGCAATCATTTCTCTAACTTATTTGATTCTCTCTTTCTTCAAGAAATGATTTAATTCTGATTCTTGAAATGCTTCGTGAATGCTTCTCAGTCCATTTTAAAAGAAAACATTTTAACAAACTATGGAGAAGACTATATAAATCTCTTAAATATGCATTTCACTATTTAAATATGCACTTTTCCTCTTTTTCCTGCACTTTATGCCTAGAACACACCAGATTTTGCCATGTTTCACTAGCTAATTTGATGCTCACTTCAACCCTAGCTTTGACCAAATTGACCTAGAGATTCAGAGACTGGCTTCATTCTCTTAATATCTGAATCTATTCTCTGATTGTGGTTACACTTGGAGAACACGTGACTAGCCTTATCCTCCCAATCTCCCAATGTTTTACTAACTATGAGTTTCATTTGGAGAACCAACAACTAGTTTATTCTCCCAATCTCTAGATGCTAGCATTTGGAAATCACATGACTGAGGCTATCTCCAGTTCTCTAAATGTTTGTGACTTAACTAGTTTAATCTAGAGATCACATGCCTGCGGTACTCTCTAGTTCTCTGAATTTGTTTTACTAACTGAGTTTCATTTGGAGAACCAACGACTAGCTTATTCTCCCAATCTCTAGATTCTAGCATCTAGAGATCACGCGACCGAGGCTATCTCTAGTTCTCTGAATGTTTGTGACTTAACTAGTTTAATCTAGAGATCACATGACTGAGGCTATCTTCAGTTCTCAGAATGTTTTTTACTAACTAAGTTTCATCTAGAGAACCAGTGACTAGATTCTCCCAATCTCTAGATGCTAGCATCTAGAGATCACATGACTGAGTGTTCTCTAGATCTCTGAATGTCAAGCCACTAACCGCTAGCATTTGGAGATTGGGAGTCTAAGAAATTCTCCCATTCTCTTAATGTCAAGCCACTAACTACCAGCATCTAGAGATTGGGAGACTAAAGCATTCTCCCATTCTCTGAATGTTAGTGACTTAGTTGCTAGCACTTGGAGATTCAGAGACTAAAGCATTCTCCCATTCTCTAAATGTTTTTACTGACCATGAGATCATTTGGAGAACTGGCGACTAGCTGCCATGTGTCCACCTTGCCTCCATGTCATCCACCAACCCTCTACAAAAATTTGGGGTCTTCTAGTTGTCAGCACACATCCCAATGCACCAGTTGGGTGCACACTTAGAGAGCCTCCTGCTCTTTCTTCATATCACTATGCAAGTATTACATCATTTAAACACTTTAAATTTCTCTCACCCCACCAATGTGGGATTAAATATCTCAGAAGGTTTAAATATTTCTTTTCAAAAACTTGTCTTTATGCACCTAGTTGGCAAGCATATAGCATGGTCCCACATAAGCCAAGAGATAGCCACTTGCCTCTTTTCTTTCACTTTACATTCCATTTGAGTGTTCTTCCTTTTAGATATGTCTTGTAGTAAAAACCGGGTGCATGTGGGATAAACCCACATGCAACCCCCTTTTATTTTTCTCTTCTTTCTCTACCTATACGTGTCTAAATCTCTTTTCCTTATTTCTTCCATGCACTTGGCATGTGTACACATGAAAACCCTTTGGTTTTCTTATGCATTGCCTCTCCTTTCAACTGGTATGCACTCCCATTACTTGCTGGTTTCTTTTGTATGCACACCATAATATATAGCTAGCATATAACCTTTTAATGGTAAATTCAAAATACTTAAGACATGATAGATTTAGCATGGAAATAATGGCATTCTAATCTAATAAAACATAGCACCAATCAGCCCATCAAAAATACATGAGTGCACACAACACTTCATCGAAAAATGAAACAAACATGGCTGAAAAACAAACAAATTCCAAATGCAATTTTGTGCTTGATGTGAACATCAACTGGGAAGATAAATTTATGGATTAACATGTTAAACTCCACCATTTACCTTTTGTTTACCCAAAATACATCCACCAAGATAAAGTTAGAACCATAGTGTGTCAAACTTTAAATTACATCTGGAAGAAAATGAAGAAATTATACTATGCATAAATCGACAAACCTGGAGCCATGAAAAATTCCAAAATTTTATGATAATTCAAAATATCAACTGGGTCATTGTTAGATTTCGAGCAGCCCACAAACTTTCAGTACCTCCTTTATAAATTGACCTGTGAGAAAATGTGAACTTTTAAAAATATATGTCAAACAAACTTGGATTTTGACAAAATTGGAACTAGAAACTTATATAATCATACCAAACCCTGTGAAATCTTCCAACTTTTTAATTTTGAACATTTTCTTAGATACCAAGTCTAAATTCTTTTGAGACCAAAATGACTGAGCTTCCTACAAAACCACCCTTAAAAACTAATTAAAATAGATCATATGACCCTGAATTTTGGCAAATGTATACACCTTGAAGTAAAAACCTTCACTTTGCTAAAGGGATTTGCATGGAAATACTTTGAGCTAAAAGTTATCACTGATCAAACATGGCCTTTCACAATACTGATTCTATCCACTGTCAATATGCACAAATCACCTTCGAAACTGGCTTTGAAAACTTGCCAACTGAAACCCTCAAGATTTAGAACCCTGGGTATTGATTCACTTCCACACAAGGAAAATGAATCCATAATCACCTTGTCCAAATGATCAAATGGCTAAATGCAATTAAATGCCAAAGACAACACTTTAGAAATATTCTTGATTAAAATAGTGGAATATGCAGAAATCTGATTTGGAATTGGCTTAGGAAAGTGACCAAATGGATTGGTCATGGTCTATAAATCTTTAGGGTAGGTCAGTTCTAGGTCTATAATGTGGGACAACCCTCAATTTCACTTGACCTTGAACCGGGTGCAAATAGGGTGACCATAAAGTAGGTCACCTAGATTTCTGATTTTGCAAATTTAATGAAACTTAACAAACTGCAAATGAAATGGCATTGGAAAAGTGATCAAACAAGCTCATGAGGGGATATAAATGGAAATGGATACTCACTCACATGCCTACAACACAATACAACAACCCTCATGCTAAGACTATTCACTGGGCATAAAAGGCAAACCTCCGAAGTGGGCAACTTTATGAAATTTTGAAAAGACATCAAATACAGATTTCCAGAAACACCTCAAAAAGGCTACTTCCCAAACATGCCAAAATTTAAAATTGAAACCTCATACCCATTACAAATGTCAAATGATAAGTGATAAACACCTTACCCAAGTGGTCCTTCATTAAAATCAACAAGCCCCTTCCTCTTATGCACTCGAACCTGACCTCTCACAATGATTTTCAAGGGCACAAATTCATACTTAGAGAATTTTTTTTGAATATGGACTCAAAAATATACCCTGAATTTTTAACCTCCAATAGGCTACATCTAGCTTGTCTTTCTCTAATTCATCTGCTACCTTATCATGAATCTCTACAATTGGAAGTACTGCAGCTTCAATTTTAAGATTGGAGGAGGGGGTGCCTTAGATGCCTCTTCAAGCTTATTGTTTATTTCTTCAAGCTCATCCTCTAGTTCCTTGATTTTAATTAGTTCTTGTTAGGATTGAATGCAAAGTGTTTTGGCAGTCATTCTGTAGTAGTTGTTGTTGCATTCATGACTTGGATTGTCATTGATGTCAACACAGTGATATTCTGGATATTAGCAGGAAAGCAGGTATAGTTTTGTTTTGTGCACATGTTGTATTATAGATTGGCTTGTGCATAGTTGATGGTATGTTCTTTGGTGTGTTATTAACCTATGGTTAATAGCGCAAAAATAAATTCATTCATTTGTAAGAGTTATGAGCATTTTGGTGAAAGCAGTGTTTAGACAATGTTTCTATGTAGCGATGTTCGAAAATCGGAGGATATCTCTTAGGTGGGATGGAATCTGATTTTGTGTAGTTAAAGGGATTTTGGAGACTCATTAATGATGATGTGGTTCATAGCACAAACTTTGAGGATATGTTTGGAGAAAGTTACAGTAACTGGAAGCCGATAGTTTTATGTGAATTCTGTGTGTAGCGTGTAGAATTTATTATTTTGTAATTGAGGACCAAATCATTTGTAATTATTTGAGTTTGGTATATAAGAAGGAATTTTTTCCTTATTGTAATGTGTACTATGAAGAGTGAGACATGCGAATATATGCATGAAGTGAAGAAAAGAGCTAATTTAGTGATGAAGGAAGACTTGTGAGTACAAAGATTTGAAATTGTGATCTTGTGTAGCAGAGAGTGAAATTTTGGCATAGTGTGAAGGAGGTAATATATTTCATATTATTCTATTGAATAATTCTAAGATCTTTTGGATAGTGGGTTCAGAGATCTTGCCTTGAAGCTGTTTGGGCAGTGGGTCCTTCTGTCTTCCATAAACTCTTAACCGGGTTAGAATCTTTTAACAGGGATTCAAAATCTCCTAACAGGGATTTATATGTACTGAATGTATTTTATAAGACTCCTAACAGAGTCCATCCTCTAACAAGGAACTTTCATATTAGTGCATCATTTTTTGGGCATTATTCCCACCGGGGTTTACTCTTTTCAAGAGGTTCCCTAGTTAACATATCTTGTGTTATTGTGCAATTGTGTATGATTATCTTTCTATGGTTGATCAGTACATTGATTATATTGTTTAAAGTTGTTGAATGGATAAATTATTTGATAACTGATTCACCCCCCCCTCTCAGTTATCTTGGGGATCTTTACTTTCTAACAATTGGTATCAGAGTGGCAGGTCCTTGAAAGAAAAGTTTAACAACTTAAGGAGATCCATGGTGAATTTTAGAAAAGAAAGCCCTAAGTTTGATGGAGTAAATTTTGATAGCTGAAAAGAAAAGAGGAAGACACATCTATTGTGTTTAGGACCAAGTTATTGGTTGATTACAAAGAATGAGAAGACTATCATTGAGGAAGACAATCTAGAGGCAGGAACTAAAGATGAACTAGATCTATTCATGTGTAACATACTTGCAAGAGAAGCACTTTTATCAGCACTACTGGAGAATGAATATAGTCAGGTAAGATGTTTGAAAACATCTCATGCAATTTGGAAAGCTTTACATTCTACTTTTGAAGGTGATGAACATGCAAAGAAGGCTAGATTACATAATTGGATTTGTGCATTTGAAGATATCAGAATGATGGAAGATGAATCTATTAGAAGTTATATTGGTAGGATGTCTGAGATTGTGATAGGAATAAAGTCTTGTGGAGGTGATAAGATAGAGAATGAAGTGATATGGAAAATTCTAAGAACTTTGACACCAGTATTCAAGCAGACAACGCAGATGATTGAACAAGTGATACCTTGTACATCAAAATTTTCAAGAGAGACTCTTCTTGGAAGATTAGAAACAACAGAGATGAACTTGAGATTATTAGGAGAGCTACCTAGAATAGAAACAGCATTTAGTGCTCTTAGCATTAGACCTACAAGAAGTACTAGTGTGAATGGAGATTATTCCAGCAGTAGCAGATCTGAGGAAGATAAGAAGATTGAAGAAGGTATTGCATTACTTGTAAAAAGAGAACCAGATCGTAAGAAAATCTTTAAATGTTGGACTTGTCAAGAATATGGTCATTTTGCATCTAAATGTCCTAAAAGAGTTAAGAAGTATAGAAGCAAATTTAAACCTAGGAGATCTAAAGAATGTTATTATGCAAATAATGAAGATTTTGAAGTAGGAATTGAAAAACATTTAAGTGATAGTGATAATGATAACTTTGAGGAAATAGGATTTGTAGCAATTAAAGAAGAAAGTTCTGAATCTGATAAAAGGGAAGAAAAAGCATTAGTTTCACAAGTTGAAAAAAAATTTGATTGGATTATAGACAGTGGTTGTTCACATCATATGATTGAAGATAAAAGAAAGTTTGTTAAGTTAGATAATTATGATGGAGGAATTGTTAGGGTTGGTAACAATGAACCTTGTTTGATTAAGGGTATAGGATCTATTACTCTTGATGGAAAGACTAACACTGATGATGTTTACTTTGTTGATGGACTAAGACATAATCTACTAAGCGTTGGACAATTGGATGATAAGGGTTATCAAGTTTGGTTTTCTGAGAAAACTTGTGTGATAAAAGATAAAGATGGAAATATGATTGGAAAAGGATCCAGAACTAGAGGTAATGTATTTCAGTTGAATCCTACTGAGATGACATGTTTGATAACTAGGATTGATGACAGTTGGTTATGGCATAAAATTTTTGTCATATAAACTTTGATAATATTGTCAAGGTGAGCACAACACTTGCGGTAAGAGATTTACCTAGAATTATGAAACCTACTAACATGATTTGCAAAGAATGTATGATGGCAAAGCAGAAAAGGAGTTCATTTCCCAATAAGAAGTTCACATCGACAGAGAAGCTGGAGATTGTTCATATAGACTTGAGTGGTCCTACTAGGACTAGAGGATTCTATGGTGAAAGGTATTTTATGATTCTTGTTGATGATTTTACAAGAATGATGTGGATTGCATTTTTGAAAGAAAAATTTGAAGCATTTGATAAATTTAAGATCATGAAAAGAAAAATTGAGAATGAATCTGGAATGAAGATTAAGTGTCTAAGATCTGATAGAGGTGGTGAATTTACATCTAGAGAGTTTAAAACTTTTTGTGAAATGAATGGTATTAAGAGACAACTTTCAGACCCTAGAACACCAGAACAAAATGGTATTGCAGAAAGAAGGAATAGGTCAATAACTGAAGCAGCAAGAGCTATGTTGTTTGAAAATGATTTGGCTAAAACTTTTTGGAGAGAAGCAGTGAACACAATAGTATACACTATGAACATAGTACAAATCAGAGTAGATACAGACAAGACACCTTATGAATTATGGTTTGGACGTACACCCTCAGTTAAGTATTTTAGAATTTTTGGAAGTAAATATTATATAAAGAGAGATGATGATATAGGAAAGTTTGATCCTAGAAGTGATGAAGGAATATTTCTTGGATATTCTTTAAAAAGCAAAGCATATAAATGTTATAACAAAAGAACTAAGACTATTTTTGAAAGTGCGAATGTAAAAGTTGATGAGAAGTTTAAAATTTAGGAAAGAATGCTTGATTATGAATCTGATGGAGAAGCACAACCTCAGCCTAACATTGAAAATGCAAAATTATTTTTTGAAACTAATAGTGATTTGCTGAATGAAAGTCATACTGAAGAAGACAAAGAAGAAAACAAAGAAGAAAACAAAGAAGAAAACAAAGAAGAAAGCAGAGAAGAATCTATAGTCGGAACAAGATCAGTAACTATGACACCTAACAGGTATACTTCAAGACATCACCCTGTTGAGCAAGTTATTGGAAGTTTAGATAGAGGAGTTTTGACTTGAAATAAGGTACATTTATGTTTGATTTCTCAAATTGAACCTAAGACTACTAATGAAGCTTGTGAAGATGAACATTGGATCAATGCTACGAAAGAAGAACTAGAGCAGATTGAAAAAAACAAGACATGGGAATTGGTCCCTAGACCTAAAGACAAGAATGTGATTGGAACAAAGTGGGTATTTAGAAACAAGATGAATGAACAAGGAGAAGTGATAAGAAACAAAGCAAGATTGGTATGTAAAGGATATTCACAACAAGAAGGAATTGACTATGAAGAAAATTTTGCACCTGTGGCCAGACTTGAAGTAGTGAGAATGTTTCTAGCATATGCAACTTACAAGAAATTCAGAGTGTATCAGATAGATGTGAAGTCAGCATTTTTGAATGGTGAATTGGAAGAAGTCTATATTGAGCAGCTTGAAGGTTTTCCTTTGACACAAGAAGGAGATATGGTATGTAAGTTAAAGAAAGCTTTATATGGATTAAAACAAGCACCTAGAACCTGGTATGCAAGATTGGATAAGTATTTATTGAAATTGGGATTTATAAAAGGAACAACAGATAGTAACTTATACACAAAAGAAATTGGGAATGGTTTGTTGGTTATAGTTATATTTGTTGATGATATTATCTTTGGAGGAGAAGATGAAGCTAGTGACAAATTTGCAGATGAAATGAAGACTGAATTTGAGATGAGCATGATTGGAGAAATGAAATATTTTTTGGGATTACAGATAACACAAAGCAAGGAAGGTATATTTGTAAGTCAGAATAAGTATTTAAATGAATTATTGAAAAGATTTGGAATGGAAGATTCTAAACCTGTTGGAACACCTATGGTAACCGGACATAAGTTATCTAGCAAAGATGAGACACCAGCAGTTGAGCAGAAAAAGTACAGATCTATGATTGGAGGATTGCAGTACTTGACACATACAAGACCTGATATAGCACATTCAGTGGGGATTGTAGCAAGATTTCAAGCAGAACCTAGAGAATCACATTATGCAGTAGTAAAGAGGATATTGAGATATTTGAAAGGAACAATGGATTATGGATTATGGTATGAGAATTCTAATGATTTTACTTTATGTGCCTATACTGATGCAGATTGGGGAGGTAGTGTTGATGACAAGAAAAGCACCAATGGTGGAGCCTTTTTTCTTGGAGGTAAATTGGTCTCTTGGCTAAGTAAGAAGCAAAATTGTACTTCACAAAGCACAGTAGAAGCAGAATATGTTGCAGCAGCAAATAATTGTAATCAGATTATTTGGATGAAGCAGATGTTGAAAGATATTGGAATAAAGTTTGATGTGCCTGTTGTTATACATTGTGATAACACTAGTACAGTGAGTATGTCAAAAAATCCTATTTTACATTTTAAGACTAAACATATTGAGATCAAGTATCATGTTGTAAGAGAGAAAGTTGCAGAAAAAGAAGTAAGATTGGAGTACATAAGTACAAAGGAGTAGATAGTAGATATATTTACAAAGCCTTTACCTAAGGATACATTTGTGTATCTGAGAGGTATGCTTGGGGTTATGCCCCAACCTATTTTTGAGAATTTATTCAGATGATTGCATCTGTCCAGTGGTATATGAGCCCTATCTTTCTTCTGGATTGGATGTTGGAACTTCCTCTATGGGGGAGTTTATGAGCTGAGTCATGAGGACTCTTGTTATTGTATTTTTCTGAAAAGTGTCTTTTGACATTAAGTTGTTGTTGACTTAGTGATAGAATTTTTGTCATTGATGTCAATGGGGGAGAGATATACATGAAAAACATTGTGGATTGTATGAGAGAGCTGAATAGGAAAATGAAGCAAGATTTGATTTGATATTTTGCAGTGATGTTGCAGTATTTGATTTTTGGAACATTGGATGTTTTTCATGTATGTTACCATCAATGCCAATGGGGGAGATTGTTAGGAATGAATGAAAAGTGTTTTGGCAATCATTCTATAGCAGTTGTTGTTGCATTCATGACTTGGATTGTCATTGATGTCAACACAGTGATATTCTGGATATTAGAAGGAAAGCAAGTACAGTTTTGTTTTGCACACATGTTGTATTGTAGATTGGATTTTGCACAATTGATGGTATGTTCTTTGGTGTGTTATTAACCTATGGTTAACAACACAAAAATAAATTCATTCATTTGTAAGAGTTATGAGCATTTTGGTGAAAGCAGTGTTTAGACAATGTTTTTGTGTAGCGATGTTCGAAAATTGGAGGATATCTCTTAGCTGGGATGGAATCTGATTTTGTGTATTTAAAGGGATGTTGGAGAATCATTAATGATGATGTGGTTCATAGTGTAAACTTTGAGGATATGTTTGGAGAAAGTTACAGTAACTGGAAGCCGACAGTTTTATGTGAATTTTGTGTGTAGCGTGTAGAATTTATTATTTTGTAATTGAGGACCAACTCATTTGTAATTATTTGAGTTTGGTATATAAGAAGGAATTTTTTCCTTATTGTAATGTGTACTATGAAGAGTGAGATGTGAATATATGCATGAAGTGAAGAAAAGAGCTAATTCAGTGATGAAGGAAGACTTGTGAGTACAAAGATCTGGAATTGTGATCTTGTGTAGCAGAGAGTGTAGTTTTGGCATAGTGTGAAGGAGGTAATATATTTCATATTATTCTATTGAATAATTCTAAGATCTTTTGGACAGTGGGTTCAGAGATCTTGCCTTGAAGCTGTTTGGGCAGTGAGTCCTTCTGTCTTCCATAAACTCTTAACCGGGTTAGAATCTTTTAACAGGGATTCAAAATCTCCTAACAGGGATTTATATGTATTAAATGTATTTCATAAGACTCCTAACAGGGTCCATCCTCTAACAAGGAACTTTCATATTAGTGCATCATTTTTTGGGCATCATTCCCACCGGGGTTTACTCTTTTCAAGAGGTTCCCTAGTTAACATATCTTGTGTTATTGTGCAATTGTGTATGATTATCTTTCTATGGTTGATTAGTACATTGATTATATTATTTAAAGCTGTTGAATGGATAAATTATTTGATAACTGATTCACCCCCCCCTCTCAGTTATCTTGGGGATCTTTACTTTCTAACAGTCCTTTCTCTCTGTCCTTTGCTCAAGGGCACAAATTCATACTTAGAGAATTTTTTTTGAATATGGACTCAAAAATATACCTTGAATTTTTGAGCTCCAACAGTCTACATCTAGCTTGTCTTTCTTTGATTCATCTGCTGCCTTATCAAGATTCTCTGCAATTGGAAGTACTGTAGCTTCAATTTCTAAGATTGGAGGAGGGGATTCCTTAGATGCCTCTTCAAGCTTATTGTTTATTTCTTCAATCTCATCCTCTAGTGCCTTGATTTTCATTAGTCCTTTCTCTCTATCCTTTTCCAAAAAAATGGCATCATCAAATAATTTTCCATATCGGTTAAACAGTTGAGCAGTCTTGGCCTCATTTAGGTGGGCAAAATGAGTCACTACTTTTGACACTTTAAGATCACTGGTGTTTAAGACACTCTAGATGATCTTGTTTCCTTCCATCTTTTCTTCTATGCTAAACATGGAGGTATTTTGAGTCCTTGGGGCAAGAGAGCACATTGCCAAGGCTTGAGACTTAGGGTCATAACCACACCCTCTTATCATTTCTCCTATTTGGGTCTCATATGAAAAACTACCATATGGTTGTCTTCTTATTTGATCTATAATGAATGTTGATGTAAGTCCCACCCTGGCACCAATAGCATCCCACTAGATTTCACCAATTTCCTATGTTCCTCAATAGAAATGGTTTCTAATTCGGGATCATATGCAGCTAGGGATTTCAAAACTTCATCACTTGGGTTAAAGCCATTAGTCACTTGACTGGATATCTCTTGCTACTTCTTCTATATCAAATTTTTTATTAACTCCTCACTTTTGATGAACTGATCATCACTGAGCAATTCTTCTTGATATGTTTCTTGTTCATCTTTACATAATAGGAGGGGAAATCCTACCTCTTCTTGTGTGGCCACCTTTTTTCCTTCTTTGATTCCCTTCATCATATGGTGACAATAAGATCTATCACTGGGCACTAGGGATACAACCCTGCCAATCTCTTTCTTTTTTTTTTTCCCTTTTGAGGGTCCTCCTTCCTCAAGTCTCAGTTTCTTTCGATGAGGCTCAGGTGCATCTTCTATGTTAGGGGAATCCTAGTCTAGATCAATAATAGGAGGCTCATTTACTTGGGGAGGGCTATCCTCTTCATACGATCCCTCACTACCTTCCTCATACTCTTGAAGAAGAGTAATATTTTTTCACCTCTTGCTTCGCTTCAATATCGGCTTGCAACTAATTGGAGAGGGTTTCATACATCTCCACCATTCTATCAATTCTGGACAAGTAGGGGAGGTTTTGGAAAAACCCTCCAAATGAAATTTCAGCCTTCTTAATTGGAGCTTCCAAGTGTAAAAGGTCATAGAACTCAGTGATCTTCCTCCCAATATCATCTTCATCTAGTGTAATTCTAATTACATCTTCATCATCACATCCCTCACAGTATTTAATAGCACCAATTTGGGGAATGAGAAACTTCTTGGAATCTTTTATAAAATCCTTTGAATCCACATACCTATATACAACAAAGGCCATCTTGAAATGATTCAGCCACATGCGGAGTTGTGGCAATGGTCTTTTTCCAATCAGAAAACTTGGCAATTTGAATTACCGAGGAGTGAAAGTTCCCTTCCTATGCAGAGCAAGGTGTTCTTTGTCAGTCCATATCAACTACCAATTTAATTCCAATAGGGCAACCTATGGTGACACATATTTTGGAAGTATGTGAGGGGGATGTGGGCAACCATAGACTCTAATAAATGTGAAGGTCTGACCCAAATAGAAATCACCCCAGTTATGGCCCATTTGCTAGTTGTTTACAACTTGTTTAGTCCTAAGAAGCCTAAGCACTCTAACCAAAATCCTTATAATTTTTGTCCCCATTAGGTTCAGGATTAGATGGACTTTCCAATTTTGGAAACCACAAAATTTATTCTCATTGGAGGTGTAATTCCACACTCTCAACCAAAGTTGCACTAGACTTGGCTGTCCCTCCTTCATTATTCTGGGTCTCAACATGTGCACATCCAAATTATCAACATTTTAGTACATGATCATATGCATCAATAGAGAGTAGTGAATGAATTTTATTTTCTTCTTACCCTCTCTAATGCTCACCAAACCCTCATACATCCTATCAATTAAATATTGGATGTAATCATAGTCTGTGTTGGCATGTGAGTTCTGAATATCTAGGATCATCATCAACATATCACCTGGCATCCTTTCTTCATTTATATCTATCCATAGAACTCGATACAATCCATATGATATATATTTCATATAAAAGTGGAGGGCCTTAAAATCATTGGGAGCTTTTATGTGTGCAGGGAGAGGGGAAACATACTTACCAATCCTAGGCATATGATAGGCAACCTGGGTTTTTACAAGCTCACCTATCTTGCATACTTCTCCTTCTCCTTTCTTAGGTCAATCTCAGTGGATGATGAGGAATAAAAGCTGAAATCCTTCATAAAGGACCCCCTATCAATGGTAACTAGGGATGATTGGTATCTTTTCCTGATTGTTTTAGACACAGGATCATAATTCTTGGTTAATTCAAACATGAGGTCAATATCTATAAAAACATCAAGAACTCTGAGCTTGGCCATACCTAATGTCCATGCATTGTAGATAGGGATAGGTCTAAAATGGTTATTATAGAAATAATTGAATAACATAATACCAGAGCAAGAAGGGGTATAAGGGTCCCTACAATTTGACATGTCATTAGTGAAGACTTCATCACTCACCTTCTTGTTTTGATTTGAACCAAGGAGCAACATGATGAATTCTTTAGAAAAATTTGGCTTTCCCTTCTGCTCATCTCCTTGTTCCTTTTCTCCCTCATTGGATGAGGCTCAACTAGACTCAGGTTGACTCATTTTGCAATCTCTAAATGATGCTTGGGCCTGTAAATCTATTTTTCTCAATTGCACATTGCAATGGCTCCAACTTCATAATTTATCTTCTAAAAACTAATAAGTGTAAATGCACGAATGTCTTGTCTATATATCATTGATCATTGAATGCATGAAAATTGCCAAAATCACTGCAAATTTTCCCTAAGTCACTTCAACATTCACTTCTACATGACACCAAATTCAAATCCATGCTAGTTGTAAGGTGAGATGTTGATAGGGTACATTTAAAACTTGGAAAGAAAGCAAAAAACTAGTGATCACTATTTTATTGCTTTAAAGGCCTCAAAAACTATCAAAAGTCCTCAATTAGAAAATGATTGGCTAGATTTTTACTTTTTCCATCTTGGCAAGGTAACTTTTCCATGTCATAACAACCTTTTTATTTACCATTTATGATAACTCAACCAGGCTCTATCTGGAGATTCAGCGGTTGAAGGCACCTCATGATCTCCAAATACTTTGCTTAACTATGATTCAATCATGAAATCTAGTGACTGAAGACATTCTCTAAATCTCATAGGACTCATCTTAACTAGGGTTAGTTTTTGAGAATGAGTGACTAAAGCTTTCACGCGATCTCTCAACCCTTAACTTGACTCACATTTTGATCATGAGATCTAGTGAATGAAGAAAATATCACAATCTCGAGGTCTTTAACTTAACCTTAGTCCCATTATGAGATTCAAAAATTGAATGTATTCTTGAAATCTCCCGATCTTCTCTTTAACCTCAGTTGTATTATGAGATTCAGTGAACACCTTTATCTCTAAATTTCTAGATATCTTTCTCAACCCTGGTTAGTGCTTGAGATTAAACACCATCCATTGATCTTCATTAACATCCACGGCCCTTTCTAAAAATCCAAATGTTTCAAGGTTTGACCATTTAATTACGAGAATAGGAGATAACTGCTACCTTATTACTTTAAGCCTTGTCACTAAATCTTAGAATGCAAGGTCACTAACCACAAGATTTATGAGATTAAGTGAATACCCTATTCATTGAATCACCAAAAAAATTAACTTAACCACCAACTATTCGGAGAATACGCAACTGAAAAAACTATCATTTTCTTATAACCTTGTCGCTAGATCACTAGATGTTTCAAACTTAATCATTGGGATTTGGAGATTAGGAGAAAGCCTCTTTCACTAGATCATTGAATGTTAACTCACTAACCGTCAAAATCAAGAGATCAAGAGATAACCACTTCCCTAGATCATTGGATCCTTTACTAAATGCAACCTTTAACTTGAGATTTAATAACAACCATCAATCAAGAATTGCATCCATGATCCTCATTGAATCGTTGAATCCTCCAGAACTTCACTGTGACATTGAGAGAATGGGAGATAACCATTGCACTGAATCGTTGGATGCTTAAAGAAAACTTCTAGGAATCATGAGATCTAGAGAAAGCATTGTCGCTGAATTGCGAGATAAATTCACTAATCGCCCATCATTTAGAGATTCATAGACAACATAAAACAAGATAAAGTCTTAACTATATCGCTCATTCTCAAAATCAAATAAGACTTCTCATTTTTATTCTGAGATTAGGAGACCAAAGGGAACAAGAATATCCATGTGCACATTGAGAACTTAAGTGCCCAAAAAAGTAACATGAAATCATAAAAGCTAGGGCACACTTAAAAACATTTTCAAAGATAAATCCCTACCAAAGACAAAAAAGACCTAGGGCAAGGACATATTGACATTTTTTGTACATGGTGAACTTGAGACTCAGACCCTTTTTATAAAATTTCTTGTAGACACATAAAATGAATGAGACACAAGCATGATACAGATGTCAATCAAGAATAATAAAAGACATTTCTCAGAAAACCTAAAAATTACTCCAACATTGGCTCTATCTGAGGATGCTTGAACACAAGTTCATAGCAAGTAACCAAGAATCTCTTGGTGGCAGAACAAAAAATACCAACCTACTGCAAAAAGAAAATACACAAATAAAGAAAACACACCTGTACATATATTACAAAACTACTGTGCATAGAAAAGATTGGAACTTAATTGAAGAAAAATTTCAGAAATTGTCCATGCACTGGCAATTCCTACTCCTCACCATCTAGATTTTTCAAAAAATAGGAATATTTTCCATGAATCTAATGAATAATATAAGGACCCAACGATAAAGATTCAAATTTCTTGTGTTTTCCCTTATCTTCATCCTTGGTATTCCATTGAAGGACCAAATCACCAAGATGGAATTTCCTAATATTGGCTCTTTTGCCAAAAAGATACTTCATTCTCTACTATAATTTTACATTCTCTTTCTGACTTTCTCTTCTTGTTTCATCCAATTCAATCAATTGGACCATTCTATCTTGCAAAGGATCACATAATTCCAATCCTTCATCTTGTATAAATTGATAGATAGGCAGAAAATTATTTATAGGTAGTCTAGACTTTATACAATATACTAATTCAGAGGGAGATTTACCTGTGGCTCTTTTTTCTGTAATTCCATCTGCCCATAATGGTAGTTTCAATTTTGCATGCCAAGTTCTTTTGTTCTTTTCTAATGTTTTATTTAGGATTTACAGAATGCTCTTATTTCTTGATTTTTCTTTCCCATTGGCCTGTGGGTGGTATGGGGATGAATATGAAAAGATAATTCCCATTTCAAAATAGAAATCAGTGAATTCTTCTGACCTAAAACACATGGCATTAACCATTACTAGTTTGATAGGAACACCAAATCTAGTCCCTACATTATTCATTAAGAATTCAATTACCACTGTGCTTGTAGCTTTCTTAGTTGGGGTTGCTTCAATCCAGTTAGTAAAATAATTAGTAGCAACTAGTATCCAACTATGTCCCCCACTAGATTTTTCTGCAAATTCTCTAATAAAATCAATACCCCACATGGAGAAAGGAGCCTCTACAACCACAAGATTTAACAATAATGCTCCTGAGAACTTTAAATTATTCAAGAACCTCTAGCATGGCTCACACTTTTTGACAAATAAATAAATATCCTTAAACAAGACATGCCAATAACAAAAAACCTTAAAATTTTGTGAGTTGTTGCTTTGGCTGAATAATGCCCTCCACAAAGTCCAGAGTGCATTTATTTTAAATTTTTCTCATATTGCCCTTTATCCAAGCATAAGAGCAATATTCCATCTTTATCTTTCCAATATAAGTCACCCTGCAATAATACATAATTTTGAGCCTGTAATATGAGGCTTCTCTTCTGATTATCATTCAGGCTCTTTAGGCAGCTGGCATTTTTGAGGAAATGCACAATGTTAGTATACCATGGTTGCATCTCAGTGCTAGTAATTGTTCCTCGACCCATGGCAACACTATTTACCTAGACCAGGTCCATATTTTCTTATGTCATTAATTTCTCTAGTCCCAAGCCCCTAACCAACTTGGTAATATGAAGCTCTAAGTCAAAATCTTGGATTCTATTAATCCACTTGCATCTTTTCCCTATGACCTCACTCTGAACTAGAATGTCCTTTATTGCATCATGAGGAACATATGCATTAACCTTAGCACAAACCAAATAAGGTCTGAAAGCCTTAACTTCTTTTACCAATGCATAAGCTTGTTTTTCCATTAGCTCATAATTTAATTTAGATAATTGTAATGATTTGCTAAAGAAATCAATGAGATGCTCAAATCCTTCCCCATCCTTTTGTAATAGAACTGTAGCAATAGTATGAAAAGATGCAAAAGAAAACAAGGAGAAAGGCTTGGAATAATTAGGAGATATTAAAATAGGGGCTTCTTGAATTGTTTGTTTAATTTTTTTAAAAGCCTTTTGTGTTTCCTGATTCTAGTTAAATTTTACATCCTTCTTTAAGAGCTTGACTCTAGGCTTGACCATCTCTGCAAAATTAGCAATAAATCTTCTAAAAAAATTAATCTATCTAAGGAAAGAATGTACACCTTTGAGGTTTTTAGGAGTAGGAACCTTTTGAATTGTTTGAACTCTTTCAGGATCAATTCTTACTCCCTCTTTAGACACTATATGCCCTAATAGCTTTCCTTCACTAACAACAAATTGGCATTTCTTAGGATTTAGTGATATGCCAAAATCTAATGCTTTGACCAAGACCTTCGCTAAGTGATTACAATTTCCATCAACTCTCTTAGAATAAGTAGTCAGATCATCTTGATATATTACCATAAGAACATTGATAAGATCCTTAAAAGACACATCCATTTCCCTTTGAAATTTTTCTCTAGCATTTTTTAAACTGAAAGGCATACAAACATAAACATAAGTTCTCCAAGGAGTAGTGAAGGTTGTTCTAAACTATTCTAATTCTTTAACTAGCACTTGGTTATATCCTGAGAAACCATCCATCATGGATAATAACTCACAACTAGTCACTCTATGAAGCATAGCCTTCATGTTAGGCAATCCATAGTTATCCTTTAATGAGGCAACATTTAAGTTCCTAAAATAAACATATAGTCTTATGTCACCATTCTTTTTTTTGACTGGTACTAGCTTAAAAACCCAAGATCAATGCCTTATATGCTCAATAATGCCATCATCTTGTTAGGATTAGGTAATACTAAGAGGGGGGGGAATCATTATCACTGAACTTTGATTTAAACATTAACCAATTGTAAATAAACCATAAAATTGCTAAAATGAAAAGAAAAATAAAACATAGCACATAACTCATGACACCATAATTTGTTCTTGAGGAAACCCTAGCCAAGGGAAAACCACGGTGGGTATGGTACCCACAACTATGCACTAAAATATTGTATCCTTGTTAGGAGATCTAGCCCTATTAGGAGTTGATGATTACATAGTACAATTACTTGTTAAAGGATTACAAAACCTTGTTAGGGGTATACAAAATACCTGATTAAAGGTGGTGAGAAAACAACTCTTACAATAATTTTTTTTACAAAGAGTTCTCCAAAATATGAATAATACAAACACTTATCTTGCTTATGTAGTTCTAGTTAAAGATCTATCTCTTACTGATCTCACATCTAATCTCTACTTTTAGATTCATAACTTTTCTTCTCCATCATAATCACAATACACACCACTTTCATAAAAGCACTCTATACTTATACAAAAACTTCTTATCCAGTCGGCTTCAAAAATACCATGCAAAACATAATAATTAATTATGTAAAGAGAAAGTATGAATTTGGCAATCATATATCACCAAAGAGTTGGCAATATAATCTATTCATGTGACTTAGCACATTACCATACCAAGTAACCTTACTGCAATCACCGCAACTGCTCATGTGCCCTATTATACTGATTTTACTGTCTTTGCATACCTTTCCAACACTGTATCTTACTTATCTGATCACCAAAACTTATGTAATCTTAACCAAAGAATATCCATATACTAAAATACCTTTTATTAACTTTTCAAGCCATAATACCTTATAAATATTCATCACTGACCAAAATTGTAACACTACACCCCGTTACCTTGATTCTGGACTTAGTCATTTTTATGACTGTGATTCCAGTACTGAATCTCTCATCATGCGATCACTCCAGTATAAATGTTTCCACAAATGACAACACTCAAGTGATCCCTAGTGCCCCAAAACATCACTTTCCAATAATCTCTCCCCTTGGCATTGATGGCAACACTTAGAAAAATGACTAAGTGTCACAATACAACTCTCTTCTTTTCTTTCTCTTTTCTACTTTTTTTTTCTTTATATATCTTTTTCTTCTTCTTATTATTTTCCTTCTCTCCCTCTCTTTTACTTTTCTCCACATACTACTCTTTTCTTTCTCTTCCTCTCCCTTTCACATCAATGGCAAAGGCACACTCAAAATTTAAAAACTTAAGCACAAAAAGATTCACTGCTTACTTACCAGATTTATGACATCTTGGAAAGAGTTTTCCAAGGTCTTTACTTGCTTAGCCCATGATTTTAACAGTAGCTCAATGACATGGATTAATCCATTCAGTGCAAATAATGTTGTCTCTGCTGCCTTAAGCTCTGTAGGCACAGTCATTGCACCTTCTACATTTTCCATCTCTAAAAGATGTGACTCAAGCATTGCAAACCTAGGGTTCAGTAGGCTTCTTAATATGTCAAATATGTGTGTAACTCTCCCCTTGTCTATTTCCAGTACAATTATCTTGTCCAAAAGTTTGGATGTTTCTTTTTTCAATTTAGCCATAGTTAGTGAAGATGATTCAAAACCATCCATTAGACTATCAAGAGTAGCCCTATCCTTGGCTAAGATCTCCTCAATGTTCTTTGCATGCCTACAAGGACTTATGTAGTAGCTGTAAATCTTCCTACCTTATGCTACACAAATCTTAACCTTAAGAGTAGTAGCTTTGAGAATTTATAAGTCCCATGAGATGAACTGGCATACTTCTCTCAACTTCTTGTCCAAAAATTTCTTCTCAGCCTTGTCTTTTGTAGTGTGTAGAAATGAGTCAAATTGACTATCAAAGCTATCCAATACTATACAAAGGTTCTCTGCTTCATCCTTTTCTTGAAAGATGATCGGTGAGAGAAGTAGCTTGTTTACGATTTCTACAGCCCTAGCCATTACCTTTATTCTTTTGTCACCTTTCTGAACTGATCTCTCTTTAGCTTTAACAAAGACCATGAAGGATAGCTTCATAAGCTCATCTTCATCCATGCTGTCTACATCAGAACTTTTTGGTTTGATCATGCTTTCCAATAGTAAAGAGGTGTCCATTTTAACCTCAACTACTTTTTTTGTTCTGGTCTCTTCTACCCTCTTTTATTCCTATTGTGATTCCTTTTCTTGCACTTTATCCTTTATTTTCTCCTTTTTTCTCTTCCTCCAACTATTCTTATTCTCTAACTTCCATCACACTATCCAAATTATCCAAAAATGGATCATTAATATCATGCAAAGTGTCAAGGGTCATAGGCACACCAGAGATAAAGAAATATGGTTGCATGATGTGTTGTATACTTTCATCCATTGCATTGGAAATTTCTCCCAATCCCAAAGATGTAGGCTAAGTGACCTTGGGAGGTGAGGTCTTCTTTGGAACATCATACATTATAATTATCTAATACCTTTTGAGTGTCCTTAATTACCTCATCATATTTCATAGCCATGATTTTGACTATTTCGGCCTTTGTCCTCAGTAGGGGTTTTAATTCTTTTATAATTATTTCTCTTTCTTGTATTGATACAACTGGTAACATGTCCTTAATGGCTCTATTCATTATGTTTTCATCTTTTGTTTGTGCCAACTACTTCCTGATTTCCAGTTTGTTGTATAGTTCTTTGGGGATACTTGCTTCAACTTCTAATATTTTTTTCTTAAAAATCAATAAGTGTTCAATTATTGTGTCTTCAATAATAGCTTGATCTTCATAACTATATCTCTCATAGTATCTGTCCACTGTCTTTAGATTTCCATCTTTTATTACTCTTTTTTGCAATGATTTGAGGTCAGGTTTCCACAAAGTTTGTGTATCCTTCTGCGCTGCTTCTTCAACTTTTTAAACTACCTTTTCTTATTTCTTCTTCCTCTTCACTTTTATCTCTTTCTCCTTAGGACTGTCCTGCTTACTTGATCTTGTAGATCTCCTAGGAATGATCGTAGGCACAACTTCTTGTGCTACCTCTTCTTGGGTAACTAAAAAGTCAACAATATCAGTGCTAGGACTTATTGTTTTATTTTCCTCTGAAGGGATAGGTGCATTAGTAGCAATGCTAGAAGTTGCCTTCATCTTATTTTACATGTCTATCAACTACCTTTTAGTGATTCCTACCTTCACAGTGATATCTTCAAAAAATTTTCTGACTTTCTTTTTCCTTGTTACCTTTTCTTGCTCTTCTCTAACTTTTTCATACTTCTCCCTATATGTTCCCCATATTTCTTGGGCAGGGTCTATTTCTACTACCAGTACATGCTCTACCTGCATGGTTATAATCTCAACACTTCATATCCCATAGGATAACACCATTTCATTCTTGGTTCTACTACCTCAAAGAAAACACAATCAGTTTCAAGCATGAAACAAATGGTGTCCTCATACTTTTCAACTATGTTTTCTAGTATCCTATACCTTTCTTTCATCTACCTCGGGAGTATCTTTTTCATGGAAAATAGTTCACCATCAACCCAATTCTTATCTTTTCTTTGGTAGTACTCTAAAATCTGAATTGTAGTGGGTAGATTATGTTGGAAACTACAATTGAAGCAATTGTTGTGTTTTCATTGATGTCAAATCTTAACTAATAAGACTGTTGCTACTTAGGAAAGTACTATATCTATTTGAGTGTTGCTAAGGGGATAGGAAAGGTTGGTAACAATAGCACCTAAGGAAAGGTTGAGTTATCTTGATACTACAAAGTGTACTTGACTATGTTGTACAATAATGAGACAATGTATTGTTTATCTTAGTAAGATTGAAGACTAAACTGGTAGGCTTGATAGAGAAAAAATGGAGAAATCATGTTCAAGCCGAGTAATGTTAGTGTCGATTGAGTCAGTATATGTCAACTAAAATTCTCATGTTGACCGAACATCAGTTAATTGCCAAGAAAGACAGTATAAGCCAAGGAAACATTTTTAGTAATGACCGAGCTTTCTACATGAAGACCAAGTAGTTGATCACAGTATTGACCGAGCATCAACATTTTTATATTGAAGAGAATTCAGATTTGGAGCCGACATTATTAAATTCTTAGATTATGTAAAATGTGTTGACTTTATTTATTGATTGTTTGAAAGCATTAAATGCACTGAACAATGTTTTATTGTAAATCTTTAAGAGATTTGAGATGTTTCTAGAAAAGGAGCCGAAGAACATAAAGTGGGTAGATTCAATGAATCTGACCTAACCCTAAGATCTATGAAGGAGATTGAGTGGCAAAGAAGAGTTAACCTAATTGAGGAAGTATTAAGGGAACCTAAGCATCAGGTATGTGTATGCATGGGTGAAAAGAAGATGCTGGAAGATTAGTAGATTTTATTGACTGTATAAGTAGAAAAGGATAAAGGAGAAGTGTGGTGATTGATTGAAGAAAAGTTCTGAGAAGATCAGAGATGGAAATGGAAAAGTGTCAAAGTTAGTAAACCAACATTTGTGTACAGAATTGGATCTGATATTTGCAAAGTGAGTTGTATGTTTTACAGATCATTACTGCTACTACTTTCTAACCATTGTAACAGTTAAAATCCTTTTAACAGAGGTTGACCTAACTGTCATATGTTTAAATCCTTTGAACAAGGTTGCATTCTAATAGAATGTATGTAAGTCCTATAACAAGGCTCACTTTTGACAGGGTGATTGCAATCCTTTAACTAGGTCACACCTAACAGTGTGTATTGTAACCTTTGACAAGGTTGGCTTTTAACCGAGCTCACTTCAGAAGAGTGAAAATAATAGTAGCATGTTACAAAGTGGTTTTTCCCAGATTGGGTTTCCACTATAAATCCTAGTGTCAATGATTTTGTGAATGTTTTGATTTGAACATTTTTGTGTTTTACAAGTTAGATACAACTGGGTAGTGGACTGCAATGTTATATGTTTCTATTATATAATTAGTGATGACTGAGTTGGTTTTGGTTGTTATATTTGATTTAAAGAAATTTTTTTGAAGTTTGTTTTATACATCAGGACCTTAGAACAACTGATTCACCCCCCCACTCTATTGTTCTAAATCATATTAACAATTGGTATCAGAGCTGTGTTGCTTATTATTGGTGTTTACAGAAATCAAGTTTAAAGGGACTTGAAGCAAATGATCAGGATGTATAAGAAGGAGGTACCGAAGCTGAATAAGGAAAACTTCCCTGCATGTAAAAGCTTGATGAAGTTGCATCTGGCTGGTATTGGTGATTCTACAAAGTACTACATTGAAAATGACTATCTCACTTGTCACACCTTTGAATGTCAAGGAAATGAGAGCTAAGAAAGAACATAATTAGGAAATGCTAGAAATTGCATCTGCCCTAAGCTATCTAGAATTTGAGGAAATTAAGGATTGCACAAGTGCTAAGGAGATGTGGGATACTCTTGCAAAGCTCTATGGTGGTGACCTAAATGTACTGAAAGCTAAGGCCAAGAGTCTCAGAGGTAAGTTTGATGAAATGAGACTGCAAGAAGGTGAGAACATTGCACAATATTGTGGTAGAATAAAAGAAGTTGTGAATGCTATTAGAGGAGAAAATGGGACTATTGATAATGAAACTATAATTGGAAAAGTACTAAGAACTTTTCATCCTATATATGCTATTAAGATCTTAGCTATTCAGGAATCTAGATGTAACTCTACAAATGTGCTTACTTTGGAAAGTTTGGTTGGCAAGCTGACTGCTTTTGAACTCTCTAACTATGATAACTTCACTGTTGGTAGTATTGGTAATTTTGAATCTTCTTTTAAGTCACAATTAGTTCTGGACAAGCCAAAGAAAGAAAAAGAAAGATGCATCAGTGAAAGTGAAAGTGAAAGTGATAGTGACACTTCTGATGAAGAACTTGAAGATCTAGAAGCTCTTATGGCTAGAAGACTGAGAAGGGGAAAAGGAAAATATAAACGTAAACTCCCTATTATATGTTTTGCATGTTATAAAGTTGGTCATATAGCTACTAGATGTCCTGACAGGAAGGATAAGGATGAAGAAAGAAAAAGAAAACATGAAGACAAAAGAGATGACAGAAGCTGTCGAAGGCACAAAGATTACAAAGAAAAGGTAAGAAATCTTGTTACATTGCTGAAGAACAAAATTACATTGATAGTGATGATTTTAAAATTGAGGTAGTCTATGTTGCAATAAAAAATGAATCTGATGAGGATGAGAAAATTGCATTGATCTCCTATGTGAACAAAAATAAAAAATAGATTATTGATAGTGGTTGTTCACATCACATGACTGGTGACAAGAGTAAGTTTGAGACCTTACATCATTATAGAGGTAAAAGTATAAAATTTGGTAATGATGCACCATGTCCTATTAGAGGAAAAGGTTTGATTAAAATGACTGATAAGATCTCTTGTGAAAATGCATATTGGGTTGAAGGTCTAAATTATAATCTGCTAAGTGTTTCTCAGCTCAACAACACTGGTTACCGAATAGAATTTCATCACAAGAAAGCTAAAATATTTGATGCTACTGGTGAACTGATCGGAAGTGGAGAACATACTAGAGGCAATTTGTTCTATCTTGACCTATCTGAAGAAGCATGTATGGTTGCACAACTTGATGACATTTGGTTATGGAATAAGAGGCTATGTCATGTTAACTTTGATAATCTAGTAGAAATAAGTAAGAAGAAGAAAGTAAGAGGTCTACCTAGATTGAAGAAACCTAAGAATGTGATGTGCAAGGAATGCCAGTTAGGAAAAATGACAAAGTCAAGTTTTAAGAGAAAATCCTTTACTTCTGAAAACATTTTAGATTTGGTTCATACTAACCTTTGTGGACCTATGGGTGTACAAAGTTACTATGGTGCTAGATATTTTATCTTGTTTGTTGATGATCATACTAGGATGATGCATGTAAACATTTCTAAAAGAAAAATTTGAACCTTTTCAATTGTTTAAGTGGTATTTGGATAAGGTTGAGAAGGAGATAGGTAGGAACTTGAAATGTCTTAGATCTGATTGAGGTGGAGAATTTACATCAAATGAATTCAATCTATTTTGCAATGATAGAGGGATCAAAAGACAAATGTCTGCACCTAGAACACCTCCACAGAATGGTATGTCAGAGAGAAGACACAGATCTATCTTGGATTGTGCAATTACATTGTTGATTGAAAATAATGTGGCACAAAAATATTGGAAATAAGCTATAAGTAGAGCTGTCTACACTCTTAACTGGGTACAGATCAAGAAAGGTACAAATTTGACACCCTATGAATTATGCCATGGGCATGCACCGAGTGTTAAATACTTTAGAATCTTTGGAACCAAGTGTTACATATTAAAAGACAATAGGAATAGAAATTTTGATGCTAAAAGTGATGAAGGCATATTCCTAGGGTATTCCACAAAAAGTAAAGCTTATAAGTGTTTGAACTCTAACACTAACAAAATTGTGGAAAGTGTGAATGTCAAAATTGATGAGAATGCAGAAAGAAATAAAGTTGACAACAAAAGAGAACCAGAAGATTATAGATCTTTTGTGTATATTGAAGAAGAAGAAGAGGCAAGTAACAAAGTTTCACCTGATGCCGAGTCTTGGGTAAGAAATGCCGAATGATAGGAAGATGTTGCTGAGTATTAGGAAAATTGTGTCGAAAGAGAACAAGAACATGCCGAGTGATAAGATAGTGCTGTCGAGTATCAAGAAGAGGTTGCTGAGCATTCAAAATTCAAATTTGAAAATCTTGTTGAGGAACCTAATGAAATAGAGGAGAGAAGAGTTGAACCTATTTTGGCAAAATATGTAAGAAGACATCACAAGCTTGAACAGATAATTGGAGACAAACATATTGGAATTCTGACCAGAAGTAAAACAAAGGATCCAACATGTTTACTATGTGAATTTGAACCTAAGTCAATTAGAGAGGCATTAGAAAATAAAGACTCGATACAAGCAATGAATGAAGAGATTGACCAGATAGAGAAGAATGATACTTGGACTCTGGTGTCGAGACTTGAAAAAAAAAATGTTATAGGAACAAATTGGGTGTTTCAGAATAAGTTGAATGAAAAAGGTGAAATAACTAGGAACAAAGCTAGGCTGGTATGCAAAGGCTATGCAAAAGAAGAAGGAATAGATTATGAGGAGACTTTTGCCCTTGTAGCTAGATTGGAAGGAGTAAAAACTCTGCTTGCATATGCTGCTTATAAAGATTTCAAGGTTTATCAAATGGATGTCAAGTCTACATTCTTAAATGGTATACTAGAAGAAGAAGTTTACATAGAACAACCATAAGGTTTTATTGATCCAAATAGAAGACACATGGTATGCAAACTGAAAAAATCACTATATGGATTAAAACAAGCTCCTAGAGCATGGTATGAGAGATTGCATAACTACTTGATACATATTGGATTTTCAAGAAAAAATGACACAAGCAATCTATACATGAAAGATGAAGAAGGTAAAGGTATCCCATTGGAAAAATTTTTTGTGGATGATATTATTTTTGGTGGACAAGATGCTTTGTGTAAAAAAATTTCCAATGAAATGCAAACTGAATTTGAAATGAGCATGTTTGGTGAGATCAAATTCTTTGTTGGTTTACAAGTATATTAGATGAAGAAAGGAATTTTCATTACACAGTCTAAGTATCTTAATGAAATACTAAATTTTTTTGGGATGGAAGATTCTAGACTAGTGAGTACTCCTATGGCTACTAGAAAAAAGTCATCTAAGAATGATGATGCTACAGAAGTGAACCAGACTTTGTACAAATCCATGATTGGAAAATTGTAGTATGTTGTACATAGTAGACCAGATATTGCACTAGCTGTTGGGATTGTGGCAAGATTCTCTACCAATCCTAAGGAAACACACATGATGGCTATGAAAAGAATTATGAGATACTTGAAAGGGACTACTGACTATGGGCTATATTACAAGAAGGATGAAAAATTTGAACTAAGAGTATATATAGATACTGATTGGGAAAGAAATGTAGATGACAGAAAGATTACTAGTGGTGGAGCTTTCTTTCTTAGATAGAGATTAGTCTCCTGGATGAGCAAGAAACAAAATTGCATTTCCCAATCTACTGCTGAAGCTGAGTATGTTGCTGCTGCAGTAAACTGTTCAAATTTGGTATGGATAAAACAACTGTTGGTAGGCATGAAAGAAGAAATCACTGAACCTGTTGTTATTTTTTGTGACAACAAAAAGTTCTATCAACATTTCTAAGAATCCAGTGATGCATACTAAGACCAAGCACATAGCAATCAAGTATCACTACATGAGAGAATTGGTACAAGATAAAGAATTTTGAATGGAATATGTGAATACAAAGGAAAAGTTAGCAAAAATATTCACTAAAGCTTTACCTAGAGAAGCACATGAGTATTTGAGAAGTCAATTAGGGGTCCTTCCCCTAACTAAGGCTGCCTAGTTAAGCTAGGAGCACTGCATCAAATATGCTATAGCAGAATATTTGACAGATTGACACAAAAGATTGTCACACTTTAGGACTAGCCTAGAGTTGTGAAAAATAGAAAAGATAAGGAATTAGTCATAAGCAAGATGACAGAGGGAGAAACACTGAGCTACACATATAATATCTACATTTGATAGATATATGTTTTGGTTGCTACTTTGGCATTTTTGTCAAAGAGGGAGATGAAATGAGATGATATAATAACCCATGAAACTAAAAAGAAAAGCAAGGAGATGATGAATTGAAATGAAAGATCAGGATATAGGGAGATCTGGATATTTCTGATGGTCACATAAGTGAGGCTTATAGATTCTGAATCATAATGAAGCTAAGGCTATTCCAAATTTTTTTTTCTGATGGACAGATAAGTTTTTGGATTGGTTGGTAATCCATGTGTTATTCAGGTGATATCATATGGTGTTGCTATCAATGCCAAAGAGGGAGATTGTTGGAAACTACAATTGAAGCAATTGTTGTGTTGTCATTGATGTCAAATCTTAACTGATAAGACTATTGCTACTTAGGAAAGTACTATATCTATTTGAGTGTTGCTAAGGGGATAGGCAAGGTTGGTAACAATAGCACCTAAGGAAAGGTTGAGTTATCTTGATACTACAAAGTGTACTTGACTATGTTGTACAATGATGAGACAATATATTGTTTATCTTAGTAAGATTGAAGACTAAACTGGTAGGCTTGACTGAGAAGAAATAGAGAAATCATGTTCAAGCTGAGTAATGTTAGTGTCGACCAAGTTAGTATATGCCAAGTAAAATTTTAGTGTCAACCAAACATCAGTTAATTACTGAGAAAGACAGTATAAGCTGAGGAAACATTTTTAGTAATGATCAAGCTTTCTACATGAAGACCGAGTAGTTGATCATAGCATTGACCGAGCATCAACATTTTTATATTTGAAGAGAATTCATATTTGGAGCCGACATTGTTGATTTCTTGGATTATGTAAAATGTGTTGACTTTATTTATTGATTGTTTGAAAGCATTAAATGCACTGAAAAATGTTTTATTGTAAATCTTTAAGAGATTTGAGATGTTTCTAGAAAAGGATCTGAAGAACATAAAGCAGGTAGATTCAATGAATCTAACCTAACCCTAAGATCTACGAAGGAGATTGAGTAGCAAAAGATGAGTTAACCTAATTGAGGAAGTATTAAGGGAACGTAAGCATCAGGTATGTGTATGCATGGGTGAAAAGAAGATGTTGGAAGACCAGTAGATTTTATTGACTATATAAGTAGAAAAGGATAAAGGAGAAGTGTGGTGATTGCTTGAAGAAAAGTTCAACAGATTAGAGATGGAAATGGGAAAGTTTCAAAGTCAGTAAACCAACATTTGTGTACGAAATTGGATCTGATATTTGCAAAGTGAGTTGTATGTTTTACAGATCATTACTGCTACTACTTTATAACCATTATAACAATCAAAATCCTTTTAAAAGAGGTTGACCTAACAGTCATATGTTTAAATCCTTTGAACAAGGTTGCATTCTAATGGAATGTATGTAAGTCCTATAACAAGGCTCACTTTTGACAGGGTAATTGAAATCCTTTAACCGGGTCACACCTAACAATGTGTATTGTAACCTTTGATAGGGTTGAATTTTAACTGAGCTCACTTTAGAAGAGTGAAAATAATAGTAGCATGTTACAAAGTGGTTTTTCCCAGATTGGGTTTCCACTATAAATCCTAGTGTCAATGCTTGTGTGAATGTTTTGATTTGAACATTTCTGTGTTTTACAAGTTAGATACAGCTGGGTAGTGGACTACAATGTTATATGTTTCTATTATAGAATCAGTGATGACCGAGTTGGTTTTGGCTGTTAGATCTGATTGAAAGAAAAGTTTTTGAAGTTTGTTTTATATATCAGGACCTGAGAACAACTGATTCACCCCCCTCTCTATTGTTCTAAATCATATTAACACATTATCCTTCCATGCCCTAGGGTGCATGCTAAGAAACTTATGAATAATATGAATATAGATATGGACCAATAATGACCCAAACCTAAATGCTTTAATCCTATCCTTCTTTATCACCTTTATATTTTCAAGGAACTGTTGTGCAAGTATTTCGCAAAGGTTATATTTCTTATTTTCCTTCACCATTCTATATGCCATCATGATGACTCCAACTGATACAAAGTTTTTTCTACTACTATAATGTAATTTGTAGCCCAATAACATTTCCATGAGTCTAAAATCCCACTGGAAGATGTCATTGAGTGTCATTTCCCTCTTGTCCCATTTAGAGTGTGTTAGGGCTTCCACCTATTTCTTTAAGTTCTTTTCTTCTACAGGGAGGTCTCCTTCATTGTCTAAACCTGTTATGTCATGAATCAACTATGCACAAATCTTTACTGGTTGATCTCCAATCCAAACAAACTGATCATGGATTCTGCTAAGGATTATTTTGAGCCATTCTATTTCCATGAATTTGGTGAGTAGGGTTATCTTAATAATGGATTGATCTTGTAGGTGTTTGAACTCTCCAACTGTGGATCCATATGATTCTATCATGTTATCCAACTCACTATAGATGTTTACATCCGCAATGATCTCATACTTTTAGTATATGTATGCCCTAATATCTTCTATGTGCAATACACCTATGGGGGTTTGTGAAAACACTCCCTTTGGATCATCCTTAAAGGTGTTTGAATCCAAAAATTCCTTTGCATGATCACACAATCACTCTGCTAGATGACTGATAATCTTCTCAACTTTGCTCACCTTAAACACTGATCAACAAATGGTGTAGAAATGAAGTCTTTCAAGTCCTTTTATCCATCACAAGTTGAGTATATGCATTAAACACAGGTAGATCAACTTCGCATGCCATCAAATCAGTATAAGACTCGCAAACACCAAAAGTGAATTTCCAAGTGTTGCTCTCTCATCCATAGACTCCTCAATGTCTGTACAAATCATACCTAAGCTTGCATGAGCTTACTCCACATATGCAGGGGCTAGATGTATTATGTTCACTATATCCAATGCTCACCCTAAGGCCATGCGACCCTCTAGGTCGATGCCTTAAAGAAATCATCATGAGAAGACAAAGTATCATCTACTATCTCTATTTATAGCTGAACGTGGACCTCTAATCTAGCCATAGACACAACATAGTCATTGCTCGATCATCGAATCATGAAGAGGAGTATGAATTACTCAATTCATAAGATTCTATCGATTCGACCTGTTGCCTCCTAATTAACTAGGGTGTTTGAATTACTCTCAAAACAAGAGCCAACAACCAAAAGACCAAGCTAATACAGAGGATTTGAAAGCTTGAAAGATTGAACAAAATGAAATTAATCTAAGATGAATGTGCAATTAATTCTAAGAACGAAGATGCAATTACACTAAGAACTTGAAAGAAATGTGCAAATTAAACTAATGACAATAAGAAAATTACTCTACTATGAGAATGAAATTAATACTAAATGAGAATTAAGCTAATTGAAATGAAAGCTTGAAAACATGAAGATAATTGAGACTAAAATTGACTATAGTTTAGTTACTCTCAAATTACCTTTTTTTTGAATGAAGAAGAAGGTCCATAATATAGACAAGCCTAGGGAGAGAATGAAGAGGTTACTGAAATGAAATAGTTGACTCTTCATTCCCAATTGAGAAAAATATTGAGGAATTACTTAATTAAAGAATGAATTATTGTCACATATGGGTGACCCTTCGAGTAATTTGAATTATTAAATCCAAATAAGATAATCCATTCAAATAACCAATTAATTATTAATTCCTTTTATGTGTATTAGCTAAAGGGGGTGGATTTTAATTTAATTTAAAGCACTTAGGACTTTAGAATTAAATCAATTTATCATAGGGATTATTTAGCTAATAAAGTTGAATACTTAGGAATTAATTATAGTGTGAGATTAATGCAATTTAGGGGTTTTGCAATTGACATCAAGTCAAATAAAGTCAGGTAGGAGAGAGAAAATTACCTAGTAAAATAGGAATTTGACGATGTAAAATTAAATAAATGCACCAAAATTGATTGAAATTATAAGGTGCCAATTTTGGGGTATTACATTTTCCCCTCTTTGAATTGATGTGTGAGCAGCACATTGATTCAAAGAATAGTCTGATGTGACAAATGAGGTTTTAGGATTATCCCCAGAATGGATCCTAACCCTCGAAAGTCAAGGTTAGGATGCCAAGACACCGAAATAGATCGAATTGCAGAACCACCTCCAGAATGAGGCATGATTCTCCGAAGTCTAAGTTAGATTGTGAAGACAACAGTCTAATGATAACTTGAGAGGAGACTGGAATCAGGGTTAGATTGCCCCAATGCCCAGAATGAGATTCAGTCTTTAGGAATCAGGGTTAGATTGCCACAATACCCATTGATCAAATGATGAGAGATGCAAATTTAGGACTAATCTCCAAAATCAGGGTTAGATTTCCCCAATATGAAGGTTAGCCCTCTGAGACCCGGGTTAGATTGCCCAGATAATGGTCCAAAAGAGCTTTCAAGAGCCATCTCCAGAATGAAGCTTGACTCCCAGGAATTATGGTTAGATTTCCCCAATACCCAAAATATTTCAAGAACCATCTCTAGAACAAAGCTTGATCCTTGAGGATTTGAGTTAGATTGCTCAGATACCTAAAAGATAGATGACCAGATGATAAGATGCAAGGCACAAAGATGCCCCAAGTGAAGAGATGCCCCAAGTGGTGAGGACTTTGATTTAGATCAGATTGATAAGAGACTGGTTCCACAAGATTTAAATGATGCAATCATCCTGCCCCCTCGGGAGTGAAATTGAAAGATGACATATCAGAAGGATGATTGACAACAAGAGGTTATAGAATAGAAGCAATCAGACTAGATTCAAGGAGTTATAAAAGTAGTTTGGAGCGATTTGGAGGTCTTGTTGACCAAGTTTGACCATGGTTGACCAAATTTGACTAGAGTTGACTTTGATGAAAAAGATTTAAGATCTCGAGAAAATGATGAGGAGATGAGGATATGGCAGGAAAAAGATGCCAGAAGGCTGACTGCACAAGCATCTGATCCTAAAGGAGCCTAGAATTTGAAACATGATTTTGAGCTATCTAGAGATGTTAGATTTCAATTTCAATCTTGAAAATGGATTTAGAACGGCCGATTTAGCCAATGGTGCAATTTTTGCACAAAAAAAAGCGCTTTTGAAAATTAGGTCAAAAGCTATATAAGGCCTGGAGGGGTCACTTTCAAATCATTATTCACTTTTGTCTTCTTGTGATTTGAGCTCTAAGAGAGAAATGGAGGGCATTCTAGTGCATACGCATCGATTCAAGCACTCTCACTACCACAGCTAACTGCTAGAGTATGACCCACTTGTGAGTAGTCAATAAACCTCTTTGCATTTCAAAATTTGTCACTTTCTAGGTCGATTTAGGTTAGATTCAACAAATTTTAGGTCTAGTTCTTCCAATGTCGCGCAAGGAAACCATTTCCTCATGCCGGCCTAGGTTGCCCCTCATGTGAGGAAATAGTTTCCTTGGATGGGTTAGGGCTTCCTTTCCTGGGGCTCTTCTGCAAGCTTGCACAAAGTGCTAGCTTATGTCATGCAAAATTTCTTCTTGTCGCGCAGGAAGAGATCCTGTCTCACGCAAGGGAATAGTTTCCTCACACGGGAAACTGCTGCAGTGTTTAGAATCTTTCTCCAATTTTGCATAAAATCAACCAATTAAAACATTCTAGAGTCCTATTAGGATAGATGTGTAGCCTCATTTGCTATTATTACTTTGAGAAACCATCATATTGAGATACTGATCCAATCTTGTTGCTTACTTTGTAGGTTGACTTCCCCGACATCGCCTTCCAATCAAATCATCCCGTGATCACTACACTAGTTCAAAGATTGACAGATGCTGAGGGTGCCCACATTGATGGGCTAGGATTAGGATACTTGCATGATATACCTGACATTCAGGTAAATCATGGTCTTCTTGGTGCACTTGTTGAGTGTTTCCATTCAGAGATGAATACATTTCACTTGCCAATGGGAGAGATGACAGTGACTCCTAAGGATGTCTACAAGATTCTCTGAATAGATTTCCATGGCACCTGAGTCAAGTACGATGTTCAGTTGAGGGTAGACACACTGGCGTTGAGAGCCATATTTCAAGATGAGCTACTGATGGGCTGGGCCATCTCTTTGGAGGATTTGATCAGCAAGTATGATGGTGCTCACTGATTAGCCATTGTTCTAGCCATGTTCCTGAGTTGTTACCTGGTTCTTGATCGAGGTTAGTATGGTTTGGAGTGCGGCTGTGGGTTGATGTTACAATAGATGTTGACCAGACTAGCAGTCAGATTCAGATGGGGTGAGTGCATGCTTGACCATATGTACCATAAGATGCACAAGATCATGTATCGAGGGGCCAGGACCATGGCAGTAGGCATATTCATTTTACAGATCTGGGCCTGGAAGCATCTCCCTATTTTCAAGCTAATATTCCATGATACACAAAAATAGCTTGAGCCTTATATATACAGGTATGTAGGTCTGATGACTCAGCCATTGCTAGGTAAGACAGAGCAGTGGCGTGGATAGCTTCATGACATGGAAACTATTTTCTAGAGACCTTGGGTTGCTACAGAGCTATGGGATGATGCTCAGGGAGAGCTTTCTCAGATGTTCATCTCACATTCACTGATTAGATGTAGCATTACTATTATTGAGAATTTTCTTGTCACACGCGTCTTGCACTAGTTTGGGCGACAACAAGACATCTCCTAGGAGTACTGCCCCTATGCCCGCTTCACCAATGAGGAGAAGGGGTGGCACTAGAGATTAGATCCAAGTAGATGTGCGATCAAGGCATGAGTACCTCCAACCTGATGGGATTACATGGTGGACATCACCAATGTAGGGATGATGCCTGCATATAGAGATCACTTCCTGGCTCATCCTTTCCCTAGATTTACAGATCTTGTCAGGATGGGATAGAGAGCACAATAGCATCCCACACACAAGCAGCCACAGGGACAACAGTAGGTACTAGTACAATATCTTGCACAACAACAAGTTGCATAGTAGGGGCCATAACAACAGTAGTAAAGATAGAGAGTGCTAAGGCTGAGGATAGGGCAAGTGGACATCCCCTCAAGGACTATGGGGTCAGATTCATGTGTAGGTAGTAGTGGTACTCATTAGAGGACCACTAGATAGAGGATAGAGGTCCCATCATAGTAGGCACCTCTAGGAAATGATACAGATATGTAGGATGTTCCTATAGGAGCACACGCACCACAACTGTAGGAGGCTCTCAGGAAGAGCCGGGAGAGGGTCAGGCAAGTACAATGTGAGAGGGATGACTACCACACACAGGTCATCATACAGGAGACCTGCATAGCTAATCAAGAGTGGGAGATCAAAGAGTTATGAGAGGAGCTGGCATGGTCATAAATAGAGACCAAATATGAGGTTGCTCAGACAACTTACTATTATGCAGCATATTGCGGAGTCATTTTGGATTTAGAAGAGTAGGTACCTCCATTTTCTGAGTACACCAGAGCACCACAGGCACCACCATAGGCACCTCCGCAATAGGCACCTCCATAGTAGGAACCTCCACAGGGACCACTACAGAGATAGATGCATCCTCCTCAGAGACCACCATAGCAAGAACCTCCACCTCCACCTCCACCTCCTCCAGCAAGCGGTAGCGGGAAAAGTTAGATACATCTTGATACATACATTATAGCTCCATATTTTGATATCGTGCTCGAGTAGAACTATCATTTTTTGTACATGACATTTTTTGTATGAGATGCACATGCTTTCATTTATGATATGAATGCATATGTTTTATTTGATGATGGTATATGTAATACCCCAAAAATGGGCTATAGGCTCATTAACCTCCTACATCTTCAAATTTGAATGAAATCGACATCAAAGTCCTAACCTAAGGCACATCTACACATTATCGAATCCTAATTGATTATCCTAAATTCTGCATTAGGGAATATTCCTTGAATATTTCTAATTTATCTAATTATCTCTAATTATTATTTGGCGATAAATCTTATTTATCCTAAAGTTTGATTAATTGAATATTCTGAATATTTAATTAATTAGATTTAATACTGCTACTTAATTATTTAATTAAATTTAATTAAATTATTCCTAAATTGTATTATTTAATTTTGACAATAAAATCAAAAATCTTATGACTAATTGATTAAATTCCTATTTAATTAATTAATGTCAATTGTCAATTTTTAATAATATAGTTTTTCAATAAAGTTTGATTTAATAATTAATTAACCCATAAATCAATTGTTTTAATTCAAAAATTAGTTAAGTTGAGAATAAATCACTTTATTTATTTAATTAATTCATAATTAATTGTGCACATTCAAAAAGCAGTTAAACTCAAAATCAGGAAATCAATGCAAGTTGTTAACTTTTGGAAACTCAACATCTATTTTGAGTTCAAAGCTGATCTAAACTTTTGATTTGAGTTAAAAATCTATTCTTGTTAATATGATTTCGAACAATAGAGAGGGGGGGTGAATCAGTTGTTCTCAGGTCCTGATGTATAAAACAAACTTAAAAAACTTTTCCTTAAATAAGATTGAATAACCAAAACAAACTCGGCCATCACTGATTCAATAATAGAAACATATAACAATGCAGTCCACTACCTAGCTGTAACTTAACTTGTAAAATATAGAAATGTTCAAACCAAAACATTCACACAAGTATTAACACCAGGATTTATAGTGGAAACCCAATCTGGGAAAAACCACTTTGTAACATGCTACTATTATTTTCACTCTTCTGAAGTGAGCTCAGTTAAAAGCCAACCCTATCAAAGGTTACAATACACACTATTAGGTGTGACCCGCTTAAAGGATTTCAATCACCCTGTTAAAAGTGATCCTTGTCATAGGACTTACATACATTCCATTAGAATGCAACCTTGTTCAAAGGATTTAACATATGATTGTTAGGTCAACCTCTGTTAAAAGGATTTTGACTATTACAATGGTTAGAAAGTAGCAGCAATATTTATCTGAAAAATATACAACTCACTTTGCAAATATCAGATCTGATTCCATACACTAATGCTGGTTTACTAAATTTGAAACTTTTCCATCTCCATCTCTGATCTACTCAGAGCTTTTCTTCAAGAAACCACCACAATTCTCCTTCAGCCTTTTCTGCTTATACAGTCAATAAAACTTTATTGATCTTCCTGCATTATCTTCTTCACCCATGCACACACATATCCAATGCTTATGTTTCCTTTATACTTTCCTCAATTAGGTTAACTCATCTTATGCCACTCAATCTCATTCGTAGATCTTAGGGTTAGGTCAGATTCATTGAATCTACCCACTTCATGTTCTTCGGCTTCATTTCTAGAATCATCTCAAATCTCTTAAATATTTACAATAAAATGTTTTATAGTGCATTTAATGCTTTCAAACAATCAATAAATAAAGTCAACACATTTTACATAATCCAAGAATTCAACAATGTCGGCTCCAAAATTAAATTCTATTCAAATATAAAAATGTTGATGCTCAGTCAATACTGTGATCAACTACTCGGTGTTCATGCAGAAAGCACGGTCATTGCTAAAAATGTTTCCTCGGCTTATACTGTCTTCCTCGGTAATTAACTATTTTTTGGTCGACACTAGAATTTTTCTCAGCATACACTGACTCGGTCGACACTAACATTACTCAGCTTAAACATGATTTCTCCATTCTTTGCTCGGTCAAGCCTACCAGTTTAGTCTTCAGTCTTACTAGTATAAACAATACATTGTCTCATCATTGTGCAACATAGTCAAGTACACTTTATAGTATCAAGATAACTCAACCTTGCCTATCCCCTTAGCAACACTCAAATAGATATAGTACTTTCCTAAGTAGTAACAGTCTTACCAATTAAGGTTTGATATCTATGACAATACAACAATTGTTTCAATTGTAGTTTCCAACAATCTCTCTCTTTGGCATTGATGGCAACACCATATGATATCACTTGAATAACACGTGGATTACCAACCAATCCAAAAACTTATCTGTTCATCAGAGAATTATTTATAATATCCTTAGCTTCATTCTGATTTAGAATCCTATCAGCCTCACTTCTGTGACCATCAGAAGTATTTAGATCTCCCTCTATTCTGATCCTTCATTTTAGTTCATCACCCTTACTTTTTAGTATCATGTGTTATCATATCAGTTCATCTCCCTCTTTGACAAAAAATGCCAAAGCAACAACTAAAACATACATCTAGTAGATGTAGATAATATCTATGCAGCTCAGTGTTTCTCCCTCTGTCATCTTTCTTATGACTGATTTCTTGTCTTTGCTTCTTTTCACAACTCTAGGCGAGCCCTAAAGTGTGACAATCTTCTACATCAATTTGTCAAATATTCTACTGTAGCATATTTGATGCAGTGCTCCTAGCTTGACTAGGCAGCCTTAGTTAGGGGAAGGACCCCTAATTGACTTCTCAAATACTCATGAGCTTCTCTGGGTAAAGCTTTAGTGAATATGTCTGCTAATTGTTCTTTTGTATTCACATATTTCATTTAGACTTCTTTATCTTGTACTAATTCTCTCAAGTAGTGATACTTAATTGCTATGTGCTTGGTCTTAGTGTGCATCACTGGATTCTTAGAAATATTGATAGCACTTATGTTGTCACAAAAAATAACAATAGGTTCAGTGATTTCTTCTTTCATGCCTATCAACAATTATTTTATCCATACCAAATTTGAATAGTTTAATACAACAACAACATACTCGGCCTCAGCAGTAGATTGGGAAATACAATTTTATTTCTTGCTTGTCTAGGAGACTAATCTCTATCCAAGAAAGAAAGCTCCACCACTAGTACTCTTTCTGTCATCTACATTTCCTGCCCAATCAACATTTGTATAAACTCTGAGTTCAAATTTGTCATCCTTCTTATAATATAGACCATAGTCAGCAGTTCCTTTCAAGTATCTCATAATTCTTTTCACAACCATCATGTGTGTTTCCTTAGGATTGGTAGAGAATCTTGCCACAATCCCAAGAGCTATTGCAATATCTAGTCTACTATGTATAGCATACTGTAATTTTCCAATCATAGATATGTACAAAGTTTGATTCACTTCTACATCATCATCATTCTTAGATAACTTTTGTCCAGTAACCATAGGAGTACTCATTGGTTTAGCATCTTCCATCCCAAAAGTTTTCAGTATTTCATTAACATACTTAGACTGTGTAATGAAAATTCCATTCTTCCTTTGATATACTTGTAAACCAACAAAGAATTTGATCTCACCAAACATGCTCATTTCAAATTCAATTTTCATTTCATTTAAAAATCTTTTACACAATGCATCTTGTCCACCAAAAATAATGTCATCCACAAAATTTTTTGCCAACAAGATACCTTTACCTTCTTCATCTTTCATGTACAGATTGCTTGTGTCATTTGTTCTTGAAAATCCAATTTGTATCAAGTAGTTGTGAAACCTCTCATACCATGCTCTGGGAGCTTGTTTCAATCCATATAGTGCTTTGTTTAGTTTTCACACCATGTGTCTTCTGTTTGGATCAATAAAACCTTCTGGCTGTTCTATGTAAACTTCTTCTTCTAGTATACCATTAAAAAATGTAGACTTGACATCCATTTGATATACCTTGAAATCTTTATAAGTAGCATATGCAAGTAGAGTTCTTACTCCTTCCAATCTAGCTATAGGGGTAAATGTTTCCCCATAATCTATTCCTTCTTCTTGTGCATAGCCTTTGCATACCAGCCTAGCTTTGTTCCTAGTTATTTCACTTTTTTCATTCATCTTATTTTGAAACACCCACTTTGTTCCTATAACATTTTTGTTTTCAGGTCTCGGCACCAGAGTCCAAGTATCATTCTTCTCAATCTGGTCAATCTCTTCATTCATTTCTTGTATCTAGTCTTCATTCTCCAATGCCTCTCTAGTTGACTTGGGTTCAAATTCACATAGTAGGCATGTTGGATCCTTTGTCTTACTTCTAGTTTGAATTCTAGTATTTTTGTCTCCAATTATCTGTTCAGGCTTGTGATGTCTTCTTACATATTTTTCCAAAATAGGTTCAGCTCTTCTCTCCTTTATTTCATTAGGTTCCCCAACAAGATTGTCAAATTCAGCTTCTGAATGCTTGACAACCTCTTCTTGATATTCACTAGTATTTTCTTGCAGCTCGACATGTTCTTGTTCTCTTTCGGTACTATTTTCCTGATGCTCAGCAGCATCTATCTATTGCTTGACATTTCTTACCTGAGACTCGACATCAGGTGCAAGTCTATTACTTGCCTCTTCTTCTTCCTCAATATACATAAAATATCTATAATCTTCTGGTTCTCTTTTGCTGTTAGCTTCATTTCTTTTTGCATACTCATCAATTTTCACATTCACACTTTCCACAATTTTGTTACTGTTAGAGTTCAAACACTTATAAGCTTTACTTTTTGTAGAATATCCTAGGAATATACCTTCATCACTCTTAGCATCAAACTTTCCATTCCTAGTGTCTTTTAATATATAGCACTTACTTCCAAAGATTCTAAAGTATTTAACACTCGGTGCATGCCCATGCCATAATTCATAGGGTGTCAGATTTGTAGCTTTCTTGATATGTACCTGGTTAAGAGTGTAGATAGTAGTGCTTATAGCTTCTTTCTAGTATTTCTATGCCACATTATTTTCAATCAACAATGTCCTTGCACAATCTAAGATAGATCTATTTCTTCTTTCTGCTATACCATTCTATGGAGGTGTTCTAGGTGCAGATATCTATCTTTTAATTCCTCTATCATTGCAAAATAGATTGAATTCATTTGATGTAAATTCTCCACCTCAGTTAGATCTAAGACATTTCAGGTTCCTACCCGTCTCCTTCTCAACCTTAGCCAAATACCACTTAAAGGATTGAAAAGCTTCAAATTTTTCTTTTAGAAACATTACATGCATCATCCTAGTGTGATCATCAACAAACAAGATAAAGTATCTAGCACCATAGTAAATTTGTACACCCATAGGTCTACAAAGGTCAGTATGAACCAAATCTAAAATGTTTTCAGAAGTAAAGGATTTTCTATTAAAACTTGACTTTGTCATCTTTCCTAATTGACTTTCCTTGCACATCACATTCTCAAGTTTCTTCAATCTAGGTAGACCTCTTACCTTTTTCTTCTTACTTATCTCTACCAGATTGTCAAAGTTAACATGACATAGCCTTTTATGCCATAACCAAATATCATCAAGTTGTGCAATCAAACATGTTTCTTCAGATAGGTCAAGATAGAACAAATTATCTCTAGTCTGATCTCCATTTCCAATTAGTTCTCTAGTAGCATCAAATATTTTAGCTTGCTTGTGATGAAGTTCCACTCGGTAACTAATTTTCTTGAGCTGAGCAACACTTAACAAATTATAATTAAGACCTTCAACCCAATATGCATTATCACAAGATATCTTATCAGCCATTTTAATTAAACCTTTTCCTCTAATAAGACATGGTGCATCATTACCAAATTTTACACTTTTACCTCTATAATGATGTAAGGTCTCAAACTTATTTTTGTCATTAGTCATGTGATGTGAACAACCACTATCAATAATCCATTTATCATTCTTGTTCACATAGGATATGAATGCATTTTTCTCATCCTCACCAGATTCATCTTTCATTGCAACATAGACTACCTCAATTTCAAATTCATCACTATCAGTGTCAGTTTCTTCTTCAGCAATGTAACAAGATTTCTTACCTTTGCCTTTGTAGTCCTTGTTCCTTCGATAGCTTCTGTCATCCCTCTTGTCTTTATGTTTTCTTTTTCTTTCATCATCTTTATCCTTCCTATCAGGACATCTAGAAGCTATATGACCAACTTTATTACATGCAAAACATATAATAGGGAGTTTACCTTTATACTTTCCTTTTCCTCTTCTCAGTCTTGTAGCCATAAGAGATTCTAGATCTTCCAGTTCTTCATCAGAAGTGTCACTGTCACTTTCATTGATGCATCTTTCTTTTTCTTTCTTTGGCTTGTTTAGAACTAGTTGTGACTTGAAAGCAGATTCAACATTACCAAGGCTTCCAATAGTGAAATTATCATAGTTAGAGAGTTCAAAAGCAATTAGCTTACCAACCAAACTTTCCAAAGTAAGCACATTAGCAGAGTTGCATCTAGATTCCTGAATAGCTAAGATCTTAATAGCATATATAGGATGGAGGGTTCTTAGTACTTTCCCAATTATAGTTTCATCATCAATAACCCCATTTGCTCCTCTAATAGCATTCACAACTTCTTTTATTCTACCACAATATTATGCAATGTTTTCACCTTCTTGCATTCTCATTTTATCAAACTTACCTCTAAGACTCTCGACCTTTTCTTTCAGTACATTTAAGTCACCACCAGAGATCCTTGCAAGAGTGTCCCACATCTCCTTAGCAGTTATGCAAGCCTTAATGTCCTCAAATTCTGGATAGCTTAAGGCAGATGCAATTTCCAGCATTTCCTGATTATGTTCTTGCTTAGCTCTCATTTCTTTGGTAGTCAAAGGTGTGACATAGCCATTCTCAATGTAGTACTTTGCAGAGTCACCAATACCGGCTAGATGCAGCTTCATCAAGCTTTTCCATGTAGGGAAGTTTTCCTTATTTAGCTTTGGTACCTCCTTCTTATACATCTTAATCATTTGCTTCAAGCCCATTTAAACTTGATTTCTGTAAACACTAATAATAAGCAGCAAAGATCTGATACCAATTGTTAATATGATTTAGAACAATAGAGAGGGGGGGTGAATCAGTTGTTCTCAGGTCTTGATGTATAAAACAAACTTAAAAACTTTTCATTAAATCAGATCCAATAACCAAAACAAACTCGGTCATCACTGATTCAATAATAGAAACATATAACAATGCAGTCCACTACCCAGCTGTAACTTAACTTGTAAAACATAGAAATGTTCAAACCAAAACATTCACACAAGTATTAACACTAGGATTTATAGTGGAAACCCAATGTGGGAAAAACCACTTTGTAACAAGCTACTATTATTTTTACTCTTTTAAAGTGAGTTTGGTTAAAAGCCAACCCTATCAAAGGTTACAATACACACTGTTAGGTGTGACCCGGTTAAAGGATTTGAATCACCCTGTTAAAAGTGAGCCTTGTTATAGGACTTACATACACTCCATTAGAATGCAATCTTGTTCAAAGGATTTAACATATGACTGTTAGGTCAACCTCTGTTAAAAGTATTTTGACTGTTACAATGGTTAGAAAGTAGTAGCTATATTTATCTAAAAAATATACAACTCACTTTGCAAATATCAGATCCGATTCCATACACTAATGATGGTTTACTAACTTTGAAACTTTTCCATCTCCATCTTTGATCTACTCGGAACTTTTCTTCAAACAACCACCACAATTCTCCTTCAGCCTTTTCTACTTATACAGTCAATAAAACTTAACTGATCTTCCAACATTATCTTCTTCACCCATGCACACACATATCCAATGCTTAGGTTCCCTTTATACTTTTCTCAATTAGGTTAACTCAGCTTATGCCCCTCAATCTCATTCATAGATCTTAGGGATAGGTCAGATTCATTGAATCTAATCACTTCATGTTCTTCGGCTTCATTTCTAGAATCATCTCAAATATCTTAAAGATTTACAATAAGACATTTTAAAGTGCATTTAATGCTTTCAAACAATCAATAAATAAAGTCAACATGTTTTACATAATCCAAGAACTCAACAATGTCAGCTCCAAAACTAAATTCTCTTCAATTATAAAAATGCTGATGCTCGGTCAATACTGTGATCAACTACTCAGTCCTCATGTAGAAAGCTCGGTCATTACTGAACATGTTTCCTCAGCTTATACTGTCTTCCTTGGCAATTAATTATTGTTCGATCGACACTAGAATTTTTCTTAGCATACACTGACTCAGTTGACACTAACATTACTCAGCTTAAACATGATTTCTCCATTCTTTTCTCAGTCAAGCCTACCAGTTTAGTCTTCTGTCTTACTAGTATAAACAATACATTGTCTCATCATTGTGCAACATAGTCAAGTATCAAGATAACTCAACCTTTCCCTAGGTGCTATTGTTACCAACCTTGCCTATCCTGTTAGCAATGCTCAAATAGATATAGTATCAAGATAACTCAACCTTTCCCTGCTTTGTAGTATCAAGATAACTCAACCTTTCCCTAGGTGCTATTGTTACCAACCTTGCCTATCCTGTTAGCAATGCTCAAATAGATATAGTACTTTCCTAAGTAGCAATAGTCTTACCAATTAAGGTTTGACATCAATGAAAATGCAATAATTGTTTCAATTGTAGTTTCCAACAGTTCTTGTATGCTTTTGCATAATTTTGTGAGTTAATTATTTCTTATTTCTTGATAACTCAAAAATCAACCTGAGTTTATCAAGAGTGATTTATGGCTTTTCTCATGCACCTCCAAAGCCCTGGATTTCAATAAAAATAAGGCTTTAGCTCTTCTAAAAAGATCCATGAAATTGCATCCTCACGTTGGTGAATTGGTTATCAAAGAATCTATCTTTGCGAATCAGAGCTGTTGTGAGATCTTCATTGTTTTTGAGCATTCATATTATTTAGCATATCAATTCTTAGATTAATTGCATATCATATCAGTTTTCATATAGAATAGATTCATATCAGTTTATTTCATCTTATTGCACATAAAACACAAACATATAGATTAAATCTACATTCATATAGTTTTTATTCTTTGCATTCAAATCCTTCATTTATGTGTTGCATTGTCACTGGTCTTGGTCTGATATGAGAGTATCATACTCACACCTTCTAGAAGGCAGTAAATTGCTTGGTTAGTTTAGGTTCTATTTCACTACACAATTTTGGTTTTTGCTAACCTCTAATGTTTTACTGAAGTGTTGTGTCTACAACTAGGTACAAAATTCACACAAACATTTATGGCACCCACTGTGGGGCCCTGAAATGGGTTTCCATCATCTTTCTATCAATTTCTTATCATTTTCTAGTTAAAACTATGATTTTTATTTTTTTTGTCCGTACATTTTTTGCATGACTTTTGTCAGAAAGTCATTTCGGGAAGTACCCACTATTGTATGACAGGTTTAGATTTCAAAGCTCATATCAAAGAGTACACGTTGTCGTTTAGGAGATTGATTGTCGTATGAGTGGACACCCATAGTTGTATGAGTTTCTAGACTATCGTCTGTGAGTTAACCCACTGTCGTACGAGTTTTGACTCTAGAATTCAATTGTCATTTCAAATTTTTTGGTAGTTTTTTAGATTTGGTTTTCAAATTTGGACTAACAGCTAACCCTAATAATTGAAATCTTCTATTTTTGACTGATACTTGTCGAATCTGATTGGAAAAAGTGCAACTAAATTGCTAAAATAGGTAAAAATCTACTAAGCGCGTTGTGAGGAATTCAGGTATTCTTCTCAAGCTAATAATATTTTGATTTGGATTAAAACAAACTCTCATGTGTCAAGCTTGTGTGATTTTCTTGCTTTCATATCACAGACTTCATTTTGGGCTATAAAATAAACATAGATTTTCTTTCTGCATATTTGTTACACATAGTAAATAGGCCCTATGAACACTATTTGTGGATTATCTTGAGAGATTGAGCTTCTTCCGCTTGTTTATTCATGCAAAGCTCCTCTTAACGAAGGATCCCCTTGTAGGTAGGGAAGGTACTGAGAAAGTCTCACATTCTACTAGATTTGTGTGTCTTCAACTTTTGATTGATACATTCTCTCTCCGAAGGGGTTGATAGATCATAAGCAGTTGACGTCATAGATCTTTGTGAGATAATCTTGGTCTTAGTGTGTCAGATTAATCTATCTACTTTGTCTTGGTGAAGCAAGAGGTTAGGGGATTATGCTCTACTTCCTTTTTGGATAGTACCAGAAACCTAGATCCTTGACTCTGATCTAGTCCCCCTGTGGTATCTTTTGTGAGTCACCTTTAGAGAGGGTTAACTATAGTGGACATTCCCTTAATTGGGTCAACCACGTGGATAGAACCTCAAGTGGTAATAGCCATTTTCTCTGTGGTAGCAGTAGCCGCTATATAAATGTCCTTGTGGAGGAAATATTCATAGGTGTGGTCTCTTGTTGGGCTTTTAGATCTCCCTAGCAGCTCCTGATTGATTAATTTCTCAGACTATGTCAAAACCCCGGTGCACCTAGATTGGAGTTTGCCCTCTTGAGGTCACAAAAGTTATAGAGTCAGAGTCAGATCACTCCTAGGGATTAGCACATTTAGTCACTTGATTGTTCATGCGCAGGGTTTCTTTGTCCCCTGTTCATTATTTTCAGACGTGCTTGGAATCACTTGCTTGCTATTTTGCATGCTTGTTTATCTATTTTACTACTGAAAATGAATGATCTCAGAATAATCTTCAAACCTGGATAGAGAAATTTGTGAACAATCAGAAATTGAAAACCAAAATTTGCAAAATCTAAAGTCAAAATCCTTTCTGGAGTCAAAAGTCATGCCATCATTGTTAGAAAGTCATACGAGTTTTTGCAAGTGTCATTTCAGAACCCCTGTATTGTCATATGATAGCTTGTATAGTGTCGTACGAGTTTTTCCACCAGTCAGAAACAAAATTCAAAAATTTGATATCAATTGTTATGTGAGATTTGAAATTATCGTACGAGTTTATCAATTTTCATTTCATAGCATACCCACTATCGTACGAACGTACAGAAAGTCATTTGAGAAAAATTGCCAGAGAGTGGTCAAAATTGTCAGAAACTCAATTTTTACAACCTATTTCCAAAATTTGTTGAACCAATCACTATGTTAGGAATAAAGCATAAACTATAACGAATCCATTCATTTTCCTAAAGTAAGCCTTTGAGTCTAATCTTGCCTTCTGGGTTATCGATTTGAGTCTTTTTCATCTTGTGTCAAAACCTTGTCAACATTATCTTCAAATTCAATCTTTTTGTCTAAATAGCTAAGTGTTGTGAGCTCATGCCCACCATCTGTTGGGCATCTACCCACACTACTATGGCATAGTATCCTTCATTTATGTCTAATCTATTCTTTAATCACTTCAATCTTGACAAGGTTGCGTCATTCGATCTTCTTGAATCAATTCATTCTTCAGTTGTCTTCATCTTATTCTTTTGCTTCACCTAAGGTTAATGGTGGAAAATAGAGCTTCATCACAAGAAATCTTGAGAGGTATCCCATACAATACCTCTGAATACTCTCCAAGCCCCAACTCTTAAACAACTCTACAATTCTGGTCTTTACGAAGATGACGATCTTGGAAATTTTTGATTGAAAACTGGTTACGTCCCCCCTCCATCAACTCACAGAGGTAATCAACAAACCCCTCCTCAATCTAATCCAGGGAGCCCTAAAAATCCTAACATGTCTCATGGAGGGACACAACATGGGTCTCAAGGACACCAATCTCAACACGGTATGGATCAAGAACCTACACCTTCTGAGATTATTCGATATCAAAATGATGATGACTTCAAAAGAATGATGAAACATTTCTTGAAGGAAGATAGAGAAGCATAATTTCTAGAATTAGCTCATCAAGGAGCTAAACTTCCTCCTAACTTTAATGTGGAAAATATCATTACATATGAGGAAGAAACTCCTATCACAACTATGATAAAATAGATGCATGGCATGCAAGTCAAACTTAACAAACTTGAGAAAGAAAAGGAACCTAAAGAGTTCTCCATGGAAGCTCTATGCCCTTTTCCATTCAATAAAGACTTGTACATGCTGCCATTCCCTAAAAGAGTGGAGATGCCAAAATATGATAAGTATGATGGAAACTCTGACCCTCAAGATCATGTCAGATAATTTTGTACTCAATCTATGGAGTTTATGCATGAACACACTTACTTAATGCATCTTTTCCCTCGATCTCTGGGAGGGTTAGCCATTCATTGGTTCTCTAGAATGCCTCCTACTATCAAAAATTTTGAGGAGTTAATCAAACTATTCTATCAACAATACTCCTACAATATTCAACATTCAGTTACTATGATCGACATTTGCAATCTGAAACAATATCCAGGCGAACCATTCTTGACATTTCTCAAGAGATGGAGGAAGAAATTTTATCTATATGCCTGATCCATTCCAGAAACTAAGAAGCTAAAAATCTTCATCAACAATCTTGTTCCAGAAATTAACTACCCTTTACAAATGCAAAATCATACATCTTTTGACAAGATGGTAGATAATGCGATTAAAATTGAGAAAGTACTTGTGCAAAAAGGAGACATCACACTTCAAAAAGACAAGTATGAATCTGGATCTAGTTCTAAGGACAAGAACAAAAATTGGAACAAGAATAAAGGCATTGTCACAGATGACATTGTTGATAATATTCATGCCCCATCTAAGGCACCTGCTTTCAATCTTACTATTGGTACCCAAGCCATCAAAGCTTCTGAAGCTAAAGCCATAGAGTCCAACAAAAAGTCATCTGATCACAAACCTTGGGCTACAGATCCTAATCGCAAATTCACTCCTCTTGGAGAATGCTTGGAATCTACCATGAAAACTCTATTGGCAAACAAAATCATCTATTTTCCTGAGATGAAAGTCTTTGATCCAGAACCTAAACCAAAATGGTGGAGAGAGAATGATTTTTGTGAATTCCATCACAACAAAGGTCATAAGACTTGTTGGTTCTTCAAAAGATTTTACACTCCATGAGATACCAGTATGCTTATGAATAATGTTAAGGAGAGATTAATTCCAAATATGGGAAATCTATAAGCAACTGGACCAACTATAGGGATAAGATTTCCCTATTCACTTCTAGCTTTGCAAAACCAAGGCAGGTACACCTGATCCAATATATATAACTCTGTTCTTTACCTAATACTAGATCTTACAACAGATGATAGTGAGAAAGTACTAAGTAACAGCCTATTACTCATTGACTCTCCATCACTGGGTAGAACAACATATAAAGTAAATAAAATGTAAAAGATTGGTAGTGATTTAATGTTTATGATTACAATGATTTTGATCATTCCCCACAAAGAAAAGATGGGTGAATACAGGCTAGTGCCTTATCCATTGGGAAAACAATACCATAAAATAGAGTCAACACAAAGATTCTTGAAATAACTGATCTCTAAACATAAATACAAATATTTCAACTTATCCCTATTTGCAGATAATTCCTATGTGAATTCAATGAACATGTATCTCACCTTGAGTAATATTTAATCCAATCCTAGATCAGTTGTCAAAGCAAAATACATACATGTAAACCTCCAAGAGACTTAAAAATTCATAGAATAAACACAATGGAGAGGAAAAACTTTGAAATTTGTATTAAGTATAACCTTTTGTCTTTATATGGAATATTTTCTGATTAGTAAGCATGCAAGATAATAGAAGCAACCTCTACTTCTTCTCTATTGCTCTGATAAAATGATACAAAATATTACAATCCTCGACTGAGGGTTAGGTTTTCAGAAATTCTATCTTTTCAACTTCTAAACTCTCAATGCCTAGAATGATCATGAAAAATCCTTTATATACAAGGAGATGCAACAAGCTACTGATCATTCTAGGGTTTACAAAATTTCTAACCTAAAAAATTTACAACAACCTCAAAAGGTTTACAATAAATACACTGATCAAGCAGGTAAGATATTTGTAACTGAGCCGCCTTGCTTTATGTCTTCAATGCTATCCTTGGCTCCTTTCAGCAAATCTGATTTGCAATATCTCATTGTCCATCCTATAATGAATGTCTTCCTACATCTCAACAACCTTTATGACTCAAAAAGTAACTGCCTTTACTTGCCCTAAGAGGCTTGCAGAGCACTAACTTTTTCAACATGGGGTATGTACTGATACCTCCATCTATCATACACCTCTTCGCTTGGAAATTCAAAATTGGCAAACTCAATCCTCTTACTTGATAACTGTTCCCACTCATTTTCAATTTGAGTGACCTTCTATTGAATATTATCAAACATTGATTTGGCATTTATTAACAACTTGATAGTGTTCCTAAAGAACAGGTGCCACTTAGGACACTAGTCACCCTTTCTAACAAAAGTGCATCCATCTCTTCTCTCCAGAGATACAATTCTTTAAATTTTCCTTTGTTTGTGACAATAGTGGGCTCCAACTCATAGTTTGAAAGCATTAATTCAACTTTCAACATACTTGATCTTCTAATAAAATTATCCAAAATGATGCCATATTGTACCATTTTTTTGACAATCTGATGCACTAGCTTAATCAATGGATCAGGGTCCACTTGGCCTTTAGATAACATATGAAATAGCTTTATACTAGGAGACCTCTCAATCCATTTCTTCAAAATTGGTGACATTTCAGTCTTTTCCTTATTCAAAGTTTCAAATAAAGAATGTAACTTGCTGACATGACTATAGAAAATGGAGGGATTCAAATCATATGCAAACTGCATGATTGCATCTGTCATTTTTTCTTCATACTTTTGGTTTTCCAAAGCTATGGCCTTCACATTTTCATCTTTTTCCTTCTCCAGCTATACTCTTATTTCCCTCAATTTATTAGTTTCCTCAGTTAATCTTTGTTTCTCCCAACTAACCCTCGCATCCATACTTGTCTCTGGGAGTGGTGAAGGTGGAAACTCAACAATTGGGCTTGAGGATGAAGCCACTATAGGCTTATCAGAGATTACCAATTGGGGAGACCCGTGGTCCTGGGGTCTAGATAAATGGGCAATCAATTTATCCTTCTGGATCAATTCCATCTTGAGATCATTATAGGACTTAAGGACAATCTCAAATTTAGCCCTTAGTTCTTCTTTTTCTCAGGCATCCTTTTCTGCCACTTTGACATTGAGCTTGGTAGTTTCTAAAATTAAATTTGATGCTTCTATACCAGAAGTCTCTCCTACTCTCTGTACTAATAAGTTTCTTGCATATTTTGTAGTAAGGGCTTCTCTTTTTCTTTTGTTTTCCTCCCTTTTAAGGGACCACATTACCAAGGCTACATGATTCTTAGAGAAAGAAGTTCCTCTAGTAGCTTGTTGTGCCTGCTCTGCAGTAGCAAGAGTTTTTACCTTGCTTTTCCTAACTTTATCAAAGACAATTGCATCAACAATGTCCCACTCTGGTAGAATGAACACCCCTGTAGTATGGACCATAGCCCTTCCCTCCTCAGGAGTAATCTTTTCAAACTGCTTGACCATCTCTACCTTGGTCTCATTTTCTATTTCTACCATATCCCTATCAGGGAATTCCTCCTTTTTCTTTTCACAGATTTCTTTGTAATGATTTATTTTCATTCTCCATAAAAATTGGGAGAATGCCCTAGTTTTGACAAATTTGTCATTAGCAATAAATGAATCACTGGCTTGCTTCAAGATAGGGTCCATTTTTTTACCCTTAAATCCATTAATAGTAAGGTCCATGGCTACCTCCTTAGGTGCCTCAGGCATCCCTTCTTGCAATTCATCATTGGAAACAAAAATGTTTCCCTCATTTCTCAATTGTACTAACAGTTCTGCTACCCCATGTTCATCTAATTGGATAGGGGACTGATAAGGAGAATAAGCTTCCTCTCCTTGTCTTGATTCTTCTTGTCTCTGCCTCTTAGGAGAGGATCCCTGTATTGCTGGATCATCCATGGGTATGTTTCCCTTTGAGGTAGAAGGAAGATCCCCACCTCTCTGCTATGTTGGCAAAAGGAGATTGTAACCACTCCTCTTCTGCATTGTATAAACTCCCTTTGGAGTCAATTTCATATATCTTGGTTGGCTCATAATTTTCTTAGCCATTTCAGGCTCTATTTTACTTACAATAGCCCTCTTCTCATTCACTGCATGCATGATGCTTTCAAAATGTTCCATAAGGGCATCCACTTTCCTTGCCCATGGCTCAAAGCCTTTTAATGGGTCATAAGCTTTGTCAAAATTCTTAATGAAATCTATAGACTTCTTGTAGATCACCCATTTTTCCTTTTTTATTTCTTGAGTTTGGAGGTCAAACTCATTTCTTATGATATCCTCAGGAAAATTGAATTGGTGTTCTATGAGAGCACACCTCACCTTTTCTCTAAACACTCCTGATAGAAATTAACCCTCATTATCTACACATCTAATGGCCACCATTTTCATTCTATAGGGCTATAGAACTTTATTCAAATGGACCCAACCTCCCTTAGTAATCACATATTGATGTGCTATAGTTATGTCTGGGAAGAAAGTTCCCCTTCCCTTACCAGTGAGAGTGGTCTCCTGCAAGTCACCAATCTGTCTTAATATTTCAGCATACCCTATCTTCAAGGGGACCTAATAAGGTAAAATGTATGGTTCCTTTCTGTAACCATAAACCTTAAATACTATAGAAACAAGATACAAGATGATATCCCCAAAATTATGGACAATAGTAATGTCCTGATAGTATTCCTTTGGTCTAATCAACCTTAATAATTCCCTTGGGACTCTAGGATTATCAAAGAATAACAAAGCTCTAAGCCTTGAAGTAAAATCCCTATCAAAAGCAATGTAACTAGCATCAACTCTATCCCATGACAAAACTGTAGTCCACAATTGGACTAGAAGGGTTTCTCCATATCTCTCCTTCATAATGTTGACTGTCAAGCTGAAGAAATTCTCACCCTTGTATAAGAACATATGCATAAGCATTGAATACCATCCAAAAGGCCTATTAACCTTCATGTTCTTGATTCCCATCAATCCTTCATGAATAAGATCAACCAAATGAGATGCAAAATAAAAAATTAGTGCCAATTGGGGGTGGAGTGATTGTACCATCATAAACATGTATGGTATTGGCATATGAGTTGCTTCATCATGCCCTAGAATAAAAGTTAATGACTTATAGACCTCCTGTGCTCTCTTACTAAACAAATCCACCCTAAAAGGCTCTGGTGTGCTTGGACTGATGACACAGATGGATCCAATTTCCTCCAAAAATTCCCTTAGAGGCCCTGCTCTCAAATAATCCCTCTGTGCTTCATATATCTCTGTAAACTCTGTGAAATCAATCTTCTCTAACCCCATAGAAGGGTCATTCAGTGAAAAAACCTCCCTAATCTCATCATCTGTGATGTTGATTAGGTCTTTCCTATTTATGTCCTTGACACACTTTATCATAGGATCATAACATTTGGCAATTTGGATCAACAACTTTGCATCCATGAATACTCTAGGAACCACCAACTTCCCTATATCAAACTACCAAATATTACTAAGGTGGGCACAAGAATTTCTCTGTGAGTATGATGATCTAAATAAAATTAGGCCATTATGATCTTTACCCACCTTGGCATCTCTCATCCAATTCCCTCTATCATGGAGTCCATCTACAATAGAATCCCTAGGGTTTCTAGGAACTAGCTCCTTTAATCTAGCTGCCCCATTATCTGAATGAGGTAGTAATTGCATTAAATCCTCAAAGAAACCTCTATCTTTGTACTCTATCTTCCAAGATAGTGCTCTCTTTGGTGACGTTTTTATACTAGGGCTTCTTAGAATAATATATAAAAACTTGAGGAAAACCCTAAATACTTTCAGCTGGAAACACAATTTTACTTGCAACTCCTTCATAGACTTCAAGCAAATTTTAAACTCAAAAAGAGACCTACCAGGAACCTGCAAGTTCTTCGCTTGAAATTTCTCCATGAGGAAAATCCAGTTCACCAGAAAAGCTTATGAGAGTAGTGAAAAGAAATAATGATTCGATTTCGATGTATAGCTTTGCCAACTGCTTACAATTCATCTGCACGTAGCACATTATTTTCACCATTACTAAAATTTGGTTGCCTTAGCATTCATAGGGGGTGAAAAATGTCATGGAGTAGCAAATTTGAATTCAAGCTGTTGATTTTATTTCCTTTCAGCACATAAGATGATTAGCAAACAAAATGACACAACCCCTTTTTCACTTTTTCCCAAATGAGTTCTCAACCAATGAGAACATTTCAATTTAATCATGTGGGAAAAAACACAACTTACCTTCACTTTGCTTGGAGTAGATAGGTGTCACAATATTGCTAAAGTGCTAACCCAAAACTAGCAGAAAAACCAAATCAAGATATAATAACAATCGTCAATGCCACTTAATTGGACGATCGCCATATTTCAATAAAATCTTGGCCCCATAGTTTGCCTTACAAACCCTTATCAAATCATAAGGTGCCAAGTCAGACAGGTCAGTAGGTGGAAGACCCCACCTTTATCCCCAATGTTAAGCAAACTAACAACCTTACATGTCATCACTGCCTTTTAGCTAATTAAAAATAACCAAGTGATTAATAGAAAGACCCACTTTAGCTCCAGTCATCAAACAAGATCAACGGCTATCGCTAAAGCACTGACCTTAAATATCATGCATCTTACACCAGTGGTACAATGACAGTCATTGATCTTGTCATTCTTTAACAATCTGAGAAAGTAGGCCCCACTATGACACCTCATTTATCTTTCTGTTGAATCAAAAACTGCCACGTCGTGAAGAACCTGTAGGTGGGACCTTTGAATTTTCTTCCTCGGTTCCAATCATCCTGACAACTACCACATCATAACCCCTAGCAACCAATAGAAAAAAAACACATCGATGTGACCTGGTGCTTTTAGGGCCCACTTGATGCTTTATTCCTTAAAAAGGATCAGACGGTCGTCGCTATACCACAAGCTTAAATTCCTTACATCTTTTGTCAATGGTATAAAGACAACCGTAAGATCAATCTATCATTTAATCCTTCAAAAAATCTGATCCCACAACTACTACATCACTAAAAATAGATGTCAACCCAAGAGAAATGCCACAGAGACTGACAAGTCAGAACCTATCACTGTCAGTGAGAATTTTGATCAGACACCTGTCGCTAAAGCGCGATGCTTAAAACACTATTATCTTGGTCCAATAGTATAGCGACAACCATTGATCTAATCCATTATTTAATTGTCAGCACACCCCTTTACCAGATGGGCCTACTTGGACAGGTGGCGCTTCATCGCTAAAGTGCTTGTCAGACATTCTGACAATAGGCAGTCTTGCGGTTTAACAATAACCACATATTTAAAGGGGCTTGATACTATCAAAAATTTAATCAGAAACTTAGGCTCTGAAAGAAAAAACTAAAAAGCTACCTTGTTTGACAACCTAATGATATAACACGTAAAGCGATGGGTTAAAGGGGTTGAAAATTAGCACATGCATATTTTGGAGAATTAGTGAGCTAAAAAGGTAATGCAAAATTATAACAAGGCTTGAGACCAACTAGGGCTTCCATCAAACCTAGGGTTTTCACCATAAAACCTAACCATCAGGTCTCTAAACTAGATCATTTTAAAAAATGTTAGCATGAAGCTGGAAAAATTTACATAGTGATAACAAGACTAATAACTGCATTCACTTGAAGTACATTATACAAGACAAAATTGATAATGGGGATATCACAATTGACAATCATAAGAGTAATAATGATCATACAACATTCACATAACCATTTCCTAAACATGGTAAAGAAGATTCTTCTTCTCAGCCTAATATGGGTGATAAAGTCAAGTATGCCTACTCTTGAAATAATGCTATTATCAATATGGTTGAACCATGTCTATCTGAGTGTTGAAATGTCATCACAATTGTAAGAAGAGATAGAGAAAATCAATCAGCTAATGTAGTTACTCGATCACAAGCTCAAGCACACCTACAAGGATAAATAGTAGATTCATCAAGTGTCCCTAAGGTGCCCTTCAATCTTTCATCTACTTCTAAATAGAAAGCTACATCTAAATCTTCAAATCCTAAAGAAATGAGGCCTATTTCATATAGTATTATCCAACAACTCTAGCACACAAATGCTAAAATCTCCATGTTTGAGTTGCTTCAGATATCTCCAGCAAATAGAGCCATTCTACACAAAGCTCTGCTCGGATCTAATGTTCATGATGACCTTGATTTAGATAGATTCTAGACTATGGTTGGTCATCTTACGTCTGCACAGTATATTTCCTTTTCAAAGGAAGATGATAACTCCTTGAGTCATCCGCATAACCAGCCCTTGCATATTGAAGTCTTGATCCAAAATCATCGTGTCAAATGGGTGTTGATAGATGGAGGTGCTAGTCTAAACATTTGTTCTTTCAGCTTGATTACATAATTGGGATTTTTAGAAATGGCCATTCATCCTAAAAAGAATATAACTATCAAAGCATATGATGAGAAAGAAAGATCTTCTAAAGGATCAACTGTCTTATGTTAGAAAGTAAAGTCCACCAAGATAATTGAGAGGGGGGGGGGGTGAATTAGTTATTAGATAATTATAACTTTTATCAACTTCAACAACATTTAACCATGTAAACAATATAATTACCAACCATAGAAAGATATTCATACACAATGACACAATAACACAAGATATGTTGACTAGGGAACCTCTTGATCAAAGAGTAAACCCCAGTGGGAATGATGCCCAAAAAAGATGCACTAATTGAATATTCCTTGTAAAAGGATGGAATCTATTAGGATTCTTATGAAATACATTCAGTACATATAAATCCCTGTTAGGAGATTTTGAATCCCTGTTAAAAGATTCTAACCCTGTTAGGAGTTATGGAAGACAGAAGGACCCACTGCCCAAATAGCTTCAGGGTAAGATCACTGAACTCACTATCCAAATGATCTTTGCATTATTCACCAGAATACTATGTTACCTCTTCTCTGACTATGCCAAAGTGCACTTACTGTTACATCAGATCTCAATCTCAGATCTCTGTACTTTGCATGTCTTCCTTCATAATTTCACTCTCATACTTAGCTCTTTTCTTCACTTCATTCATACCACATCACATCTCAACATTACAACAAGGAAAAAAATTCCTTCCTTTATACCACACTCAAATATTTACAAATGAGTCGGCACACAATTACAAAATAAAAGTTACCACAAGCTACATCAAAATTACACAAAACTGTCAGCTTCCAGATACAATAACTCTTTACTTGTGCAACCTCAAAGTTTGCGCTATGAACCATGTCACTAACAATGTGTCTCAAACTTCCCTTGAACTGTGAAAAACTAGATTCCATCCTGATTAGGAGATATCATCCGATTTCCAAAAACTGCTACTCAGGAACACTGCTTGAATACTGCTTCCACCAAAATGCTCATAACTTTCATGAATAAAATAATTACTTTCTGCACTCTTAACCATAGACATATAACATATCAAAGAGTATAACCTCAACATCACATATCTCAAACTACAATATCTCACATGCGCTAATAAAAACTCTATCTGCTTCTCTGTAAGTCTCCTGAAGATTACTGTGTTGACATCAATGACAATCATAGTCATGAATGCAACAAAAGCTGCTATAGAATGGGTGCCAAACACTTTAGCATTCATTCCTAACAATCTCCCCCATTGGAATTGATGGCAACATAGATGAAAAACATCCAATGTTCCAAAAATCCAATACTGCAACATTGCTTCTACAAATCCTCTTCATCAATCAAATCTTGCTTCGTTATCCTGTTCAGTTCTCTCATATTGTTTTTCATGCATACTTCTCCCCCGTTGACGTCAATGATAGAAATTCCATCACTAAGTCAACAACAACTTAATGTCAAAAGACACTTTTTAGAAAATACATTCACAAGAGTCCTCATGACTCAGCTCAGATACACATACTCCCCCATAGAGGAAGTACCGACATCCAATCCAGAAGAAAGATAGGGCTCATATACCACTGGATGGATGCAACCAACTACATCATTACTCAAAATTAGGCTAGGGTATAACCCCAAGCATACCTCTCAGATAATCAAATGTATGCTTAGGAAAAGGCTTAGTAAATATGTCTGCTATCTATTCCTTTGTGCTTATGTACTCCAGTCTGACTTCTTTCTCAGCAACTTTCTCTCTTACAACATGATATTTGATCTCTATATTCTTTGTCTTAGAATGTAATACAAGATTCTTAGACATACTAGCTATGCTAGTGTTGTCACAATGTATGACAATAGGCTCAACAAACTTAATTCCAATATCCTTCAGCATTTGCTTCATCCAAATTATCTGGTTACAATTGTTTGCTACTGCTACATACTCTACTTTTGCTGTACTCTATGAAATACAATTCTGCTTCTTGCTTAGCCAAGAAACTAATCTTCCTCCAAGAAAAAAGGCTCCACCACTGATGCTTTTCTTGTCATCAACACTACCTCCCCAATCAACATCTATATATGCACATAGGGTAAAATCATTAGATTTTTCATACCACAATCCATAGTCCATTGTGCCTCTTAAATATCTTAGTATCCTCTTTACTACTACATAATGTGACTCTCTAGGTTTAGCTTGAAATCTTGCTACCATTCCAATTGAATGTTGTATATCTAGTCTAGTGTGTGTTAAGTACTGCAATCCTCCAATCATGGATCTGTATTTATTTTTCTCAACTACCGGTGTCTCATCTTTGCTAGATAGTTTGTGTCTTGTAACCATAGGTGTTCCAACTTGTTTACAGTTCTCCATTCCAAATCTTTTTAGTAAATCATTCAAGTACTTTGTCTAACATACAAAGATACCATCATTATTCTGTATTATCTGTAATCCCAAAAAGTATTTCATCTCACCAATCATACTCATTTCAAATTCAGTCTTCATTTCATCAACAAATTTGTCACTAGCTTCATCTTCTCCTCCAAAGATAATGTCATCAACAAAAATAACTATAACCAACAAACCATTTTCAATTTCTTTTGTGTATAGATTGCTATCAGCTGTTCCTTTAGTAAATCCCAATTTCAACAAATACTTATGCAGTCTAGCATACCAAGTTCTACATGCTTGATTTAGTCCATATAATGCTTTCTTCAGTTTACATACCATATCTCCTTCTTGAGTCAAAGGAAAAACTTCAGGTTGTTCAATGTATACTTCTTCCAATTCAACATTCAGAAATGCAGACTTCACATCCATCTGCTACACTTTAAATTTCTTAAAAGATGCATAAGCCAAAAAAATTCTTACTGCTTCAAGTCTTGCTACTAGTGCAAAAGTTTCTTCATTGTCAATTCCTTCTTGCTGTGAGTATCCCTTACATACCAATCTTGCTTTGTTTCTTACCACTTCTCCTTGTTCATTCATCTTGTTTTTGAATACCCATTTAGTTCCAATCACATTCTTGTCTTTAGGTCTAGGGACCAATTCCCATGTCTTGTTCTTTTCAATCTGATCTAGTTCTTCTTTCATAGCATTAATCCAATGTTCATCTTCACAAGCTTCACTAGTAGATTTAGGTTCAATTTGAGAAATCAAACATAAGTGTAGCTTATTACGATTCAAAAATCCTCTGTCCAAACTTCCAATAACTTGTACAATAAGATGATGTCTTGATAGATATTTGTTTGGTGTCATAGTCACAGATCTTGTTTCAACTATAGATTCTTCTCTAGATTCCTCTTTGTTTTCTTCTACAAGACTCTCATTCAATAATTCACTGTCAGTCTCATAGAATAGTTCAGTAGATTCAGTGTTAGGCTAAGGATGAGCTTCTTCATCAGATTCATAATCAAGCATTCTTTCCTGAATTTTGAACTTCTCATCAACTTTTACATTTGCGCTCTCAGCAATGATTTTAGTTTTCTTATTGTAACATCTATATGCTTTTCTTTTCAAAGAATATCCAAGAAAAATTCCTTCATCACTTCTAGGATCAAACTTTCCAATATCATCATCTCTCTTTATATAACATTTGCTTCCAAAAATTCTAAAATACTTAATTGAGGGTGCATGTCCAAACCATAATTCATAAGGTGTCTTGTCTGTGTCTGCTCTAATTTTTACTCTGTTCATTGTATATACTACTATATTCACTGCTTCTCTCCAGAATGTCTTCACCAAATCATTCTCAAATAACATAGCTCTTACTACTTCAGTCATTAACCTGTTTCTTCTTTCTGCAATTCCATTTTGTTTAGGTGTTCTAGGGGCTGAAAACTATCTCTTAATACCATTCACTTCACAAAAAGTGTTAAACTCTCTAGAAGTAAATTCACCACCTCTATTAGATCTCAAACATTTAATCTTCATTCCAGATTCATTCTCAACTTTATTCTTAATGATCTTAAACTTATCAAATGCTTCAAATTTTTCTTTTAGAAATGCAATCCACATAATTCTTGTAAAATCATCAACAAGAATCATAAAATACCTTTCTCCATAGAATCCTCTAGTACTGGTAGGACCACTCAAATCTGTATGAACAATCTCCAACTTCTTTGCTGATGTGAATTTCTTACTAGGAAATGAACTTTTCTTCTGCTTAGCCATCACACATTCTTTGCAAATCATGTTAGTAGGTTTCATAATTTTAGGCAAATCCCTTACTACAAGTGTAGTACTTACTTTCACAATGTTATCAAAGTTTATATGATAAAACCTTCTATGCCATAGCCAACTATCATCAATCTTAGTAATCAAACATGTCATATCAGTAGGATTCAATTGAAATACATTACCTCTAATTCTAGATCCAGTTCCAATCAGATTCCCATCTTTATCCTTTATCACACAAGTTTTATCAGTAAACCAAACTTGATATCCCTTATCAACTAACTATCCAACACTCAAAAGATTATGTTTCAATCCATCAACAAAGTAAACATCATCAGTATTAGTCTTTCCATCAAGAGTAATAGATCCTATACCTTTAATCAAACAAGGTGCATTGTTACCAACTCTAACAACTCCTCCTCATAATATTTAAACTTTATGACCTTTTTTATATCTCTAGTCATATGATGTGAACAACCACTGTCTATAATCTCATCAACTTTCTTTTCAACTTGGGAAACTAAGGCTTTTTCTTCCTTAACATCAGATTCAAGATTCTCTTCTTTAATTGCTACAAATCCTATTTCATCGTTATTCTCAGTATCACTTTCACTCAAAGTTCTTACAATACTAGCTTCAAGATCTTCATCATTAGCATAATAACATTCCTTAGATCTTCTAGGCTTGAAATTATTTCTGTGCTTCTTAACTCTCTTAGGACATTTAGATGCAAAATGACCATATTCTTGACAAGTCCAACATTTAAAAATTTTCTTATCGTTTGGTTCTCTTTTCACAAGCAAGGCAATACCTTCTTCAATCTTCTTGACTTCTTCATTTCTAGATCTACTACTAGCATAATCTCCACTCGCACTGGTACTACTTGAAAAAGTAGGATGAATACTAAGAGCACTAAATGCTATCTCCATTCTAGGTAAGTCTCCTGATACCCTCAGGTTCATTTCTGCTACTTCCAATCTTCCAAGAAGAGTCTCTCTTGTAAAGTTCATAGTAGAAGGTATAACTTGTTCAATCATCTATGTTATCTGCTTAAATATAGGAGTCAATGTCCTCAAAATTTTCCATATCACTTTATTCTCTATCTTTGATCCTCCACAAGATTTTATCCCTGCAACAATTTATGACATTCTACCAATATAGCTTCTAACAGATTCATCTTCCATAATTCTAATATCCTCAAATGTACATATCCAATTATGTAATCTAGCTCTCTTTGCATGTTCATCACCTTCAAAAGTAGATTGTAAAGCTTTCCAAATTTCATGAGCTTTCTAAAAACATTTTACTTGACTGTATTCATTCTCTGGAAGTGCTATCAAAAGTGCTTCTCTTGCAAGTATGTTACACATGAATAGATCAACCTCATCTTTTGAAATTGATTCAAGATTATCTTCTTCAATGATAGTCCTATCATTCTTTGTAATCAACCAATAACCTAGTCCTAAACATAGTAGATGTGTCTTCATCTTTTATTTCTAGCTATCAAAATTTACTCCATCATACTTAGGGCTTTCTTTCCTAAAATTCGCCATGGATCTCCTTAAGTTGTTAAACTTTCCTTTCAAGGACCCACCACTTTTATCAACTTCAACAACATTTAACCATGTAAGAAATATAATTACTAACCATAGAAAGATATTCATACATAATGACACAATAACACAAGATATGTTGACTAGGGAACCTCTTGATCAAGGAGTAAACTCCAGTGGGAATGATGCCCACAAAAGATGGACTAATATGAATATTCCTTGTGAAAGGATGGACTCTATTAGGAGTCTTATGAAATACATTCAGTACATATAAATCCCTGTTAGGAGATTTTGAATCCCTGTTAAAAGATTCTAACCCTGTTAGGAGTTATGGAAGATAGAAGGACCCATTGCCCAAATAGCTTCAGGGTAAGATCACTGAACTCAATATCCAAATAATATTTTCATTATTCACCAGAATAATATGTTACCTCTTCTTTGACTATGCCAAACTACACTCACTGTTACATTAGATCTCAATCTCAGATCTTTGTACTTTGCATGTCTTCCTTCACAATTTCACTCTCATACTTAGCTCTTTTCTTCACTTCATGCATACCGCATTACATCTCAACATTACAACAAGGAGAAAAATATTCTATCTTTTATACTAGACTCAAATATTTACAAATGAGTCGGCACACAATTACAAAATAAAAGTTACCGCACGCTACATCAAAATTACACAAAACTATCAGCTTCCAGATACAATAACTCTTTACTCATGTGACCTCAAAGTTTGCATTGTGAACCACATCACTAATAATGTGTCTCAAACTTCCCTTTAACTACACAAAACTAGAGTCCATCCCAATTAGGAGATATCATCCAATTTCCAAAAACCGCTACTCAGGAACACTGCCTGAATACTGCTTCCACTAAAATGCTCATAACTTTCATGAATAAAATAATTACTTTCTATGCTCTTAACCATAGACATATAACATATCAAAGAGGATAAAATTAATATTACATATCTCCAATTGCAATATCCCACGTGCGCTAATCAACACTCTGTCTGCTTCTTTGTAAGTCTCCAGAAGATTACTGTGTTGACATCAATGATAATCATAGTCATGAATGCAACAAAAAATGCTACAGAATGGGTGCCAAACACTTTAGCATTCATTCCTAACATCTTACCTATCAAAGTAGGTCCTGTCATCAGAGATACTATATGTCAAGTTCTTGATCTACCTTTGGCTTACAATATCCTTCTAGGAAGACCCTTGATACATGACATGAAAGGAATTCCATCTACATTCCATCAGTGCTTGAAGTTTCCTTATAAAGGAGTCAAGGTGAGGATTCTAGCTAATCTATATACCACTTGCAATACCTTGAAAGAGAGTGCTGATAAACTTGTTCCCAATAATAGAGAATCTTCCACTAAGCAACTAGACATTGCTTCAATGTCTAAGATGGAAGAAATTGCTAAAGAGGTTGAGATCAAAGAAAATGGTATAGGAGAATATACTATAGCACCAATCTTATCTTTGACATCTCTCCCTATCTCTCCTAAGTCTTATGGGAAAACTCTGAAACAGTCTAAAATAGAGTCTAAAGAAAGTCTTGAAGCATATAAAGGGAATTTTGTTGCAGAACAAGTATCTAAACAAGAGTTTGAAGAGGATGAAGCTGTGCTTGCATGGCTATACAAAGATGAACCTAAATCTCAAGTTGTCCAAAAATGTGATGCTAAAATACTGAACATCCCTTCTAAGTCATATGGCCCAGGGGATAAATTGATTACAAAGATGGGATATAAAGGAAAAGGACCTCTAGGACTATAGGGTAAAGGTCTTCTATCACCTCTTGATCATTGTGGCCAAGCAAACAAGAATACAATAGGTCTAGGATACATGAAGAAGCCTTTTTGTCTTAGCAAAAACTCCCCGCATGTACTAGAACAAATTGAACCCTTAGTAGTAAATCAACTAAAGGGGTAAATAACTAAACAATCTGATGGTGATGATTCAACACCACTGATGAGCTCATTCCTTATGAGCATTTTCCTATAGAAATAAAAGATCTCCTTGAATCTTTAGATGATCCAATAAAGAGAATTAATGTAGTAGAAACACAAGAACCTACTATAGAGCAAGAGATAGTTGCAACAAAAGAACCAACTAATCTCAGAGGCAATCAAAAAGAGGAAGGTGGTAGTTATTCTTAAATGGAGTCCCATGAGTATGAATTGAAATCAAAATCTGAGGGTAACCCTTCTTGGGGTATTCATCCTGACTTTACTCATGTTCTCAGATTTCCTAGAGGTCTAGATGAAGAAATAGAAGATGAATCAAATGAATATGAATGGGGAGTCATTCCAGAACCAGATGAGCTTATTATAGAAAAGCACATTGATGTTATTCACCAATATGCACCTAAACCCAATGTAAGTCTAGAGCGAAATGATGAACTTATCGAGTTTGATCCACCAATGGCTGAAGTGGATTTCCATAATGACATTGAGCCTATTCATGAATTGAATGTCTTAAGTTGTAATATCACCTTTGAAATCGAGTGTTGGTTTAGGACCAATGATGAAAGATCCATATCCGTAAACACTCTTTCCCAATCTTTCACCACTTTGACTATCCAATGCCTTGATCTTCTTGACATCACATCCACCAACTTGAACCAAGGTATTTATACCTTTCCCAATGACTATGCCCTTGCTTGCTACCTAAATGCAATTGAACCTATGAGGACTTCCATCCATGAACTGAGTGTTAGCATGACGGAGTCAGACATCAAGTATCTTAGTAAAAAAAAAAAGAATAAGAATAAAAAGAAAAGGAGTTCTGAGGGTGAAAACCACTTTGTGGCAGTCTCAGAACCTACAAAAGTAAAAATAAAAGATGTATCCAAAGGTGAAAACCTCTCTGAGGTGCCTAAGGATGAGATATTTGATGTCCTTCTGAGTCATTTATAGGACAAATCTCTAGTTCTAATTGAGCCCACTCAATCTATCAACTTGGGAACAACAGAGGAACCACAGTTTATCCATGTAGCACAATCTTTATTAGAAGAAGAAAAGAAAAAATTTACAACATTCTTAACAGAAAAGAAGATCAACTTTGCATGGAAATACTCAGATATGCTAGGGTTGGATCTTGATCTTATAATGCACCATTTATCTATAGCTCCAAATGTTAAACCTATTAAGAAAAAATTGAGAAAGATGCATCCACATGTTGCACTCTTGGTAAAAGCTGAATTAGAGAAGCTCCTGAAAGATGGATTTATCTGAGTTATTGATTATGTAGAATGGATCTCTAATATTGTACCTGTTGCTAAACCAGACAAATTGATAAGAGTGTGCACAAATTTTAGAGATGTAAACAAAGCATGCCCTAAGGATGATTTTCCATTACCTAACATTGATATGATAGTGGACATGACTGTGTGCTTTGAAATGTATTCTTTAATTGATGGTTTTTTTGGATATAATCAAATAAAAATTGCTCTAGAGGATCAAGAGAAAACTGCTTTTACATGTGCATGGGGTACCTTCTGTTGGAATGTCATGCCATTTGGACTTACGAATGCTGGTGCTACATATCAGAGAGCTATGACTTCTATTTTTCATGACATGATGCATTGAACTATGAAGGATTATGTTGATGATACTTTAGCAAAATCTATGATTAGGGCTGAACATTTAAATGACTTCAGCAAGATACTAGACAAAATAGAAAAAATTATTCTCAGACTAAATCCTAAGAAGTGTGCTTTTGGTGTCACTTCTGGAAAGCTTTTAGGCTACATTGTTTCAAAGAAAGGAATTGAAGTAGATCCAGCTAAAGTAAAGGCTATCATGGAGATGCAACCTCCCAAGAACATTAGTCAAATGAGGATATTGTAAGGGAGAGTTCAATCTATCAGACGCTTCATATCTCAGCTAGAAGACATATCACAACCTTTTACAAAGACATTACATAAAGGTGTGACTTTTTCATGGAGCAAAGAATGTGAAAATAATTTTAATCATATCAAGAAGTATCTATCAAATCCTCCTATCTTGATGCCTCCCATTCAAGGGAAGCCATTAATCTTATATGTCTCTGGAATAGATACATCACTAGGGGCATTTCTTGCACAACATGATGATAATAAAAAGGAAAGAGCTATATACTATATCAGTCAAACATTGGTGGCATACAAAAAGAACTATTCAATGATTGAGAAAGCTTGTCTAGCTATGATCTTTGCATCACAAAAATTTGGACATTATATGTTGGCTCATACTACACATTTAGTAGCTAAGATTGATCCACTAAAGTACCTACTAAGCAAAGCTGCCCTCACAGGTAGATTAGCCAAATGGGTCATGCTCTTAAGTGAATTTGACATTGAATATGTTGAAAGAAAAGCTATAAAAGGATAGGTTATTGCTTATCAATTAGCCGATGCACCTTTGTTTGATGAAACACCAATGCAAATGAAATTTCCAAATTCCTCTTTCATGAATCTTTCTTCTAGAGAATGGCAATTGTTCTTTGATGGCTCCTATACACAGAATGGATCTAGAGTAGGCATCTTTTTTATCACTCCTCAAGGATAATCTATCCCTAAAGCATTTAGATTAAAGTTACCTTGCACAAACAGTATTGCTGAATATGAAGCCCTTTTGAATGGTATAAAAATAGCAATTGAGTGGAGAGTAACAAAATTACACATTCATGGAGACTCAAGTTGTTATCTATCAAGTCAATGATGTGTACCAAATGAAAGATAAAAAGCTCATTCCATACAAAATAATGGTAGATGATCTAAAGAAATATTTTATATCTATCACATTTGAGAAAATTCCTAGAACAGAGAATAAAGCTGCCAATGCAATGACAACGCTATCTACTTTATTACAATAGCCTGAACATGAGCTATGCTACGAGTTCCTGGTGGAAGCACTATCTTATCCTACATATGACTCCCTTGAAACCCACATGATTTGCACTATTGTAGTTTATGATTCATCCAGATATAAAAACCTATTCTCCTATCTCAAAGACCAAATCATTCCCGATACCTTCAACCATCATGAAAAGAGATACCTTATCCGTAATGCCTCCTGATATGTCATCATTGGTCATGATCTTTACAAATGAGGTCTAGATGGTATGCTACTTAGATGTTTAGAATGAGAAGAGTCTCAATGTGTGTTAGAGGAGGTCCATGATGGTATTTGTGGGTCACACTTGAATGGTTTAACACTAGCTTGAAAACTTATTAGGGCTGGGTACTATTGGTTGGAAATGGAGAAAGAGTTTGCTAAGAACTGTCAAAAGTGCCAAGTGCATGGAAAATTAATTCATGCTCTAGGGAGAGATCTAATTTCCTTCACTACACAATGGCCTTTCCCTCAGTGGGCATTTGATCTTATAGGAGCTATACATCCTCATTCTTCTAATGGACATACCCATATAATCACAGCTACAGATTATTTTACAAAATGGGTAGAAGCAATCCCTTTGACACAAGCAAATGGAAAACAAATATCTATGTTCATATTGAACTACATCATATGTTGGTATGGTATTCCACATTCTATAGTCATAGATAATGGTGATAAATTTAGGAACAAAGACTTGGATGATCTATGTTCCAAATTCAAGATTACACAACATTGGTCATCTATCTACTATCCTCAAGGGAATGGACAAGCAGAGGATTCTAACAATAATCTATTGAAAATCTTGCACCGTACAGTTAATAAAATAGGAAGAGACTGGCATCTCATGATCAATCTAGCTCTCTGGGCCTACAGAACAAGTATCAGAATGCCCACTGGGGCTACTCCTTTTGCTTTAGTTTATGGGTCTAAAGTGGTACTGCCTATTGAGGTTGAAATCCCATCACTAAGAATCAGAATGCATGGTCTAGTAACTGATGATGACTACCGAGTGTCTAGGTTGCATGAGCTTGAACTACTAGATGAGCATAGACAAGTAGTGTATGATCATCTTAGAGTATATGAGAAGAGAATGTCTAGAGGCTACAACAAGAAAGTTAGACACCAAGAATTTCAGCTTGGTGATCTAGTCTTGAGAGAGAATCCTAAAAATCAATCACATAGAGAGCGCAAGGGGAAGTTTAAACCCAACTGGATGGGTCCCTTTGTTATCACTACTAATTTTGGCTCTGGTGCCTATCAACTCTCAATGATCGAAGGAGAAAAGCTCTGAGAACCAATCAACGTTCTCCATTTGAAGAAATTCTACGCCTAAGGCATTTAGCCTATGGTAAAATATCTTGAAAAAAATAATAAAAAATTGGAAAAAGTCCTGAAAAAATGAACATCTTGGTGAAAACCTAGCAATAGTCACCTTGATGATTCACAAAAAAAGTAAAAAAATATCAAAATTACAAAAAAATTGGAAAACATGAAAAATACAAAAAAATGAGAAAGAGAAAAAGTGCCTTGGTAAAAACCTGGAAACAGGCGCCTTGGTAGAAAAAATAGAATGTCTGCCAAGATGGTGAAAACCTGGCAAATAGGTGCCACTTGTTCAAAATGCTCCATCTATTAGCACAATCTTGGTCTTTCCCAGCTTTCAGTCTTGCTTTAGTTTGTACATATTTCCTGGTTTGTTTCTGCATTCCTATTTTCAATAAGTCAGTCTGTACACCAACCAGCTCAAGTGTCTATATCCTATCAATGCCTAACACTTGGGGGCAATCAATGTCATATCCTAGGGCCTCCAGTACATCTTAGATGAGTCATATCTAGTTAGATTCCTTTGAAGCTTCATCCGAGTCAGTCAGTCAGTCTCCTCTCCAGAAAATATTTTGCATCTACAACAACACAATCAAACATCAAATTGAAAACAATCTATGCTTTTCATGCATTTATCTCCTTGTATGCTTATTGATTCAAATTGATATTTTTGCATATTATGTCCCTTTGAGATCTTCAATCATGTCCTTTATAGGATTTAGAGAGTGATGACTGGGGGCATAATATTTTATTTGTCTTCTGCTTGTATGTGAAAATCTAACAACTTTGGAAATTCTGGATTGAAATGGTGTCTGACTGTAAGAGCCTCTATCTCAAATTGGATGGCCATGCATACCTCAACCATTGATACTCAGAAAATTCAAGGAATTTTGATCTAATTATTGTCTTTTGAGTGAGTTCTTTCTCCTATTGTGAAATACGATCTTACCTAAAGATGTGAATGATAAAGGGTCACTACGGGTAATTCATACTAGATTTAGAATGATCTCTTGATTGCTTGATGTGTTTGTTCAACAAGATGTATTCTAGTCATCAGGACATTTATGTTTTGATGCTTATACAAATTTCTATATTAAAATGGACATGATATTCAAGTCATCTTGGCATTTATGCCTTGGTGCTTATATCTAATCTGACATTCTGAAAATACAACCAATATTCATATGTCCATGGTTGCCTAACCAATGGGCATTATATTGATTCTTGCACATACAAATCGATATTCATATGTCTATGGTTTCATAACTAGTGGGAATTGTATTGATTTATCCAATTACCTAAAAAACTCAATGATGACAAATGACCGACACATGATCAATGACTAGGTCCTAGGTCCTAGGTTTGCATTTCATTTTGCACTTTACATGATCTCACAAATTGCTTGAACACTTAAACAATTCTTCAAAAAAAAAAATGCTAAACATGACTACAAGAGTTGAATCTTACACGAAGGTCCATCCAATGAAATAGCAATAGAATTCTTTTTCGGGATCAAAATCAAAATCTGAGATCATTTATATTGTCTGACTACTTGCCTATTCAACCTTCAATCATCATAGAAATCTAGTATTCAACTTAATTGATTATCTTACATCAAACTATCAAAATTTCAACTTGGTCAACTCATGGTTTAACCTACTCAAACTTGGTCTTCTATACCTCTAAATGATGCAGAATGCATTCCTGAATGTGTACAACCATTTCTCAAATCATTTAACATGCTTCTAAACTATAAACGTTGACTTTTCTTGTCAGATTTCAATTTTCATCCTGAAGGGGGCATGGTATTGCACATCATTCAAAGTCTGTAACTCAATTCTGTCAACCAATCTTTCTCTCAGTAATCTAGACAACAACCACGTCTAGTTGCTGATTCATTTAAAGTCCTCATCACTTGGGGAAAATCTATCATCTCTTGGGGCATATCGGATTCATCTAGTATCTTAAATCTATCTTGTAAACTGTATTAGCTTTTCGTAACAATGGTTCATTAGTGTTATTTCCTTGGTTCTTCATAACTGATGGGTTCAGAATGTGATACCAATATGATTCATACAAGGGCATTCAGGTCTGGAATCGGTCACTCACTTCTTCACAATCATAAGGTTCAGAATCAGGCATTTTGGCACTTTTTCATAATCACTGGTTCATTGTTGATATAGCTAGCATCATCTCAATTCCTAGTCATTTTGGGCCTGGGCCGGTATCTCCTTTTCCATTCTTTCAAATATTTAATCTTTCAAATTAGTTTCATACGTACATCAAACACAGACTATTCTTTGAACCACTACACTTTGCACAGTGATTCAAAGAGGGGCAAAATGTAATACCCCAAAAATGGGCTATAGGTTCATTAACCTCCTACATCTTCAAATTTGAATGAAATCAACATCAAAGTCCTAACCTAAGGCACATCTGCACATTATCGAATCCTAATTAATTATCCTAAATTTTGCATCAGGGAATATTCCTTGAATATTCCTAATTTATCTAATTATCTTTAATTTAATTATTATTTGGCGATAAATCTTATTTATCCTAAAGTTTGATTAATTAAATATTCTGAATATTTAATTAATTAGATTTAATACTACCACTTAATTATTTAATTAAATTATTCCTAAAGTGTATTATTTAATTTTGACAATAAAATCAGAAATCTTATGACTAATTGATTAAATTCCTATTTAATTAATTAATGTCAATTGTCAATTTTTAATAATATAGTTTTTGAATAAAGTTTGATTTAATAATTGATTAACCCATAAATCAATTGTTTTAATTCAAAAATTAGTTAAGTTGAGAATAAATCACTTTATTTATTTAATTAATTCATAATTAATTGTGCACATTCAAAAAGCAGTTAAACTCAAAATCAGGAAATCAATGCAAGTTGTTAACTTTTGGAAACTCAACATCTATTTTGAGTTCAAAGTTGATCTAAACTTCTGATTTGAGTTAAAAAGCTGTTCTTGCATGCTTTTGCATAATTTTGTGAGTTAATTATTTCTTATTTCCTGATAACTCAAAAATCAACTTGAGTTTATCAAGAGTGATTTATGGTTTTTCTCATGCACCTCCAAAGCCCTAGATTTCTATAAAAACAAGGCTCTAGCTCTTCTAAAAAGATCCACGAAATTGCATCCTCAAGCTGGTGAATTGGTTATCGAAGAATCTATCTTTGCGAATCAGAGCTATTGTGAGTTCTTCATTGTTTTGGAGCATTCATATTATTTAGCATATCAATTCTTAGATTAATTGCAGATTGTTAGAAATAGGAAATACTGAGAGGGGGGGTGAATCAGTATTTCAAAAACTTTTTCTTTTGCCCAATTATGGATATAATAGATTACTTTAGTGCATACAAAGATTATCAAGCTGATTAACAAACATAGCAGTAAATAGAAAGAACTCATAACACATCATATGTTCTCGAGGAAACCCTGGCCAAGGGAAAACCCTGGTGGGGATGGTACCCACAAAGATCACTAATCAAAAGTATCCTGTTAGGGATATTGAACCCTGTTAGGAGTCAATTTACAATGTATAGTAGATCTATCCTGGTTAAAGGACTTTAGGCCTTGTTAGAAGCCTTAACCCTGTTAGGAGTTAGATTACAAAACTTGATCACCAGCTGAGATCATTGCCCAAAAAGGTAATAAAAAATGTTTCTGACTATAATATGGTACTACTTACAACTTTTCATCAATAGCCTTTGCCGCTATCACAATAAACAACTATTGCAAGTTATCTTTCTTTCTTTTTACATATCACTTCTATATTTCATTACATTTCAAGTATGCCTAATATATGAGTTATTAAAGCTAATAACTTTACATGGTCAGCTTCCAAAATATTTATCCAAGAGTAAACATCTAGGATGTCATCCCTTCATAATGTTAAGTCATTATTTTGACAAGCAAAAATAATCCCTTAACTCTTTCGCTAAAACTATCTCCAAAACTGTTCTGTTTGCAAAAACTATCTTCGGTAAACTTTGAATAACTTTGTCTGTACTACTCCAAACTTTATGTGCACTGAGATGGGGTATCCTCATACTCTATAGAATCTTCAATTAACTACGCAAACAAAAATATTTCTCCAATGGACGTCGCCAACTAAATCTTCATCGGGTGCTCTGTCAGGATCACTGTATCCAAACTTAGACAATTTCTTTCTACAACTTGCCATACTTGCATTCCAGATTCTATGCTCTCAATAGAGATCATATGTTTCCATAATGACAACATCTATGCATCCACATTAGCCAAATTGCCAACAATTTCCCCCTTTATCATTGGTGGCAACATATGGGAAAATTGGCTAAGTGTGCAAACAAAACTTCAAAAAACACTTATACAAAATTGTAGCCAAAAGTTTATACAATATGTATAAAATATCATACTCCATAGAATAGCTCCCCCTATGAGTATCCTTCTTCAACATATATTCAATTTTTTTCTATCTCTCCCCCTTTGACAACAATGACAAAGATAGGGTGTACAAAAATTTCAAAAACTTTATACCTTATTATCAGTTATTGCAAAGCCGATAGGCTTGCAACATAATCACCAAACTCTAACTTCCAAGATTCAAAATCTTTCTCCCATATCATCCTAATGGATTCAACAACATTGAGTAGAGTACTCAATCCGTATGCTACTATCTGACAAGCTTGCAGGGAATTGAAGCTAACTTCTGAAATGATGTCTTTGCTGAAAGACACTGCTCAATTTGATCTTCAACAATTGATATCTTGATTGAGAGATGCTCTCTCAAGATGTTAACCCTGATCATCTTTTTGTTCTTCTCCTCTACTAACATTTTGATTTCATCTTTCAATTTCCTTATGTTCTTCTCTACAGAACTTATCTTGACATTAGGGCTTGTTAAGGTGTTTGTCTCAGCTGTAATAGCATCTAACTTCTCTGTGATCTTCTTATCCTCTTCAACTGTTAGGATTTCTGATTTAGTGCATTGTATGTACAAATTCTTTCCTTTCTCAAAATGTATCCTCAAATTCTTTATGCATACATCTAAACTACCAATATCATTTCAAATATTTACACTTAGATTTTGTTGCATTTCTGCTTCAAAGTCTTCCTGAACTTTTATCTTAGAAATATCCTTCAAGTTAGAAAATTCAGAGTCAAAAGAATTCATTACTGATTGAGCTTTCTCAAGTGGATCTGATTCAGATACCTTAGTGTTGATCACACTCTCAAGTTTCTCTGTCAAAACTCTAACTTTGCCTTCAAGGTCTTTCACCTTCTTATTCTTTCTAATAATTTTATTCAGAGATGTGATGAACTCAAGCTGATCATCATCTTCAACTTCTTTTCCAAGGTCTTCAAACATTGAACCAATATGCCTCTTCTTACTGTCAGGTGCACTAATGTCTTCAACTGGTATAGAAGGTGCACTAGAGGTAGTGGCCTCTGTAAAAATTTGTTTGCCTTTAACTGACTACTCTACTGGAACTAATTCTGATACAATTGGTGCTTCCCCTGTCTCTGTATTCTTCTCTGATTTTGTGACCTTTTCTTTCTCTCCCAAAGCCAAATTGTCAACAATATTTCCTAGATCATGAAATACTACATCATCTGATTCTAGAGTCACTTTGGTGCCTTCAATATCCATTGATTCTTTGCCAATATTGATATTTGAAGAAGATGGAACTTCTTCAATACCAACTTCCTCTGCATGTGGTTCCTCTGATTGCTTCTGTTGAGGGTCTGATTCAACATGCTTTTCTGCAACTATATCTGCAAGAACTTGCATTACTGCTTGCTCTGTCTCTTTCTGTACTTCCTCCTTTTTGCCTCCCATTATAAGGATTGTTCTTCTCTTAGTTCTCAATAAAGTTCCAAGAGACTTCAAGAATCTCTTCAAATGATCTTCATCCTTAACTTCACAGAACTGTCTGATTACATGTTCTCTCATCTTTATGTCCTCTTCTTGTGCTCTCTATTTTCTATTCACAAGTCTATTATACAAATCTTCTGGAATCTTACCATGAATAGTGCTAAGTTTCTTATCTTCCACAATCATGTGTGTAACCATTGCAGTTTCAAAGTTCAATCTGTCAAATGATCCATATAGATCATAGAATTTATTCAACTTAGTGAAGTTTTCGTGCTTTAATATATCTTCATTAACTCTTTCAATTCTTGGTTTCCAAGTTTTCTTCTTGATTGAAACTACATCATCATCTTTAATTATTGCTACATTTCTAGGTATAGGTGGTACAACCACTTTCTATCTCTTGCCGGGTCCTGTTGCACTCACTTTTACTCTTTTGCTAGGAATAGGAGAAAAAGATTTATCTCCTTCATCTTTTTTAGGTACTTCAACTTTTACCTTTACTGTAATAGGATCAACATGATCTGCACTTGATGTCTCAGGTGGAATTACAAGATTTTCACTTTGCTTCAAGGCTTCTACAGTCTTCTTAGCTATGTCAAACTCATGACTTGACATACCAGATTCTTTCAATATTTTCTTCATAGCAGATTCAACTCTCTTACTAGATTGCTTCTTTTCTCTCAAACTTATTGCAGAGTTGAAATTCTCTTCATAGGTTCCAAACCTGTTTGCATGACCATCCAACTCACACTTTAACAATCTATTCACATATCCTACTATTTTTGCTTCAGATATTTCATAGCCAAGAGGGTCTATGAATTCCATTCTAGGCTCAATTTCTTCAATGTAGGTGAAATCAGTGTCAACCATAAAACAAATGTCATCTTTATGCTTTTCAACTAAAGATTGAGGAATCCTTGATTTGTTCTTAACAATATTCTAAAAAGTCTTCAATACAAGCTTCACACTGTCATTAACTTTACCAAAAAGGTGCTTCATGTATACTGAGTTTATTCTTTCCATTGTGTTCAAATTGTCACTCCAATCAACTGTGTAAGGAAATCTTCTCAAAATATGGAAAAACATATAGGTTATCAGAGATGAAAACCTAAATTGTGTGTACTTAGCCTTCTTAATCTTTTCTAAGTTCTCAAATAACTGAATTTTCAAAATTTCACATAGGTCTATTGGTTTCTTCTCAATACACATAAGATAAGCTACATGAATCATTCCTATAGCCATGTCATCTTCCCTTGAACTACCATAGAATTTAGTTGTTAGGATCTTGCAAAGGTACCTAACATCATCTTGCTTAATCTTACTTATCACAATTCCTCTACCATTATAACTAGATCCAGTGTTATCTAAAACAATCTTTCTCATGTTCTTTTCATTTAGTGGAATCTCTCTAACTTTTGATAATCTAGTAACTTCATGAATTAGGTCGGCAGTTATATCAATAACTCTATCCTCCATCTAGAATTTCCCATTGTGGATTCTACTTAAAATGATCTTGGTACATTCCTCATCATTGAATTCATACTTCATGGAATGTTTGATAATTTCATTGTTCTCTAGGTGCCCATAAGCTGGTTTAACTAACATGTCTTGATTGTACAATTTCTTGTAATCATCACTAAAATCTGCATCTCCCAAAGTTTCAAACTTACAACCTAAATATCCTTTAACATTCTCAATGTGCAATACTCCGTCTGGTACGGATGATAATGCTAGACTGTCATCAATTTTAGTTGGTTCTATTGGTTCTTTCTTAATCTTTGGTCTATTCTTATCCTTAACATTATGAACCATAGAGATATCCATCTTATCAACTGATTAAAGATCAAAAAATACCTCAGCTTTGCAAATCTAGGGTTTCGGTATGATCGTCATTGCAAACTACTTCCAAACTTCTTCAAATCATCCTTAACTCACTTTTCTTCTCTCAAATATCTTTTCAATCACTTTGTAATCATAATAACTTTGATTTTGACCTTATAACACTTCACATTAACTTGATCTGACATCACATTCATTCATTTTGCCGCTAAAACCTCAAAAAGTTGATTCTGCAAACCTGCAACCATAAAACTTTCTGCGACCTCGCAAAACACAATATTTTCTTTTGCGCACTTAACCATAGCATTAGTACAACATAATAAACCTATATCTAACTACGCAAAACTTAACTCATTCAAATTCCTAATCTACACTAATCCTAAGTCCTAAACTACAGAAACTTACATAATTTAAGTACTTAAAGAAGGGTCAGGTAAAGATTCATCCTTACCATCGGTTACATTACCTTCCTAAATACTTTCAATGCTGACTATACCTCCTTGATCTGTGCCTTTGTCAAATTTAACTTCATCTTTATTGCTACAACAACCTTTCTCTTTGTTTCCTGCATTTTCATTCCTTCTTGCATTGTTCCTAGGGTTAGGGTTATGATGATAACCTCCATTGTTCATCCTGCAAAATCTTGCTGAGTGTCCAAACTTGTTGCATATCTGACAAATGATTCCATTATTTCCAAATCTCTGTGCTTGCTGGTTAGTTTGTGACCTACAATTTCTAGCAATGTGTCCTACTTTGTTGCATCTAAAACATACTACCACTTTTCTTTGATTCATTTCTTCAATAGATTTCTTATCTGCATTGTTAGTATTCCCAATCATTCTATCATAATTATTCAAAATTACTTTCGGTCTTCTACATTCGTTAGCTCTATGTCCAAAACTATGATAATTATAACAATGTCCATTAAAAGGTTTAAATTGCTTACCTGTGCAATCTCTCTTCATGTGCCCAATAGTATTACAAGCAAAACATCTACCTTTGAATTCTCTTTGCATACCTTTAGATGATTCTTCCTATTTTGATTCTTCTTGCTTTGATTCTTCTTTCTCTCTAGGTGGTTCTTATTTAGGTGGATCTTCCAATGTGTTCTCATCTAGCTTTATTTCCTCCACACATTTAGATGTCTTCAGATCTGGCTTCTTACTTTCATGGTTTGTTCTAAACATACTATATCCAAATCCAGTCCTATCAAAGAATGGTTCTTCAAAAGAAATTTGTTTTTTAGTCTTATCACCTTTTGAATATAGCCTTTCAAGTTGTTGTTTAGATTGAGTTAATTCACCTTTCAAAATTTTATTATACTTCTCAAGTTCCACATACTGCATTTTTACTTTTTCAGATTCACATGTTTCCTTTTCAAGTCTTGACCTCAGATCTTCATTCTCAATTTTCAATTTTTCATTATCAGATCTCAAATTTCTATCTTTCATACTAAGCTTTAGATTTACTATCTTCAACTCATGCTTAAGGATCTCATTTTCTTTTTCTAATTCATCACAATCTTCAACAAGCATATCAAATTTCTTTTTAGATTTTAGATCTTCAATCTTACCTTTTAATTTGTCAATAGCATTCTTTGCATCTTCTTATTTTCTTCTTAAGGAGTTTCTTTCATCAGTAAGCATATCAATCTATTCAAGAGCTTCTTCAAGATTCTTCTGAAGTTGATCCATATCCATAGAGATCTTACTCAAGCTGCTAAGCTTTCTTTGAATGTTCCTTCTCCGAGTAAGTGTGCTCTAATACCAATTGTTAGAAATAGGAAATACTGAGAGGATGGGTGAATCAGTATTTCACAAACTTTTTCTTTTGCCCACTTATGGATATAACAAATTACTTTAGTGCATACAAAGATTATCAAGCTGATTAACAAACATAGCAGTAAATAGAAAGAACTCATAACACATCATATGTTCTCGAGGAAACCCTGGCCAAGGGAAAACCCTAGTGGGGATGGTACCCACAAAGATCACTAATCAAAAGTATCCTGTTAGGGATATTGGACCCTGTTAGGAGTCAATTTACAATGTATAGTAGATCTGTCCTAGTTAAAGGACTTTAGGCCTTGTTAGAAGCCTTAACCCTATTAGGAGTTAGATTACAAAACCTGATCACCAACTGAGCTCACTGCCCAAATAGGTAATACAAAATGTTTCTGACTGTAATATGGTACTGCTTACAACTTTGCATCAATAGCCTTTGCTACTATCACAATAAACAACTATCGCAAGTTATCTTTTCTTTCTTTTTACATATCACTTCTATATTTCATTACATTTCAAGTATGCCTAATATATGAGTTATTAAAGCTAATAACTTTACATGGCCAGCTTCCAAAATATTTATCCAAGAGTAAACATCTAGGATGTCATCCCTTCATAATGTTAAGTCATTATTTTGACAAGCAAAAATAATCCCTTAACTCTTTCACTAAAATTGTCTCCAAAACTATTCTGTCTGCAAAAACCATCTTCGGTAAACTTTGAATAACTTTGTCCGTACTGCTCCAAACTTTATGTGCACTGAGATGGGGTATCCTCATACTCTATAGAACCTTTAGTTAACTACACAAACAAAAATATTTCTCTAGTGGACGTCGCCAACTAAATCTTCATTGGGTGCTCTGTAAGGATCACTGTATCCAAACTTAGACAATTTCTTTCTACAACTTGCCATACTTGCATTCCAGATTTTGCGCTCTCAATAGAGATCATATGTTGCCATAATGACAACATCTATGCATCCACATTAGCCAAATTGCCAACACATATCATATCAATTTTCATATAGAATAGATTCATATCAGTTTCTTTCATCTTATTGCACAGAAAACACAAAAAATATAGATTAAATCTGCATTGATATAGTTTTTATTCTTTGCATTCAAATCCTTCATTTAGGTGTTGCATTGTCACTGGTCTCGGTCTGATCTGAGAGTATCATACTCACACCTTATAGAAGGTAGTAAATCACCTGGTTAGTTTATTTTTCATTTCACTGCATGATTTTGGTTTTTGCTAACCTCTAATGTTTTACTAAAGTGTTGTGTCTATAGCTAGGTACAAAATTCACACACACAGTATATGAATATGCAAATGTGAAATGTGATAATAGATGGTAGATGGATATGTATATAATGTATGAAATGTGAAATGCAAAATTTAATGTATGATTTGATTTGTGCTTATAATGAATGCACATGTATATGGATATGTAAAATGTATGCATATGGATTTATGATAATGTAATGAATATGTAATGTATGTGGTACTAAATCATCTCATGTAGGATGTAGCAATATATGATAGGTACTAATCAAAAGGATGGTTTGAAGATTGAGAATGAGGACCAGACACTTGTGCAACCAAGAGGAACCCTAGACAAAAGATGAGGACCTTCGATGAATAGAAGACAATCAAGAGAGCACCAAAACACAATCTCAATGCAAGCCTAGAAGGAAAATGCAAGCCTAAACTAGATTCAACCCTAGGACTTGGTTGTTGGACTCATCATATTATCATCATAGAGTTTTTAGAAATGGACATTTGCAAGATGCCATACAATCCTCACTGACATGAGAATATGAATATGACATAAATCTTAGAGTTTTCAGAATGAAGTGTAAGCATTAAGGCACAAGAAGCCAGAATGTCTTGAACACCTATTCCTTTTGATTTAGCAAGTTAACATAAGCATCAAAGCATAGCTACTAGAATGACCTAAATGTTGGTTGTGAACAAACAGACTAGACACATGAGAGTTCCTTCCTTTGCTAAAGAATGCTCACAGTGACCCTTACATTCACTTAGCAGGATGAGCGTTTGCAATTTCATCGGTAGCAGAAAGAAGTCACTCTACCAAACAAGGAGAAGAACCAACCTCACCAAATCATCCATATAAAAGGAGTCAAGGTACACATAGCCATTCAATATGAGATGAAGGCTCTCACAGTGGACACCCCCCTTATATAGATTCTTTGGATCATTAGAGCTAAACCAGCAAATAGAAAGCAAGAAAAGATCATGCCCCCAGTCTTCACATTTCTCAGTCAAGAAAGATGTCTTAGATTCGCTCAAGGAGGAATGAAAAAGAAAAAGAACAAACACACACAAGTGAAAAGCTCGACATGCTTCAGAGAATCAAAAATTCAATTTTAGTTTTAGTTAAGTTTGTGATCAAGCGGATTGAAGTCGGATCAAAAGAATATAGCGTGAAAAGTCATCTTGAAGAGAGAATCAGAGAGCTAAATGAAGTATCAATAGGCAGACATAGCAAGAAATTTTGGTGACTAATACATGAGAGATCCTCAAGGAGAGAGATCTCAGAAATACTAGAAAAACATTAGCAGGTAGACACAGTGAGAACCACTGGTGACTAATGTACAAGGGATCCTCAAAAGAGAGATCCAAGTGATAGCTAGGTATCAGTAGGCAGGAACAGTGAGAATCACTAGTGACTGATACATGAGAGACCCTCAAGGAGAGAGATCTTAAAATAGTTGGGCATTAGTAGGTAGATGGAGTGGGAACCACTGGTGATTGATGCAAGAAAGTGTCTCTGAAAGTGATAGGACAATGCTCTTGATGAAGGGTGCTCCCCTTAATACCACAAACACATAACAAAAATAGAGAAACAACAACAATAATATGCAAGAACAGAAAATTGGCTTCTTATTATCTCCACAAATGTGGAATTACAAACTTTTAGAATTACAATATGCAAAGCCACATGGGCATTCCCTTACAATATTTTGTAGGACAAAGCCTCCAATCAATACCCAGATCTACTACCCAGAATTTCCCTAGACAACACTATGGGCCTTCTTTATATAGGCAATTTCCACCGCTCAAGAAGGTTCTAGAAATTTAGCCCTTAGGGCCGACCAAACTTAGAATTATTTTATTTTACAATTTATTACATCAAAGTCAGCTCAAAATGAGTTTTGAAACCCAAATAGAAATTCTGAAGAACAATTATTTTCTGCCATTTCAGGTGACCCAACTTCCAAAGACCATAAGTCATCGCCCGTTGTCCCGATTGGCTATTATAACCCCATTCTGGAAATGCCACGAAGCACTCTACAAGCTTGACTGGTGCAATGCACCTGTCACCCAAATTTTCAACCTCATCCAGGGCCTCTAAAGCCTTCAAAACCGAGTTCAAAGTTTCTGTACCCTGCTGCCAATACCGAAAATCTTCAATATCTTCAAAACTACACCTGATCTAGCAATGAAACTTTGCTGGCAGGCTGATATGACTGAGATGACCTCCATATGTAAAATTAGACATTTCAAGATCATAAGACCAACTTACTAAAAATAGCAAGTTTCCATAAATAGCAACTCTACACAAGATAGCCCCTATTGAATACAAAAAACATAAATATTTTTGGGTGATGCAAGATTGCTCTTACACCCAGGATGCTCCTGCATCAGACACCCAAGGTAATTTGAGAAGTGACCCTGTCATGACTCAGGTGTGTAGAGGAAAACCAAGATGGTTAACCTCCTCCTTTGTTAGCCATGATGAATCTTCAACAGGTCGTCCTTTCCATTTGACCAAATACTCTTCATATGTCCTGTTCCTTGTGCTTCTGCCAACACGACTGTCTAGTATGTCTTCAATCTCCTTGATATCTGAACTGGTTGCTGGAATACTCCACTGTGCTACTACAACCTCATCTTCAACACCTCCTTCATGATACTCTATCAATCTGAAATGTTAAACACCGGTGAAATATTCAGCTTAGTAGGCAATTCTACCTCATATGCATTTCCTGAATCATGCTTCTTCAGTATCTTACATGGCCCAAACTTCTTCATTTTCAACTTGTTATATGTACCAACTAGAAATCTCTCCTTCCGCAAATGAACCATGACTTCATCTCCAACCTGAAATTCCTTATGCCTCTTTTTCTCATTTGCCTTAGCCTTATACTGTGCATTCATCTTGGTAATATGCTTCCTCACCTCCTCATGGATGTTCTTCAAGTGTTCTGCAAAATCCTCAGCTTCAACACTACTTATTTCTCCTTTATCTATCTTTCTCAACTCGGATGCATTTCTTGGACTACTTCCATATACAATCTGGAATGGTGATTTACCAGTGCTCTTGTTGACAAAATTATTGTATGCAAATTCTACCTATGGTAAAATCAAATCCCATCCTGTTGGCTTATTTCCAACCAAACATCTCAGTAGATTTCCCAAACTTCTATTCACCACCTCTATCTGTCCATCAGTCTGTGGATGATGTGATGAACTAAACTTCAAATCTATCTTCAAATTTTTCCACAATGTCCGCCAGAAATATCCAACAAACTTAGTATCTCGATCTGAAACTATGGTCTTTGGCAAACCATGTAGTCTCACCACTTCTCTGAAAAATAATTCTGCTACATGAACAACATCATTAGTCTTCTTGTAGGGAATGAAATGTGTCATCTTCAAAAATCTGTCAACTACTACAAAAATTGAATCATGTCCCTGCTGTGTCCTCGGTAAACCAAGAACAAAGTCCATACTGATATCCTCCCAAGGCTTTTCTGGTGTAGGTAATGGATGATATAACCCTGTATTCTACTTCACTCCTTTCACCATTTGACATACTCTACAACTCTTTACAAACTTCTTCACATCTTGCTGCAATTGTGGCCAATAATAATTCTCACCAACCAAAGTAAGGGTTTTATTATGACCAAAATGTCTAGCCAATCCTCCACTATGCTTCTCTTTGATGAGATTCTCCCTCATAGAACTTCTTAGAATGCACAACTGACTCCCTCTAAATAGCATATCATCTTGGATGATGAAATCCAACCATTTCATCTTGTCTAGAGTAACAGGTTCTGTACAAGCTTTCCAAGCTTCACCAAAATCAAGATCCTCTAGATACAAATTCTTGAGTTCCTTGAACCCAACCACTTCAATCTACATCTCTGTCAGCAATAGTTTCCTTCTACTAAGAGCATCCGTAACCCTATTAGACTTTCCACTCTTCTGTTTCAAAACAAATGTATAACTCTACAAAAACTCAACCCATTTCAAATGCCTCTGATTCAACTTTCCTTCACTATTCAAATATTGCAAAGCTTGATGATCAATATAAAAAACAAACTCCTTAGGAAGCAGATAATGTCTCCACTTCTTTAATGCTTGAACTATAGCATAAAATTCCTGATCATAGACATAATATTTTCTCTTGGCATCATTTAACTTCTAACTGAAATAACCAACAGGTTTACCTTCTTGGCTCATAACAGCTCCTATTGCAGTACCACTAGCATCACAATCTAATTGAAACACCTTATTAAAATCTGGAAGTGCTAAAATAGGTTGTTCTATAACTTTTTGTTTCAACAATTGAAAACTCTTTTCTGCCCCATTAGTCCACTTAAACTCTTTTCTATCCCCTCTCATTGTTTTAGTCAAGGGTCCACAAATACTGATAAAATTTCAGATAAAATTTCTGTAAAAGCTAGCCAAACCATGAAAAGATCTTACCTCAATAGCACTCCTTGGAGTAGGCCATTCAAGGATAGCCTGTACCTTCTCTGGGTCCATTTTTAGACCTTCTGCTAAAACTACAAATCCCAAATACACTAACTCTTTCTTCACAAAACTGCACTTCTTCAAATTAATCAACAATTTCTCATCTCTCAGTTTCTCAAACACCATACGAATATGCATCATATGTTCCTCCAATGTCTTGCTAAAGATCAAAATATCATCTAGGTAAACAATGAAAAACTTACCCAAAAATTCTTTCAGAACCTCATTCATGAGCCGCATGAAAGTGCTCGGTGCATTGGTTAGCCCAAAAGGCATGACTAACCACTCATCCAGTCCTTCCTTTTTCTTGAAGGCAGTCTTCTATTCATCTCCTTCTCTGATCTGAATCTCATGATATCCACTCTTCAGATCTATCTTTGAGAAATACACAGCTCCACTCAAACAATCCATAATATCATCCATTCGTGGCAATGGAAACCTATACTTGAATGTGATCTTGTTTATTGCTCTGGAATCTGTACACATTCTCCATTCTCCATTCTTCTTTGGTGCTAATACTGGTGGTATAGCACATGGACTCAGGCTCTCCCAAATCAATCCCTTCTGTAACAACTCATGTACATGTCTGTTCAACTCTTCACTTTCTACTAGTGTCATTCTGTGTGCTACCTTGTTTGGAAAACTAGCTCCTGGAATCAAATCCATTTGATGACTGATCTTCCTTACCGGTGGTAATCCATCAGGTACATTATCAGATACAATATCCTAAAACTCATTCAATAAATCTGCAACCTCTATAGGTACATCCTCTACTTCTTCTTTACTAGCTTTTGGAATTAAAGCAAAACACACATGCTCATGCCTCATACCATCTAGGAATTTTCTTCCATCAACAAAAGTTATTCTTGCATTACCACATACCTTTTCTTCGGTCTCCTTCAATGGCTTTAGCTTATGTCGCACTCCATCCTTTGTTAGGGAATAGGTATTCGCATGACCATCATGTATAGCACATCTGTCAAACTGCCATGGTCTACCCAACAACATATGACATGCATCCATAGATATTATATCACAGTACCTCATCTTGGTACCCGCCGATCTTGAACTTTACCAGGCACTGTTCACTAACCATGACCTTTTGGTCATCCTGCACCCAGGCAATCCGATATGGATGTGGGTGTTTCTATCTCTTGAGCTTCAACTTTGTCACCATCTCTTCTGACACCAAATTGTTAGTGCTTCCACTATCGATAATCACATCACAACATTTACCCTCACACTTGCATCTAGTGTGAAACAGGCTCCTCCTTTGTTCAGGTTCATTCTCACCACTCAGCAAGACTCTTTTGTTAATTAGCATTTCTCCTCTTTTAGCATCTTCAGAATTTGATGATCTAGCATCTTTATCTACATGTGCAACTCTGGCCTGGCCTTCATTTCTCCTGTCTATTCTACCTTGGCACTGAGGACATTCAAATGCCCTATGACCTTCTTCTCCACAGTGAAAACATGTTCCACGGAAGCCTCCTCTTCCATATCCTTGTCCTCTTCCTCTTCCTATTTGATCTCTATTACTCTGATCTTGAAAATTATTGGAATTATTTCCTCTCTAATTCTGACTGCTACTGGCCTCATCCTTCTTTTTTGGATCTTCATTTCAGCCACCATATGACCATCCACCAGATCTTCCCCCATGACCTCTTCCATTTTGTCTGCTCTCAAACTTTTTATTTAGCTTTTCCTCTACTATTAGGGCAAATTGGTATGCCTCCTCAATACTGTTCATTCGAACTAGATTCAACTCTTCCTGAATGCTTGGCCTTAACCCATTAAGGTATCAGGAAACTTTCTCCTTATCAGCTTCTGCATGGCCTATTCTGATGAGGAGTTGATAGAACTCCTCTGTATACTCCTGAACAGATCTTCCTGCTTGCTTCAAACTTTGCATTTTCTTTAGTAGGTCAAGCTCATAATCAACAGGAATGAACTGTCACTTCAATTTATCCACCATCTGATCCCATCTTGTGATTTTATCTTTCCCTCTTCTATTTCGCTCCAATTGGATCTCTTGCCACCAAATCTTCGCATGACCTTTCAGTCTGGCCTTCACAAATTTGACCCTATTAGGATCCTCAACATCTTCATACTCAAAATATTCCTCACATTCATTGATCTAGTTGATCAATTCCTCTGGGTTAAGATTTCTAGAAAATGTAGGAACCTCAATCTTAGGTCTTTTCCCAATCTTGAAAATTGCCTGAAAAAATCTTTCTTCCTCCTAGTTCACAACTTCGGCTTCTCCTTCTTGATATTCTTCTTTAGCTTCATCCTCGCTTTCATCTCTAACATTAAGATTCATTCCTCTGTGAATCTTTTCTTGTAATGCTTGCACTTGTCTCTGCAGCTCTCTAACCTCAGGTGTCACAGCACCAGCTCTTCCGCCACATTCTCTTCGTGGAGGCATTTTCACGATGCACGCTGAAACCCTAACCATGATCCTGGTGCAAACTACCTCATAGTCGGCAATATGTTTACACACTCAGGAAAAATTGGCTCTGATACCACTTGATGAAGGGTGCTCCCTTTAATACCACAAACACATAATAGAAATAGAGAAACAACAACAATAATATGCAAGAACAGAGAATTGGCTTCTTATTATCTCCACAAATGCGGAATTACAAACTTTGAGAATTACAATATGCAAAGCCACATGGGCATTCCCTTACAATATTTTGTAGGACAAAGCCTCGAATCAATACCCAGATCTACTACCTAGAACTGCCCTAGACAACACTACGGGCCTTCTTTATATAGGCAATTCCACCGCCCAAGAAGGTTCTAGAAATTTAGCCCTTAGGGCTGACCAAACTTAGAATTATTTTATTTTACAATTTATTACATCAAAGTCGGCTCAAAATGAGTTTTGAAACCCAAACATAAATTTTGAAGAACAATTATTTTCTGCCATTTCAGGTGACCCAACTTCCGAAGACCATAAGTCATCGCCCGTTGACCTGATTGGCTATTATAACCCCATTCTGGAAATGCCACCAAGCACTCTACAGGATTGATTAGTGCAAGGCACCTATCACCCAAATTTTCAACCTCATCCGGGGCCTCTAAAGCCTTCAAAACTAAGTTCAAAGTTTCTGTACCCTGCTGCCAATACCGAAAATCTTCAATATCTTCAAAACTACACCTGATCTAGCCATGAAACTTTGCTGGCAGGCTGATATGATTGAGATGACCTCCATATGTAAAATCAGATGTTCAGAGATCATAAGACCTGTTGGAAACAATTGTCTGAAGGAAATTGCTACTCAATTATGTATTGTCTTTGATGTCACACAATGTCATAGTCCGCAGCAACCAGTTACTACCGAGCTCAGTTGGTCTGTCAGGAAAGGAATATTAGTGCTTACCGAGTCCACTCGGTTATCAAAGAAAATCAGTGTCTACCGAGTTCACTCGGTTACCAAAGGAAATTTAGTATTTACCGAGTTCAGTCGGTTGTCGAAGAAAAGTTAGTGTTTACCGAGTTCACTCGGTTACCAAAGGAAATTTAGTATTTATCGAGTTCAGTCGGTTGTTGAAGAAAAGTTAGTGTTTATCGAGTTCAGTCGGTTATCGAAGGTAAAGGATTGTCAGTGTTTACCAAGTTCCCTCGGTCTCTGAAAGATTATAGAAAGTTATGGTCACCGAGCACTGTCGGCCCTTGAAGGATTTTTGCAAATAGAGTTTGCTTAATTCAGCCGACTGATATACTAAATAATGTCGATTTGACAAATCTAAAATCATATAAATAAAAGGTCAAATGTGAAAAGTAAAAAATATAGCAGAAGATTTACAGAAGAAAAGTAGGAAAGGTGTATGCGAATTTGTGAAGGATGTTTAGATATCCTTGAGGTGCAGCAGAGATTTATTCGATCAGAAAGGATCAGACTTATGCAGAACAGAGATCTGTAATCAGCAAGACAGTTGCATTATTATACAGGTCATTTTTCATTGTTACCTTCTTATCATTGTAACAGTGAATTCTAAATCTCTTAACCGAGTTGGTTTAACAACCATATTGTAAATCCTCTAACAAGGTGACAATTCCATTGAATTGTTTTCAAGACCTCTTACCAGGCCACTCCTAGCAGGGTGATTAAATCCTCTAACAAGGTCACACCTAACAGTGTGTTTTGTAACCTTTTACCGGGTTGGCTTCTAACCGGGCATCACTTCAGAAAAGTGAAAATCAGTATCTAGATACATTGGTGGTTTTTCCCATATTGGGTTTCCACGTTAAATCTTGTGTCTCTTGTGTTCTTAATTGCTTTCTCAATCATATACATGTGCTGATGAATATCTAAAGATAATTTTGCTAATACTTTCTGCATCTTCAATATTACTGCAATCTATTTACCGAGTGCTAAAATAGATAACATTGTTAAGATATCCTAAGGGATCTGGAAAGAATTAATTGTGAAATGATTTATGGTTGACTGATTCACCCCCCCTCTCAGTCACTTCATCCATATTCCATCAATTGGTATCAGAGCTTTTGGTGCTTGCAGGAAGGGTTTCAAAGACCTAAGCTAAAGATCAGGATGTCTTACAAGAGGGAAATTCCAAAGCTCAACAGAGATAACTTTTCAGCATGGCAAGGTCTCATGTGACTTCATCTGGCTTCCATTGGTGATTCAGGATGCAAATACATTGATGAAGAATACACAATTCCTAATGGCGCATTAACTGTTGAAGACATTGCAGATAAAAAGACTCACAACACCATGATGATAGACATTGCATCTGCTCTCAGCTATGAAGAATTTGATGATATTAAAGACTGCACTACTGCATATGAAATGTGGATGGCACTGAAGAAAATATATGGTGGTGATGCAAATGTGAAAAGAGCCAAAGCAGAAAGCCTAAGAGGACAGTTTGACAAGATGAATATGAAGGAAGATTAAAACATTGCAAAATATGTTGAAAGAATCAAAGCAAGTGTAAGTGCAATTAGAGCTTCTGGAGGAACAATCTTAGATGAAACTGTTATAAGTAAGGTACTCAGAACATTACTCCCTATCTATGCAATAAGAGTATCAGCTATTCAAGAAAGAAGATGTGAAACAAACCACAATATAACTTTGGATGCTTTAGTTGGAAGATTGACAGCCTTTGAATTAGACAACTATGACAACTATGTTCCTAGTCCAAAAATATTGAATCAGCATTTGAGGCCAAGGTTTCACTAAAGAAGAACAAGAAAATTAAAGAAGTTCAGTCAGAAAGTGAAGAAGTATCAGAAGAAAGTTTTGATAGTGATCTTGAAATTGTAGAAGCATTACTTGCAAAGAAGTACTCTAGAGGGAAAGGTAAATATAAAGGTAAAACTCCTTTAATCTGTTTTTCATGTGAAGAAATTGGACATATTGCAGTTAGGTGCCCAAACAAGCAAGTCAAGGAAGAGAAGAGAAGTCACAAGTACTATGGCAAAAAGAATTTCAAATCATACAAGGATAAAGGTAAGAAAACATGTTTTATGGCTAAAGATTTTGATGATAGTGAAGAAGAAATTGTCTTTATTGCTATAAAAGATGAATCTGATGATGATGAAGATAAGATGGCACTTATTTCTCATATAAGAAAAGATGATATATGGATAATAGACAGTGGATGTTCACACCACATGACTGGTGACAAGACAAAATTTGAATATCTAGAAGACTGTGATAGTGGTAATGTAAGATTTGGAAACAATGAACCTTGTTGTATAAAAGGAAAAGGAAGAATCTCATTAACCAAAGAACTCATATGTGATAATGCTTATTGGGTTGAAGGACTAAAACATAATCTTCTAAGTGTAGCACAGCTAATCAACACTGGTTTCAAGGTTGAATTCATGAATGGTCAAGCAAGACTGCTGGATGGAAAAGGAAAACTCATTGGATCAGGCAACCAAACAAAAGGTAACTTATTTTATCTTGATCTCAGTGAATATTCATGCTTTATTGCTCAAATAGAAGAAAGTTGGCTATGGCACAAAAGGTTATGTCATGTGAATTTTGATAACATGATAAAAATAAGCAAATTCAAGAAGGTTAGAGGCATTCCTACTTTGAAGAAACCTGACACTGGTCTATGTAAGAATTGTCAGATTGGCAAAATGAGTAAAACTAGTTTCAAGAGTAAGAAATATCAGTCTAAAGAAATTTTGGAAATTGTGCATACTGATTTATGTGGACCTATTGGAATACAAAGCTATACTGGAGATAAATTCTTTATTCTTTTTGTTGATGATTATTCTAGAATGATGACTGTTATGTATTTAAGAGAAAAATCAGAAGCATTTGAAAAGTTCAAATGGTACTTAGAAAGAGTGGAAAAGGAAACAGGGAAAAGATTGAAATGCTTAAGATCAGACAGAGGTGGTGAATTCATCTCCCATGATTTTAACAACTTTTGCATTGAAAGAGGAATCAAAAGATAGGTATCAGCTCCTAGAACTCCTGAGCAGAATGGAATAGCAGAAAGAAGAAACAGATCTATTATGGATTGTGCAAGGACTCTAATGATAGAAAAGAACATCTCTATAAAGTACTGGAAGGAAGCTATCAGCACTACAGTTCATACCTTGAACCGAGTACAACTGAAGAAAGACACATTCAAAACTCCTTATGAATTATGGTATGGCTATAAACCCAATGTAAGTTACATGAAAATATTTGGTAGCAAGTGTTATATCTTAAAAGAATCTAGAAGAAATAAATTTGATGTGAAAAGTGATGAAGGAATATTCCTAGGATATTCTAGCAAAAGCAAGGCATACAAATGTCTAAACTTATCTACTCACAAAGTCATAGAAAGTATACATGTAAAATTTGATGAGTTTGCAGAAAAGACTAAGGAAGAAAGCAAAAGGGAACCTGAGAACTACAGAAGATTCATTTACATTGAACCTGAAACATTGGCAGACACAACTATCAGTAAGGAAACTATATCTACCGAGCCGAGCACAGTTACCAAGTCACAGGAAGAAGTTCAAACTGAGTCACAGGAAGAAATTCAGACCGAGTCTCAGCCTGAAGTTACCGAGTAAATATCTACCGAGCCCGAGCAACCTGAAGAAGAGATCCTAGAAGACAACAGCATGAATCATTCAAAAGTCAAGGAACCTATACTAGCCAAATATGTCAGAAGACATCATACACCGGATCAAATCATTGGAAACAAATTAGATGGTACTATGACAAGAAGCAAGCTAAAAGGTACATGTCTGCTTACTGACTTTGAACCTAGAAATATCAAAGATGCATTGGAAAATGAAAGTTGGATTGAAGCAATGAATGAAGAATTAGAACAAATACAAAAGAACAAAACTTGGACTCTTGTACCTAGACCTAAAGATAAGAATGTAATTGGAACAAAATGGGTATTCAGGAATAAGCTAAATGAAGATGGTCAAGTATCTAGAAACAAAGCTAGACTGGTATGTAAAGGTTATTCTCAAGAAGAAGGTATAGATTATGGAGAAACTTTCGCTCCTGTTGCAAGATTAGAAGGTGTAAGAACTCTACTTGCTTATGTAGCACACAAAGGATTTAAGGTATATCAGATGGATATAAAATCTGCATTTCTCAATGGAATTCTTGATGAAGAAGTCTACATTGAACAACTTGAAGGTTTTGTTGATCCAGATAAAAGGGACATGGTCTGCAGGTTACACAAAACATTGTACGGTTTAAAACAAGCTCCTAGAGCATGGTATGAAAGACTCCATAACTATTTGATTCAGATTAATTTCAAAAGAGCTAATGATAACAGCAATCTATATATTAAAGAAGGACCGGATGACAAAATTGTATTGGCAGAAATATTTGTGGATGATACTATATTTACAGGGAATGAGGATCAGTGCAAAGAATTTTCAGAGCAAATGAACAAAGAATTTGAAATGTCTATGTTTGGTTTAATAAAATTCTTTGTTGGTCTTCAAATTCAGCAAAGCAAGAATGGTATATACATTACTCAATCTAAATACATTAAGGAAATACTTAAGAAGTTTGGTATGGAAGATTCAAAACCAGTTGGTACACCCATGTGTACTGGACTGAAACTTACCAAAAATGATGATTCAAAAGAAGTTGATTAGACCCTATACTGATCTATGATTGGAAAATTGTAGTATGTAGTACATACAAGACCTGATATTGCCTTAGCAGTCGGTATAGTAGCTAGATTCTCAGCAAAACCTAAGGAAAATCACATGATGGCAATCAAAAGAATCTTAAGATACTTAAGAGGAACTGAAGAATATGGTTTGTGGTATAAATTTGGAGGCAATCTAGACTTAAAAGTGTTTACTGATGTTGATTAGGCAGGAAACATTGATGACAGAAAAAGCACAAGTGGTGGAGCATTTTTTCTTGGAAAAAGACTAGTATCCTGGACTAGTAAAAAGCAAAATTGCACATCTCAATCCACAGCTGAAGCAGAATATGTTGCTGCTGCAGTAAACTGTTCAAATATTGTTTGGTTTAAATAGCTATTAGAAGGTATGAAGGTTGAAATCAAAGAACCAGTTGTTATATTTTGTGACAATACCAGTGCAATAAACATTTCTAAGAATCCAGTGATGCATTCCAAAACCAAGCACATTGCTATTAAATATCACTTTGTCAGAGAATTGGTGCAGGACAAGGAAATCAGATTAGAATATATTCATACAAAAGAATAGATTGTAGACATTTTTACCAAACCATTACCTAAGGATGCATTTGTGTATCTAAGAGGTAAGTTAGGGGTCATTCCCCTATCCGAGGCTCACTAAATACAGTTTTAGTGATGCATCAACCAGAACATGATTGAAAATCAACCAGTTGATGCAGCATATTCAAGGAATCATTGCATATGAATCAGTACTTGAGGTACATTAATTTTCACCGGTAATATGTGAATTGTCTTTGGCATGTGTTGTCAAAGAGGGAGTGTTTGCTATGTCTTTGCTATTACTTCAAGAAATTTTCAATAATCAGAAGGAAGAATTTTTAGGATACAAGAAGTTTGCTGACAGAGGGAGATTTGAATCTGAACTGAGCTAACTCTTTCAAATTTCTTATGATATAAAATATTGTGTTGCCATCAATGCCAAAGAGGGATATTGTTGGAAAAAATTGTCTGAAGGAAATTTCTACTCAATTATGTATTGTCTTTGATGTCACACAATGTCATAGTCCGTAGCAACCAGTTACTACCGAGCTCAGTCGGTCTACCAGACAGGAATATTAGTGCTTACCGAGTCCACTCGGTTATCAAAGAAAATCAGTGTCTACCGAGTTCACTCGGTTACCAAAGGAAATTTAGTATTTACCGAGTTCAGTCGGTTGTCGAAGAAAAGTTAGTGTTTACCGAGTTCACTCGGTTACCAAAGGAAATTTATTATTTACCGAGTTCAGTCAGTTGTCAAAGAAAAGTTAGTGTTTATCGAGTTCAGTCGGTTATCGAAGGTAAAGGATTATCGGTGTTTACCGAGTTCCCTCGGTCTCCGAAAGATTATAGAAAGTTATGGTCACCGAGCACTGTCGGCCCTTGAAGGATTTTTGCAAATAGAGTTTGCTTAATTCAGTCGACTGATATACTAAATAATGTTGATTTGACAAATCTAAAATCATATAAATAAAAGGTCAAATGTGAAAAGTAAAAAATATAGCAGAAGATTTACAGAAGAAAAGCAGGAAAGGTGTATGCGAATTTGTGAAGGATGTTCAGATATCCTTGAGGTGCAGCAGAGATTTATTCTATCAGAAAGGATCAGACTTATGCAGAACAGAGATCTGTAATTAGCAAGACAGTTGCATTATTATACAGGTCATTTTTCATTGTTACCTTCTTATCATTGTAACAGTGAATTCTAAATCTCTTAACCGAGTTGGTTTAACAACCATATTGTAAATCCTCTAACAAGGTGACAATTCCATTGAATTATTTTCAAGACCTCTTACCAGGCCACTCCTAGCAGGGTGATTAAATCCTCTAACAAGGTCACACCTAACAGTGTGTTTTGTAACCTTTTACCGGGTTGGCTTCTAACCGGGCATCACTTCAGAAAAGTGAAAATCAGTATCTAGATACATTGGTGGTTTTTCCCATATTGGGTTTCCACGTTAAATCTTGTGTCTCTTGTGTTCTTAATTGCTTTCTCAATCATATACATGTGCTGATGAATATCTAAAGATAATTTTGCTAATACTTTCTGCATCTTCAATATTACTGCAATCTATTTACCGAGTGCTAAAACAGATAACATTGTTAAGATATCCTAAGGGATCTGGAAAGAATTAATTGTGAAATGATTTATGGTTGACTGATTCACCCCCCCTCTCAGTCACTTCATCCATATTCCATCAAGACCAACTTACTAAAAATAGAAAGTTTCCATAAATAGCAACTCTGCACAAGATAGCCCTTATTGAATACAAAAACATAAATATTTTTGGGTGATGCAAGATTGCTCTTACACCCAAGATGCTCCTGCATCAGCTCCCTAGACCAGGAAGGTGCCTCCAACTATGACTAGTTCCAATCCATGTAGAGTTGAGGAAAATCTTGAAGATAGGCAAAAGAGAATGCATGAGCTAGCAAACCAAAGCAGGAAACGAACTAAAAGTAGGAAACAAGGAAAGAAAACTAAAGAAGGAATGTAGGGAGACTAAAGCTGAAAAGCATAACCAAATGGTGCTGAGATGAGATATAGCTTCAGGAAACAAGAGGCACCTGTTTACCAAGTTTTCACCATCTTGGCAGAGATTCTATTTTTGCTACCATGACACCTCTTTACCAGGTTTTCATCAATGACACATTTTTCTTCTTTTTTTCAATTTTTTTGTACTTTTCTCTTTTTTTGATTTTTTTGTATTTTGAATATTTCATTTTTTTTGTATTTTGTATTTTTTCATTTTTTTTGTGTTTTTTCAAAATTTCTATTTTTTTTGAGTATTATCAAGGTGCCTATTTACCAGGTTTTCACCAGGATAATAGATACATCAAAGCACATGTTTACTAGGTTTTCACTAAGATGATCATTTTTTTAGGACATTTTACAATTTTTAGGATTTTTGACAATATATCATTTTTAGGATTTTTTCAGGATCAATAAGTATGTACACAAGCACATAGAAAATGTCTCAGATGTAGAACATTGATTGACTCTTTGAGTTGTTCTCCTTCAGTGGTGGAGAGTCAGTAAGCACCAAACCCAAATGCTGTAGTAACAATGTATGGACCAAGCTAGTTGGGTTCAAGTTTCCCTTTCTGGATCCACTGCTGCTGATTCTTGGGGTTTTCTCTCAGGACGAGATCACCCACTTGGAATTCCCTTTGTCTGACTTTCTTATTTTAGGCTTTTGACATTCTCTTCTGGTATGCTTGAATATGATCGAACACCACCTTCTGACGCTCATCTAGTAACTCTAGCTCTTGTAGCTAGGATATTCTATTTTCTTCATCAGTGATGAGGCCCCTCAGAGAGACTTGCAATGTAGGAATCTCAACCTCAATAGGAAATACTGCATCTACTCCATAAACCAAGGCAAAGGGCATGGCCCCTATTAGTGTTCGAATGCTTTTTCTATAGGCCCATAAAGATGGATTAATCTGGAGGTGCCAATCTCTACCAGACTTATGAATTGTTCTGTGCAAGATTTTGAGAATTGTCTTATTAGAAGCTTCTACTTGTCCATTACCCTAGGGATAATAGATAGATGACCAATGCTGAATGATCCTAAATTTGGTGCATAACTCTGTCAAGTCTTTGTTCTTTAATTGTCCCCCATTGTCAGTGATAATGGACAAGGGTACACCATATCTATAGATGATATAGTTTAGTATAAACATAGCCACAAACTTACCATCAGCTATAGTTAGAGGGACTGCCTTGAACCATTTAGTAAATTCATCTATAGTGGTGATGATGAACTTGTGCCCTCTAGAAGAAGACAGATGTATCTAACCCACCAAGTCAAAGGCCCATTGCTGAAATGGCCAGAAACTAATGAAAGGAATAAGCTCTTTAGTAGGAGCATGGATCAGATTTCCATGGAATTAGCACTGTTTCCAAGCCTTGGCATATTGAACAACTTATTTCTCCATATCTAGCCAGTAGTAACCAGCTCTAATAAGTTTACAAGCTAACGTTAGACCACTTGAATGAGACCCACAGATTCCTTCATGTACCTTAGCTAACGTACATTTCAACTCATCAGGTTCTAGACACCTAAGGAGGGTACCATCTAGACCCCATCTATACAAGTCATTTGCTATGATGACATATCGTGAAGCATTACAAATTAGGTGACATTTTTCATTCTGAGTATAGGTGTCAGGAATGATTTGGTCATAGAGGTAGGAATAGATTTGGTGGTAGCGGGATGAGTCATGTCCAATGACTGAATAGATCATCCTAGATTTGAGAATGTCATAGGCTGGGTAGCATAATGTCTTCACCATGAATTCATGTATAAAGTCATTTTTTGGCATTTGTAACATTGAGGCAAGAGTGGCCATAGCATCAGCTACTTTATTGTCTACTCTTGGGATTTTCTAAAAAGAAATGTGTGAAAAATACTGTTTGAGATCATCCACCATTCTTTTGTAGGGCACTAGCTTGTCATCTTTTGCTTGATAGATATCATTAACTTGGTTGATGACTAACTGAGAGTCTCCAAAGACCCTGAGCTCATCCACATGCCATTCAATGGCTATCTTCATATAGTTAAGGAGAGCTTCATATTCAATGATGCTGTTTGTGCAAGGAAACAACATTTTATAAGCTTTAGGCAATGAGTATATTTGAGGTGTTATAAATAGAACGCCTGCACCTGATCCTTGCTGAGTGAATGATCCATCAAAGAAAATGCTCCAAGTTTGATGTGTGAGAAGCATGATGGATTCATTTGGGAATTCAATGTTTAAAGGCTAGTGATCTTTTAGAGGAGCTTCCATTAACTAATCAATAATTGCTTGTCCTTTAATAACTTTTCTTTCTACATACTCAATGTCAAATTCACTGAGTATCATAACCCATTTTGCTAATCTACCTATGAGGGTAGCCTTTCTCAGTAAGTACTTTAGTGGATCAATTTTTGCAACAAGCCTTGTAGTGTGAGCAAGCATATAATGCCACAACATTTTTGAAGCAAACACCACTGCTAGACAAGATTTTTCAATGAAAGAATAGTTCATTTCATAAGAAACCAATGTTTTGTTGATATAATAAATGACCCTCTCTTTATTGTTCTGATCCTCTTGAGCTAGGAGAGCACCCAAATATGTGTTCATGGCTGATATGTATAGTATGAGTGGCTTCCCATGAATAGAAGGCATCAATATAGGTGGATTAGCAAGATACTATTTTATTTGAGTGAGTCCCCTATCACATTCTTCATTCCATTCATAAGTCACACCCTTATGCAAAGTTTTAGTGAATGGTTGTGATTTACCAACCAACTTTGAAATGAAGCGCTGAATAGATTGTAGCCTTCCCTGAAGTCCTCTCATATGATTGATGTTCTTAGGCGGAGGCATGTCCATGATAGCTTGAACTTTTTTGGGATCAACTTCTATGCCTTTAGTTGAAATGATGTAACCCAAGAGTTTCCTAGAAGTGACATCGAATGCACATTTTTTTGGATTAAATCTGAGACTAAATTGTTCCATGCGGTCAAGTATGGGACCCAAATCTGTAAGATGAGTTTTTTGTTGCATGCTTTTGGCCAAAGTGTCGTCCACATAATCTTCCATTGTTTTATGCATCATATCATGGAAAATGGTAGTGAAAACTCTCTGATATGTTGCTCTAGTGTTCTTAAGCCCAAAGGGCATGACATTCCAGAAAAAGGTACCCCAAGCACACATGAAAGTAGTCTTTTCTTGATCTTCTGGCATAATTTTTATTTGATTATAGCTAGAAAATCCATCCATCATGGAATACATTTCATAGCCAGCTGTCATGTCCACTATCATGTCAATATTGGGCAATGGGAAGTCATCTTTTGGACATGCCTTATTTAGATCCTGGACGTCTGTACACACACAAATGGATTTATCATGTTTTGTGACTGGAACAATATTTGAAATCCACTCTGCATAGTCAATAGCCCTGATGAAACCAGCCTTGAGAATCTTTTCTAGCTTTGCTTTGACTAAAAGTGCCACGTGTGGATGCATCGTTCGAAGCTTTTGTTTGATAGGTTTAATACCTGGTGCAATGGATAGATGGTGCATGATTAGATTGGGTTCCAATCCAAGCATATCAGAGTAAGTCCATGCAAAGTTTATTTTCTTGCTTTGAAAGAAACTAGTGAACTCTTCTTTTTCTTTTTTAGATAATGACTGTGCTAGATGAATGATTTGTGGAGTAGCCTCTATACCCAAATTCACTGGTTGTGTTGGCTTAATCAATACTGATGATCTTTCTTGAAAATGGCTCAGGAGTGTATCAAGTATCTCATCCTTGGGTGCCTCAGAGAGGTTTTCACCCTCAGATATGTCTTTTATTTTTACTATTTTTGGCTCTGATACTGCCACAATGTGGTTTTCACCATCAGAGCATCTATTTTTTCTTCTTTTAATTTTTTGACTAAGATACTTGATATTTGCCTCTGTCATGCTAACACTGCCTTCACTAGTGGAGGACATTACAGGTTCAATAACATGGAGGTAATAGGCTAGAGTGTAATCATTCTGGAACATTAGGACTTCATTGGATGTGGAAGGGGAGTTCTAATTTATCAAATTGATATTTTTGAGTGAGAGAGTAGTGGCTGGTTCAATTATGTTCACTAGTATAACCATCAAAAGCATGGATGAGAAAGTTAAGACCTAGAGCGTTCTCATCCAAAAGAGTGTTCAAATCCCTATGAGACCCCATGTTAGAAGTAGAGGACATGTTAACACCTATGGAGTCTAATTCATGCATCCTAATGCTAGACCCTTCACCTACTTTGAGAGGGTTTTCATATGTATGCACCATGTCTATATATTTATCATAAGTAGCATCAGACAAAGAGTCAAACTCATACTCATGTGAGTCAATACTTGATGTGGGAATTCCATTAGCACTAGTGGTAGAGGACATGTTAACAACTATGGAGTCTAATTCATGCATCCTAATGCTAGACCCTTCACCTACTTTGAGAGGGTTTTCATATGTATGCACCATGTCTATATATTTATCATAAGTAGCATCAGACAAAGAGTCAAACTCATACTCATGTGAGTCAATACTTGATGTGGAAATTCCATCAGTGCTAGCGGTACCATCAAACTCATTTCCATCTCTTGTGGCATTTATAGTTTGCTGAAGTTGATCTTGTTCAAACCGCTTTTGAAAATGTGGTGGTATGTATTGTTCACCTTAAAAACTAGCACCATCAGTTAGAGTTGCTTTCCATTGATCATATGTGAGTTGATATATTGAAGTGATCTCATTTGAGTCACTATCAGTCCCTACCATATGGATAGGTATAATAGGCTCATCTGGTTTTGCAAAGAGTGTAGCAAGATTTGGAGGTATAGGATAAGGAAAGATGTCTTCATCAAAGCTGGTCTCTAGATTTACCTCTGGTATAGTGTCTTCAAATTTTGGCTTAGATTCAGGTTCTGGCACAAATTTCTTTGTCCCTAGATGAAACAGGACTTTCTTGAAGCCAACACTAGTAGAATTTGGGAAATAAATGACCAGGTGACTAAAAATTTTAGTCACGTGACTAAACTGATCATGTTCTAGGGTGACCCCACAATAGTGGGTTACACTTTTTTAGACATGCTAATTTTTGCTAAAATAACACATTTTTAATAAAATATGATGATTTAAGCCTTGAGAGGTTCCATTTGAAGGAAATAATTACAAATGATTAGCTCAAATCCTCTTAGATTAAACAATATTGATATAACATCTATACTCCTCATTCATACCTACAATGGAGTCTCCTTCACACCTATTAAAATGTTGACAAAAAATCACTTCGACTTTATCTTTTGGAAGATAAAATGAATCTATTTGACAAACCTATCTATTTAGTAAGGTACTACTAATAAAAATCTTTCCAATGATTATAATGTTAATATATATTAGTTTATTATGACTTTTTATTTTTAGTTTTACTAAACATAGATATTTCACCGTATGTCTAACTCTATGTTTGATGCTTATGGAAAAATAGTTAATGAGAGAAAAATTCTAAAAAATATCTATGCCCTAGTATTGAAGTTATCTATCTATAAAAAAAAATAAAAATGAAATTGGAAAATACATGACAAGTTATAACCTACGTAGTCAAGGTGTGTCAAAATTATGGTTTAGTCAACTTCAAATGTTAATAAAATATGCAATAATCATGTTAAAGTCATCAAACCAATTTTATGTCCTCCATATGGATGCTAAAAAAGTAAATTTGAAAGAATCACATTGATATCTATTTTAGAAAAAAAGTTATGCTCTATGAAAACAATGTAACTCTTTGAAAATGACATTTTCAGCAACATACCAGTTTTCATTGGAGAAAGAAAAAACCATTCAAATCAATTCAAAAATAAAATAAAAAAATATATTTAGAATCTAGATAGAAAATCCTAAAATAATCTAATTTAATTCATCTTCCAATTTCAAATGATTCAATGATAATATGCATATGTATCTCAAAGTTTTTTTCAAAATGTAGAGTTCAGTATCCGTTCAGGCAAAAAAGTGTAACCCACTATTGTGGGTTCATCCTCTACAAATATAAATGACTAAATAAATGACCAATTTGGTCATCAGGTAAAATCACATCTAAAATGACTAAATAAATGACTAAATAATTAGTTACCCTAATACAAATGACTAAATGAATGATTAATACTTGTTTACACATTAACATTTGATAATATCATATACTTATATTCTTAGAAGTTGCATTTCACCAATAATGTGTGTTCACCAATAGACTTATTGTGCAAACATTATTCTAGCCACTATTTGTCAATATCTCTAAATGGTAACTATATTTAAAATTCATCTAAGTGTTTTGCAATTAGAATTTATAATATAGATCAAGAAGGGAAGCATTTAAAGCTCTCCAGAGTACTTCAATTAACAACTAAAATTGTGTAGCTTTGATTTGATTTTTTTCCTTAGATTTTCAAGTGCATATGTATGTATGTCTTTAAACTTTAAAGGAACAAATGATCTAGGCAATGCTAACAAATGATCACTTAGCACTCGATCTAGGCGATGCTCATAGAGCTCGTGAAGTGCCTATAATTTCTAGGAGGTCACCCATCCCAGGACTACTCCAACTCAAAAGAATATTTTAAAAATTTAAAATATTTAAGATAAAATTAACATGTTATCTTAAAAACCTAAATTGTTATTTTAATTATCTTAAATTTAAAATTAAACTATTTTAATTATCTTAAACTAAAAAATAAAGAAAAGATAAATTTAATGTTGTCTATGCATAACCTAAAATATATTATTTATTGTAATTAGTAATTAATAAAAAATAATAATTAATCACTCAAAAATTAAATAGAACAAATATAAGGTTTTCAATTAATTTTTCTCAAAGATATTACTTAAAGAGAATCTATTCCAATGGAGAACTCATGTTATCAAGTATAAATAAATAAGTAATGATTTTATATAGACCTTTACATAATTTTGACTCATCATTTTAACTCATAATTTTAAAATACTTAGCATCCTCATCATGTAAATATATTGAAGAACTTGTATATAATAAAAGGGCCACACGCTATAAACTTAATATAAATATAAGATTTTTATTAATTAATTAATATTAATGATAGTTAAATTAGGGTACCCATATTGGGTGTTTGGGTGTCGTATATCAATGGAAAAAACCTTCATTTCATCTTGATTAAGGCATAAGATAGAATTGGCGGTATTTGGAGAAATTCCTCTTGGCGACAAAGAGGAAAAATGAGGGTTCTAGGTATTATTTGGAAAAATTCACCTTCATTGCTTCAAATTTGACTGCATTATTTGGAGAAATTCATCTTCATTGCTTTGGAGGATTGGTGGCAAAGATGAAAAATGAGGGTTCTAGAAATTCACAACGGTTGCTGAAATTCTGAACCAATTTATTTAGGTTTGGCCATTGAACATTCCTACAGTTTATCTTTGATTTGAATGTCTGATAGAGATGGATGACAGTTGTATTCTGACCTTTTCTATTGTGTATTGAATTGTAGACTTGAAGGTTCCTAGAAATTGTTCAAATTGGTCAAATAAGACATTGACATGACATATGAATAGCGACATCAATAGGCAAAAGAAATAAGTAAGCATATTCATAATGCTTTTGGTATTTTTTACAATTATGCATCCAAAAAAAAGACAAGCAAAAATAACAGGGAAAGCTATTAAAAAAAAGCATTCATAATCTAAATTTATTGATGAATTCACTATTTGTTTTATAAACTAGAATAATGCATGTTAAAGTATGCCTGAAAGAATCTAGTGCATGAGTGTAAGATGTTATGGGGATGTTTGTTAAACTAGTTTTATGGCTCTGTGCATCTAGCAGTTGTCTAGGGCTTTCAAATATTACAAGTTTCCTTTTATTAAAGTATCACAAATATAGAATCAGTAACTTGATCCACAATATTGTCTTATTCACCTAATTCAAGGTCACATTTACAACTTTATCTTTAGTATACTTAGGCCTCAAAGCCTATTTGGCCACAATGTTAACCATTCACCAAACTTATTATCCCTTACCTTGCAAGTATCCTCCATGCTGCCCTTTATTCCATATCCTTTAACCTTCTTGTCTTCTATCCTCATTGTATTGTCTACACACCACCACTATTTGGTAATAATCCTTGAATAATATCAATCAACTCATATCTACAAACAACCCTTCCTCAGTTGGGATTCTTGTTCCTCCCCCAAGACTTACAGGGCTAAAAATCTTTGAAATCCTCTCTTCCAGCACAAAATTCTTCACAACCATTGGTAGATTGACAATTTGATTGGTTGAATCCCTTTCATCTGGTCTTCTCCCAATCAAAATTTGAAGCAAAATGATACTGAAACTGTATGTATCTAATTTTTTGTTTGGCTTCTTCAGCTTGAGAAGTTTAGGTGCTAGGTAACCTTAAGAAGCAGAGGCTTCTAGCATTGCATTCTTTGAAGTTTGGTTCATGAGTTCATGAAACCCAAAGTCAAAAAGATGGGCTTCATAGTTTTCATCTATTAGGATGTTCTTAGATTTGAGATTTCCATGTATGATGGGTGTTTGTAGGCCACTGTGAAGATATGCTAGACCCTTAGAAGCCCCTAATGTAATTCTATTCAGCTTGGACCATCCAGGTGCTTCTCTGTTTTGATCTACAACAAAAAATAACAACAAACGAGATCAGATTTTCATGCATAAATGTGTAGCATGCCATTAGACTAAATCATGCTAGATGTTTTTTTTATTTGTAAGAGATCATATCCTTCATTAGTAGATCACAAGCACCATTTGATCTGAATCTTATACCTACAAACTTACATGCATGTCTTGCAAATGGATTCCAGAAGAATAAAACATCTTCATTTTTACAATGAAATGAAGCCAGATTTTAATCACTTTTGTCAGGTAGAAACTGGTATGTATTCATACCATGATCAACACAAATGTAATGGTATATGTGTATATGTCAATTTATTCCTTAGCGTTGTTGTGAGGTTGAAACCTAAAAGGGTACACAATTATATATCCATACAAATGTCCCATTTTAACTGTCTAGGCCACACTTGGGGCCTCAATCCCATCTCAACATATTTCACTTGTTAAAATCTGTGAGGTCATCAGTTCAACAAAGGTCCAAAGTCTACAAACACACCTTTCTAGTGAAGAGATATATCCTACAAGTACATGACCTGCAAGTGCAATAGTCTAGAAGAAGTTTGAACCTTAATGGCTGCCTCACCAATGAAATGACTTTACCATGACACTATACCTCAATCAATTTCTAATTAACACAGTTACTTGGCATACAAGATCCTCTTGTATTTCCTAAATAAGTAAATCATCTCTACACAATAGATCTATTGAAATTCATATCCCTTAAGGATTTGGCCTATATCACACCATAAGAAATAGAAGATGAAGAAACAGATATCATAACACTCAGGAAGGTGAAATTGAGAGATCATCAAATTATTTTTTATTCTTTATGAGCATTTTCTACACTTGGTGCATTTATCTTGTTAAAATGGATTTATAACTATCAACTTCTTTTAGTTTGTGTTCCCCATTTAAGAGCCTCTTTTCCTGAATCTGCTATTCAGTAAAAGAATTCAAAATAAGGGCATTAATAATAGTTTAATAATAGAATTGTAGACATATGTTCATGTTTCTCAATAAAAAAAAAAACACAAGTATGTCTTAGTGAAGTTGCATGGTAGGCCTCAACAAGATCATACACATTTGTAAAATTTTCCACATTGAGGTCCTGTGCAATTGCGCATTCACATAAAAGTTTAAGTCCTTCTAAGAGATTATATTGATTAGCAGCCCTAAGAAGATCTTGTGCTACATCTATTGTAACATCAACAGTGGCTATGTAAATAAATCTCATCATTAGTTCAAAAACTCTCCAGCTTATATTTGGAATTTCAATGTCCTTTTCCTCTTTCTCCCTGTAGCCTCCATCAAACATGGCACAAAATGTATCTGATGATGCCAGTAGTGCAATCCCGTGAGCATAGAACCACCTACCCTCCACTAGAAAGGTAAAATTCGAAAATGTGTTACTGTTTACATATTTCTCCACCAAGTACACCTGAGGTGTTGGAGGTGGAAGAGCCACATCTATTGGAGACTGTGTAGCAGCCCTCTTTGCCAAAGTATGCAATGTAACCTCACCATCATGCTACTATTTTGAGATTGCACTTGGTGATAGAAGACCTAGAAGTACTTCCAAACCATTTTTATCAACAAAAATCATCCTCTGATCATCGAGAGAACACATATGAGCAAGGGCCAAGGCAACATGTCTTTGAACATTTTTTTTAGATACACACATCAGATAGAGTAAGTGCTTCAATACTCTTCCATGAAGTTTCTCCTCTAGCCTTTTCAAGGTCTTTGCCACACAATCCTTTGAAGCCTAAACAATTAATTCTACATCTTGCAACTTTTGTACTCCTCCCTCCTTTACAATATCAGAAACATTATCCTCATTATCTACTAGCACATATAGAGAAAAAAATAGCATTATGTTGAAGAGATCCATTTTTAGAATCAAGCAGCTCCAGTAATGGAGTTAATCCCCCATCATGAACAATGCCAACTTGGTTGTGTGAATTCTATGCTAATCTATCCAAGGCAAAAGATACCATCTCCTTCAATTGGGGATCAAACATCTGAAGCATATTTGAAAGAGGTCAAATAGCCACTCTTTGTACAATGTGCACTTTGCATTCAGCATGTATTGTAGCAAATTTCCCCAGCAATAAAGTAGCTTCCCTTTGGCTTTCATGACACCTTGAACTTAAGAGGCCAATTACAGGTTGCAAAGATCTATCAAGAAGAACCTCCTTCTTTATGTTAATAGATGAGTGCACCAAATTCCCAATCACACTAACCGCTTCATAGTAGATGCCAACATCTTCAGAATGTAGCATTAGAATAAGAGTTGGAAGTGCATTGCATTCTACAATCTAGCTCTTGTTTGGTTCATTTTTAAATGCCAAAGGTTGCAAATCACCTACTACTACTCACTGCACCTTGGTGTTAGTTGAATCAAGAAAATCAACAAGAGGAGGAATTCCTTCTCCCGTTTTGCATTTGCAACGAGTCATTGATGCTTTGGCTTCACTGCAAGAAGCCCTAGTGAAAATGCAGCCTCATTTTCAACTTCATGTTCATATGTAATAGGCCCCTACCCCTCACCAACTGGAGGTTCTTGAAGGTGTTGAACTAAATCTAGGATCGCCCCTTCTCCTACTATAAGGTCCACATTGGTGCAGGAGCACCAAGGTCACAAGCATGTGTTATGAAGAGCACTAGGATCATTGATGGATCCTAGGGTGGAGTTGAAGCCAAATGGCCTTCTAAGGTCATTAAAACTTGTAATGAGAACATTCATGGTCATATAATGTTGTTTTGATCATATCTTGATCATATTGTAATCAAGATCCTAAATGTAAGCCTAATGGCAATGCTAAGGTACATAGGGGTCACTAGGAAGGGATTATGGTTTGATCCTAGGTTAGGGGATTAAGAAATGAAAAATAATGGTTTTAATTAATGTAATGAGGCTATTAAAGCCTCTAAATGGTGTTAGAAGCACTAAGATTGCAATAAGTTGTAAAATTGCCAATATTGGCAATATAAGCCAAAAAGGGCTTAATTGGAGTTAATTGGAGTTAGTAGGGGTTAGTATGAATTATAAGTTTGTCATTAAAATTCATTAGAAGTATTTGGTATAGGTCTTGGATGTATATTTGTCAAGTTGACAACTTTAGTTGTCAACTTGACAACACATTCTAACTTTATTTGGTTAGTACAGTCAGTTTAGTGACTGTTATCAAATAGTTGAAAGGTAGTTAGTAGTTAGTCGGTCTTTAGAAGAGTCAGGGGTCTATTTTGGAGAGATCCACATGAGTGGAAGGGGGAGGGAGGTTTTTTTGTGTATTGAGTCAATTTTTTAATACAAACAATTAATAAAAATCAATTCTCTGCAACTTTGCAAGTCACTGTCCCGTGGAATAGTCCTAGAAATAGTGACTTGGTTATAGCATGTAGAACATGATTCTTGTTCAAGTTTGATGTGAGAATGTCTATTTATTTTTATTTTTATTTTGTTAAGATAATATTGCATTATTTTTTTCATTGAGAACTTCAAAGGAGTGACTGGTGTTGTGTATACAGGGATTGGTAATTGTAGGCACAGTCAGCGGTTACCAGTTGTAACCCTCAACATGTGAAGGCACTCCCACCCAATGATAATTATGGTTTGGTGGGAGATGCCTTAGATGTATTATATATATTATAGGTGTTTTTTTGAATGTAGGGAAGGTGCCAGTTGTTGAAGAACATGAATAAGCCTGTTAAAGACCAATGAAGGAACACTTGAATTGGGACTAGTCATGGTCTGGAAGTTTTGTCCATTTGAGAGCCACTTATTATGTATTGAAAGGTCATGATATGATTAGGGGATGGTGTTGGATCCATTGAGGGGGTCTAGAAGTGCTTAGAAGTGTTCAGTTGAGAAAACCCCAGGTTAGCACACCTAGAATGAAGGGTTTTGTAATTGAAGTGTTAAAACATGATAGTTCCTCCTAGAAATTTGAAAATTAGTTGATTAGGATCATATATTAACTTTTTCTTTGGGTTAGGAGTTCTGGTATTGAGACCCTTTAGTACTTTCTTTGTTAAGGGAGGGCTAATTAGGCCTAGAAGAAGAGCACTTAGAAAAGAAAGTCTTCACTAGTTAAAGAGTTAAAGTCTAAGATTGATATAAATTTATTAAATCTAAAAAGGGTACTTAAAAGTGTAAAAACATCTCTAGGTTTTTTGGGAAGTTTGGGAGAAATTTTTTGATTTCAGGTTGTGAAGGGCTACTAGGCAGGCCTAGAAAGGCTATAGTAGAAGAATGGTGAAAAATGAGTGGATATAAATGAATGGGGAGTTGAATCATGGAAAATGTACCATGTTAGGATGATCTAAGGTGATAAGAATAGGGTGTGAAGTCTAAATTGGGTTTTGGTGTGTTGGAGGCACTAGGTACACTAGGTGACCTAGGATGGTGTTGGTGCTTGGATAGATTGGAACAAAGCAAAATGGAAGTGAAATCATGAGCATGATGTGTGGGAGTGAATTACCAAGTTAGAGAACTCCATTTGATCTTTGAGTAGGATTGATTCCTTGAGTTGATTCCAAGTTACATTGTTGAATCCTCGTGTTGAGTTATCCTACTTAAGGTGATAGTGGAGGGCTCTGCATCACACATGCTCTTCATGTTTAGTGAATTCAACAATAGAATGAGTAGTGCATCTAGCAGTAAAGCAATCAGCCTTCTGCCATGAAAGACTAGAATTGAGCCTTCCGACCTAAATTTTCACATCCTATGACAACAGACTGGTGGGACACTCCTCATTCTCCTTCTCCTTATTCTTCCCCTATCTCACACATGTCTCTATTAGTATTTGATTATGGCCTTTCCTTTCACCTCCCACCACAATCTTCAGATCCCTACATTCCATTACTGCATCAAAAGTGCTCTCTGAGAGAAGCTCCCAGGGTTTGGTACGCTCACTCCCAGGGTATGGGAGAAGAAGGTTTGGGGATATTGTTTGTATAATGTGGGCTTATATTTTTAATGAGACAATTTTTGTTTCCTAGGACTGTAATTCTCAATAAATCAAGGGCGTATTTTTATAATAAGGTGGAAAATTTTAGAACTTTTGGATTTTTATTTATATGTTAGTTTGTACGATATAAAAAAATTTGTAGTCTTTGGGAGTATTAGCTTTGGTATATTTTTTGATGTGTTCTCAATGATTGATTGACATTTCTTTCTTGGAAGTAAGACTCACTCTTACCTCAAATTCACTATTCTAGATTACTTCTACTTTTCCTAGCTATTGTACACCTTAGATTGTATACAAGCATGATATGCTAGCCATTGAATCATCTAAGAGATGATATTACTCTTAAACCAACCTCAGCCAACTCTATTAATAGATAATATGATTGTACAATTATTATAGAATACCTTTTTTCTTGCTTTGCTTGGTTAATGCACCTATTCCAAAAGCAAAGCTATCTCATTGGTTCATTTGTGTCTCCTATATTTCACAACTATAGATGTAAGTTTGTGACTGGACAACAATTCTTGCCATTAAGATTTTTAATCCACAAGGATAGTAGCACCAATAAGTTGCCACAAGATTCCTAATTTATTTATGTGAAAATACAGAATCACATTAGAATATGTCCAACATTTTAGTTTCAGTTAAGAAACCAGTGTCAACTAGCCTAAGACATGCAAACAAATCTTGAAGAAATAATAAATTAAAAATTCCATGAAGCAAAAGATAAGATTGAAACAAGAAAGATGATTTATATCTAAATCATCTAATATCCTCATGTATATCATTTATAGTATATTCACTTCACTACATGTACATGCACACCAACAAACTATTTAACATATTTTTACAACATCTCTTATATTAAATCCAATTTGAAGAAAATTTGGAATAAGTTTGTTAAGAACAACATCAATCATATGCACATGTCATCATTGGGCAAAAAAGCCAATCAATGATAATAAACCTATGCCATTTTTATATTAAGTTTATGTGCTGCTTATTATGAAGAAATAATAAGTTTATTGTTAAATAATAATATTTTGACAAGTAATTGGTTGTCAAATTAAGGTAAAGGTAAGATTTTTTGTTAACCACTCACACCATTACACTTTCCCAGTATTAACAAAAAAATTGCAGAATGCCTCCCAGTATTAACAAAAAAATGGGTTTAACCTTGGAAGAATCTCTGTGGTTAAGTGCACTTGAGCTGGAGTAGTACACAATTGAATCCTTGTAGCAATATCACAAGTTGACTTGGTGGGGAAAATATCTCCCACTTATCAAAAAATATCAGGTCACCCATGAATCTACCTTCTACACCTTAACAAAGAAAGAGTAGTCAAAATCTAGCTATGATCATAATCATCTCGTTGTTCATATAACGAGCCCACAATGACCAAGTGACCTAGATAATAGATGAACCTAAGCAGTTCCCAGTTGTTACTTGGATCAGTTCTAGAACCATGCATGTACAAGTGGAGGTGTAATGTACCCTAGTTGATCAACAAACACTAAAATGGTTGGTGGATAAACATGACCAAGTTTTAACTGAGTCCTTGTAGGCAGTTAGGTGTAGATCTTTCTGTTAGTGTGGTCACTGAGTCTTCCTCTTAAAGAAGCTCAGTTGGTCAAGTGATTGTAATTTTAAAAAAAGGTTGCTGCATTTGTATTTATTCCATCATTGTACATACTTATAGTCATCATCAGCAAAATGAGACTTTCTTGGCAACTTAACTGCCAGAAGTTATGGAAAGTGGTTTTTCAATTAAGTAGTGCCAAATGTGTAATATCTACAAATTTAGTATCAGCATAGGCCCATAGATTATGATTAAGATATAGTTTTTATAATGATTTTCCACTCATCTTTAATTTGATTCATAAGTTGTTAATACACGCTCATCATATTTGTTAACATTTTTAATTCTCATGGACAGGTATTGAAGCACTTGCATGGGTGATAAAGCTTGCTTAGATAGGACTTGGAGACTTTTGAAAAGGCGGGCAAGGAATTCAAAATTTATTGCAACAAATTTGAAGTTAGCAAGGCCCTTTGTAGAAAATTTAGAGGTAATTTGAAACTTGAAACATAGACATATTCCATTCTCACTAGGTAAAATCAAAATGAATGTAAGATAGATGTCACAACAATGAATCATTATATCCTCTTCTTTCTTTTATGGTCTCTACTAAAAGTGACTACTTTAAACAATGTTTCGGCATCTCTATTTTCAGATTGATGTTTTTTCTTTAATTTAGACACTATATTATTATTGGAATGTAGAATATTATAGATGGATGAACATCATAGGTTGATTATGGATCAATATCATGCATATGATGAGAGAGTAGTTGATGAGGGGGACATTGACAAATATCCATGTACATGTAAAAATTGTCTTGGTGGAAAGGTGAAAAAGAGAAATGTGATTTATTGACATATGATAAGATATGGGCATAGTGGTATAAGCCCTTGGGCTTACAATTATTATGGCGATATGATAGAATTGCAGACACTGAGAGATGAAGAGGAAACAAACATAAATGAAGAGACATAAATGTTTGACGAAGGGTTTGAAGTTGATAGAATGCTAAATGAGGGTCTAAATGATGATTGGTCCAAGTCAATGGAGGATGCTTTAAAGCCTATTTGTGCTAATTGCAAGTTAAGTCATTTGACAACAATTCTTCAAATTCTTAACTTGCAAGTGGTGCATGGTTGGACAAATGAGAGTGTAGATCAATTATTGACATTATTAAGTTCATTATTACTAGCTGACTCCACATTGCCAAAAAAAAGAAGTCAATGTAAAAATAATGTCAGTAAGCTTGGCTTGGGGTATGAAAACATCCACACATGTGTGAATGGTTGTGTATTATTTCATAAAAATATTGCAAATGAGAATGAATGTCCAAAATGTCATGAAGCGAGGTATAGACAAGGGTTGAAATTAGTTGTGGTTCCTAGAAAGGTTCTTTGCCACTTTCCAATAATCCCATGATTACTCCGAATGTATAGGTACAGAGACATTTCTGAACTTATGCAGTGGCATGCCCAAAATAAGAGCACTGATGGAAAACAATGACATGTTCTAGACTCTAGGACATGGATGGAATTTGATAAAAAATAGCCTAGTTTTTCTCAAGATCCTCATAATATAAGGTTGGGTTTGGCTCTAGATGGGGTGAACCCATTCTTAGATCAGAGTAATAAATGGTCAACTTGGCTAGTGTTTCTAATAAATTATAACTTGCCTCCATGGTTAGCAACTAAACCATTTTTCTTAATGTTATCATTGATTATACCGGGAAAGAAAAGTGTAACTTTAGATACAATAGATGCTTATCTAGATCCATTATATGATGAGATAATGGAATTTTGGAATGGAATTGAAGCATTTCAGTGTTTAAGGGATGGTCATTCAATCAAATTCACTTTAAAAGCTTCCTTATTGTTTATAATTCATGATCTTCCTACATATGGCACATTGTCTGGTCTCTCTATTCATGGATACTATGGATGTCCTGCTTGCAACTTTAAGGATTTTGTGAGGCACTCAAGAAGTTTGCGTAAGTGTATTTATTATGGACATCATGCTTACCTTAAAATGGATCATCCATATCACTGACAAAAAACACATTTCAATGGACAAGAAGAGAATTGTGAAGTGCCATTGCTAATATCAGGTGATTACATTGTTGAGAATGGACAAAAAAGGATGTCATTTATTGAAGACGTTGGGATTGATAGAAGTAGATATGATCCATGTAGTGAAAGTGGTGTAAAATAGTTGTGCATATTGTATAAGTTTCCATACTTTAAGGATATAGCCATCAGGCATACTATTGACTTTATGCATACTGAGAAAAATATAGCTTATGCTATTCTAGAAACTCTTTTTGGCTCTTTTGATACTATTTCATCTCGTGAAGACTTTCAAGAAATAAAGATTTGTCAAAATCTTTGGATTAAAAAATATGATAATGAAAAATATAGAAAACCTAGTGCTCCTTATGTCTGCACAAAGGAACACCATGCACAATTCTTACAGTTGATGTCTCAGACCCACTTTACCACTGGATATGTGAGTAGCAACATTATTAGCCAAACTGACATTAATAGCTTAAGAGGCCTCAAGACCCATGACTATCATGTCATAATCGAGAATATTTTACTTGTTGTGGTAAATATATTAGGTTTGGAAAAGGGGCCAAGATTGACAATTATAAGTTTGAGCGTAATATTAAAGAGAGTGAGTTTACATGTATTAGATCCTTCAAACTTTGATAGTTTGAGAGAGGAGGTTGTTGAAGTTCTTTGTCTATTGGAGTGAGAATTTCCACCAGCAATCTTTAACATTTCTATGCATCTTTTGATACATCTAGACTATGAACTAGAGCATTGTGGTCCAATAAGAATGAGATGGATGTATCCTATAGAATGACATATGAAAGTTTTGAAACAAATTGTCCATACTAGGGAAAAACCAGAAGGCAACATGTCTGAGGGATATTCAATGCAAGAGGCCATGGGGTTTTGCATAGAATATACGAAGGATTTTAAAAATGTCAATCAACATGTATGGGATGATGAAGAAGATGAGAGAGTTGCAAGTGAACTATTAGAAGGCAATGGAAGTCACTTCAAGCTCTCATATCAAGAAAGAAGTGCAATACATGCCTTTATTCTTCAAAACACATCTTCATTTAACAAGTGGCGCAGGTAAAAAAAAATACACTATTTTTTTACTCAATTTAACACATTCATATTATTAATCTTACTATTTGTACATCATCATTTTATGTAGAAAATATGAAGAAGAGAATCAAATTTGGATGCAGCATCAACCTCAAAAGTCTAGACGTCATAATTTTATTAGAGGTGATTCTTTTCCAAAATTTGAAGAATGGATTTTTAATGCAATCAATGATGCAAAAGAAGAAGGTCAATATATAACAATAGAGGAAAGTGAGCTTTCACAATCTCCACATATATGGGCTATACATTTTAGTGGAATGTGGGCCTATGGTAGTCATTTAAGAGTGGAAGAAAAGGACAAAGGAAAGACAAATTGTGATTGTGTTGTTAGTGCTGAATTTCTTCATGAAATTGAGAATAAATTTTATGTTGGATTCATCCAAGAAATTATTCAAGTTGATTTTGGTGAAAACAGTCATATATTATTAAAATGTAAATGGATTCAACCATCTACAGTACAATTTGATGAGTATGGATTTATACGTGCAAATACATGACAATTTTTATCAAAAAAAGATGAGCCATATGTTTCCCCTCTTCAAATTAATCAGTCATTTCTAATTGATGATGTAAGAAGCCCAGGTTGATCATATGTCATTCAAACAGAGTCTCGTTCAAGAGGAAAGTTTATGGAAGTTGTCAATGTAATGCTTGATGGACAATTTGTTAATTTACAAGAAACATTTGAAGAAGTGGATGAAGACAATTATGAGGGATTGTTTGAAGAAGAGATTTTGATTACCAATGAAGAAATTGAGAGAATGTATTGTAGGTCACAAATGAGGATGAGGAAGAAATTCAAGTAGATGTAGACACAAGTGATCAGGATTTTGATCTTGCTGGAAATGCAGATGATTATTGATGAGGCCAATTTTATGACCTTTTATTTAAGACTTTTATGTTGTTTCTAGACTATTCTATGTTTAAAGGACATGGACCTTCAGACTGATATCTATTTTAGGGATTTAATGTTGAACAAAGTTTTATGTGGTTATTTGGAAATTATTGTTGATGTTTTTTGGAAATTATTGTTTTCTAGAAATTATTGTTTCTTTTATTCTATGGTTATCTATAAATTAAACTGTTCCTATGATGCTTGTCCTCAATTATTGTTGTTGCATACCTAGCTACAAATGATTTAACATCTATAATGTTCTTATATCCATACTTACATTGGTGAAAGCCTGTACAATCCAATACAGATGATCACATCAGAAAGATTGTGAATTCAGACTTGCAGGTTCATAGTAAAACTAATTCAGAAATATCTCCTCATACCACTAGTAGAAATCATACATAAATGGAAGATAATGTGTTGTTCTCAGTAATTTGTAGCATTTGATAAAAAAAAGTATCTATTTATATACATATTATTTTTATAATCTTAGTAAAAATATTCAGATATAAAAACCTTTATAAATATTTAGTTTGATTATACTTGAACATTCTCCACCACCAATGATAATGTTCACTACACAACTGGAAGTAGCAGAGAACAATGGTGATCTCAGCACAAGTGACCAAAAGGATGATGAAAGTGATGAATAATAACCCAAAGATATAGTAGAACTGATTCATCCATATGGAAGTCAAAATGAAAAATAGCTCCAAAAGGTAAAATGCCACCAATTAGTATGGAGAAAATTGGCTACATGTACCAAGCCTGTTTTGGAATTTTCCTGGAGATCTTGTTTGTCTTCACTAGATCCTTAATTGTAAGTTTCTTGAACCCAAAGTAACTACCAACAAAACCAAGGGTACAAAAATTCAAAACCATAAAAAGACCATGGAAAACATTGTTCCAAAGGGTACAACACTAGATGATTTCTCACCCCATATCAATGCATTCAGTATGAAGAAAATGCAAAAAATAGTACCAGGAAACATAAAAGCAGTCTTTAGAGTATTTTTATTCCATTCCATGCCTTTGAACATCTTATACATACAAGATGAAGAGTAGCCAGTAAAAAAACCCATGAAAACCCATAACAGAACCATAGCTGTCATCAAACCACCACAATTGGAGGGAGAAAGGAAACCAAGCATTGCAAATATCATTGTAACAAGTGTCATCCCCAAAAAATGAACACCAGTTCCAACATACACACAAAATAGGATAGAGTGACTAGGGGGTCTAAACACATCTCCATGGACCAATTTCCATCTTGTTTCTTCTTGGGATTCATCCTGTTTCTCCAGTTGGTTGTATTTTGAAATATACCTATACAAAGTTCTCATCATGATCATTGCTACCATGCCAGAACGGAACATGACAATCATAAATGAATTGATTATGGAGAATTGATGAATCTAATCATCTGACATTAGCAGATATGTATCCCATCGAGATGCCCATTTCACAAGGATTTCCTTGAAAGTGACATCATAACTGAAGATGACCTCTTTACCTTCCTCTACCTCTTGGGGAGCATCAGAACTTAAAATATAACACTTAGTATTTGCATTGCAAGTTATCAAATGTGGATTTTTAGGTTCCCAAGGCTGCTCATATTTGTGCTTTACACTGTATGGTGTAACTCCTTGCATAGCTCACTTTGAACCCAACATGGAAACCATGTTCATAGGAATAGGCTGGGGTTCCATCCATCCTTTGCTTGGGTACTACCACAGGAAGATTATTGAGAATCATTTGAACACAATACTTGTCATCTATTTTCTCCTTCAAAGTCTTTCTAGACTTGGAATCTAGTTTTTTTTTGCTGACAAAATTGCACAGCTTATTTTCTCTCATACCAAACACATAAGGAGATTTCTTAATGCGATCCCCATGAAGAACTTCCCCCAAATTTTTAGCATTCTTCAAGAACTTTCTAAAAATATACACATAGTTTCATCAATTGGAACATAAAGAATGTGTTAGAGGTTAAAAATACTTACAACACTATGAAATACTACAATGCAAAACAATTTATTTTCTATTGGCAATGGATTTTGTTAGTCCATTTTCCAGTCATAGCAAAAATCCAATAAAAATAGCCTGTTCCCTGCAAATGTTTCATAATGTTGTCTCTACCCGGCCTGTAGTCACACTTTTATTATGTGATGTAGATCCACTTGGTTTTATGATGTGCTCCCTTAGCCCTGTGCTCTTTATTGTGTCACCTAGCTCCAGCTTTGATCACATCTCCTAAATTGCAAAACCCAGGGAGTTATTAAAGTTTTAAGGTTTGTAGGAAATGTTCTCAGAATCTGCCTAAGTGTCGAAAACCCATGATGTTTTCAATCTCCCTGCTACCTTTTGGTCTGCATGAAAACCTTATGTGTTTTCAACCTCACATTTCTTCCCTTTGGCTGACACTCCTTGTTCATCGGTCCTAAGTGCGCAAGTGCGATGGTTGGTGGGGCTAGATTCTTCAAGCAGCAGAGGGAGGAGATTGACAGTCGACGTATGAGCGTAAGGAATATTCCATGCTCATGAGATCATGCACCTACCGTTGATCTTATTTGTTTTAGGCATTTCTTCGGTGGTGGTCCCGATGTTAGAAAGGAAGAAAAGGTACATGTTTTCATTGGTTGTCGCATGATCGCATGTTAAGAATTTCTGACATGCGACCATGCAACCGGTTGACATTTGTCACTTGGGGCCCATTGGTGGATAAGTGCAGTGGGACCTAACATCTGTATAAAATCAAGGGTTGGCATAAAAGATTATGAAGTGTGTCAGGTCTATGAGATTATGAGACGATCATGGATCTTCCTACATGGGCCTAGTTGAATTTCTTGGTATCTTTGGTAGTTGTGATAAAATATTTAGCGGCCCGACTAATTTTCTTCTTGTTTGCTGGTTCACGTAATGTTTTGGTGATGCCCTAGTTTATTTGGTGATTCAGCGAACAATGGTCATGTGATTGCTAAGTTTTTTAGTGATGGTGGAAAGTATTTCATGAACTGGAAAAAGTTCTTCGGTCGTCAGTTCGCCAAATAAATTAGGGCCACTTGCTCGGTGATGTGCTCAGTTCTGATTGGTCGACGGGGTGATGAGCTGGATGTTGTCAGTGGGGCTGCAATTTTCAAAGGATGTGGAGTGTCTACAAGTCTGTGAAGATCATGTGGTTGTCACTATACCATTGAGGTGAGATGCTTGAATTTTAGCATCGTGGTGTAACGATGACCGTCGATTTTGTTTAAAGAAATATAAAGCACACCAGCTTGAGAAAAGTAAATGAATCGAACGGTGGTGATATAAAGTTAATCTTAGTTCAAATGTTGACCATTGATAGATTGTTGGCACCCTAAGGATGACCATTGCGTTTCAATTTCAAACTTCTGAGTGGGTTTGTGATCGGCATTGCTTTAGTACTATGGATGTATCAGGGATTAGGTACTTAGTGATGACAGTCTTGAGCTTGAGGATGCACTTGGGGTTTTGCTCTTGGGTATTGATATTAAGAATGATGGAAGTTATGAAGGAGATGTGTCAAGTGATGACACTCTTTCTTGCAATCATGAGAGTGATGCTCTTTCTCAGTATGGGGAAGAAAGTTTATGCGGTCAATCAAATGAAGAAAAGGATTGGATTGATGAATATGTTGCTGATGATTGTATGTCAGAGGAGGGTGTTCTTGTGGACTGTTGCTCACTTCATAGTGAACAAATTTCAGATCTCCCGTCTTGTGAATATCTCAGGTATGCAAGGAGGGATGACTCTGAGTTCCTACATCCAACATACATTGATTTTGACTGAGAGCATGAGTCAATAGGTTTTGACTTTGACATGTGTGCCTCTAATTCTTTTGCTGCCCCCACATTACTAGATAGCAACCAGGTACAACATGATGATGAAGTCATCAGCATTTGTTCAGCTTCAAGCAATGCAAATATCCCTAATGTATGTATTGATGTTTTCCCTCCCACCCACCAGCAATTTTTGGGTTTGTCAAATGTTGACAAGATGTAGGATGCTCATATTTTTGATGATTCATGTTCATCAGAGTTCTCCTCATATGGTTGCCCCACAAAAGAAGTGGGTGAAGATTCATACTCTTTTCCTTCTTTTTCCAGATATGATAGTGAAGAAGACCTTCACTTGGTTCATGATCTAGTCAATGAGGATATCATTGATGAACCAAGTTGCTTAGTGGCTGAAGTAATACATGAAGGTAAATTAGAGGATTCAAGTCCTTCTCAGCCAGGTAACTGTATTATAATGCATGATGTTCCTCATGTACTATTTTTTGATGCATTACAAGGTGAGTTTTTTATTCTTTCTAGTCAACAGGAAGAAGTAGATGATGTTCCCTACTTCTTGGAGTTTGAACATAAATGTAATAGTCATGACTGGAAAAACATGGGTAATGATCATTATATTTTTATTTTTCAGCCCATGAATATTCACATATGTTTGCAGCAGAATGGTAAAGAAATTTTCAGACTTGGGGTCACATATGTGGATGAAAATTAGATTTTTAACTCAGGGGGGTCATTAATTTCATTTTGGTGGCTTGGGGCCATCAAGTAAATTTGTAAATCTTGTAAAATTTGTAAATATTCTTCCCTTTCTATTGTGTGTTTCCCTTCTTGTTTTCCTGGTTCGGTTGCCATTTTTTGTGGGTTCCCTAGTTTTGTCCTATGGGTGGTCTACTTCTTCCTGAGATTCTAGATCCTTATCATGCCTACAAGAGGCATGCATCCCCAGAAAGAGCCACTGTTAGTCCATTTTCCAGTCATAGCAAAAATCCAATAAAAATGGCCCATTCCTTGCAAATGTTTCATAATGTTGTCTGTACCCAGCCTGTAGTCACACTTTTATTGTGTGATGTAGATCCACTTGGTTTTATGATGTGCACCCTTAGCCCTGTGCTCTTTATTGTGTCACCTAGCTCCAGCTCTGATCACATCTCCTAAATCACAAAACCTAGGGAGTTATTAAAGTTTTAAGGTTTGCAGGAAATGTTCTCAGAATTTGCCTAAGTGTCGACAACCCATGATGTTTTCGGTCTCCCTACTACCTTTTGGTCTACATGAAAACCCTGTGTGTTTTCGACCTCACATTTCTTCCCTTTGGATGACACTCCTTGTTTGTCAGTCCTAAGTGCGCAAGTGCGATGGTTGGTGGGGCCAGATTCTTCAAGTGATCGACGGATGATGTATGAGCATAAGGAATATTCCATGCTCATGAGATAATGCACCTACCATTGATCTTGTTTGTTTCAAGCATTTCTTCAGTGGTGGTCTCGATGTTAGAAAGGAAGCAAAGGTACATGTTTTCATTGGTTGCCGCATGATCACATGTTAAGAATTTCTGACATGTAACCATGTGACTGGTTGACATCTGTCACTTGGGGCCCATTGGTGGATAAGTGTAGTGGGACCTGACATCCGTATAAAATCAAGGGTTGGCATAAAAGCTTATGAAGTGTGTCAGGTCTATGAGATTATGAGATGGCCGTGGATCTTCCTGCATGGGCCCGGTTGAATTTCTTGGTGTCTTTGGTAGTTGTGATAAAATATTTAGTGGCCCGACTAATTTTCTTCTTGTTCGCTGGTTCGCGTAATGTTTTGGCAATGCCCTAGTTTATTTGGCGATTCAACGAATAGTGGTCATGTGATCACTGAGTTTTTTAGTGATGGTGGAAAGTATTTCACGAACTAGCGAAAGTTCTTTGATCGCTAGATTGCCAGATAAACTAGGGCCACTTGCTCAGTGATGTGCTCAGTTCTGTTTGGTCGGCGGGGTGACGAGCTGGATGTTGTCAGTGGGGCCGTAGTTTTCAAAGGATGTGGAGTGTCTGCAAGTCTGTGAAGATTGTGTGGTTTTTGCTATACCATTGAGGTGAGATGCTTGAATTTTAGCATCATGGTGTAACGATGACCATCAATTTTGTTTAAAGAAATATAAAGCGTGCCTGCCTGAGAAAAGTAAATGAGTCAAACAGTGGTGATATAAAGTTAATCTCAGTTCAAATGTTGACCGTTGATAGATTGCTGGCACCCTGAGGATGACCGTTGCATTTCAATTTCAAACTTCTGAGTGGGTTTGTGATCGGCATTGCGCGGCTAAGTGATTGCGGTTGCATGATCATAAGGGTGAGTAGGGTGTCTTACGATCATGCGATGAGGCATAAATGTAAGTCAGGATTCCTTTAGGGGCCACCCAATTTGCCGAGAAGGATGGATCATCAACGACCATGTTTTAAAATGAGCTAGGCACCAAAGACTTGACTGTTGGAATTCAAATTCAAACTTGCAGATGGTTTTCATGACATGAAGTACCAGAATTTATGGTTTTCTAGCCGTTTCTTGATTTGGTTGGTGGCATCGATTGTTGCAGTGTGGTCCAGTGAGTTGGGTGATTGATTGTAGATGTTTTGCCATGTGGGGGAGGATAGTTTTTGTTGCTCGAGGCTTTTTGCAGGTCTGTTTAGTTTGATTTGCATGGTAAATTTATGATCTTCCTGTCCTTCTCAGAGATTCTTCTCAAGTGCAAAGATCATCCTTGGTCTGATAGACATGTGCTTGGTTTTCCCTCTAGGAGTTTTTAAATTTTGATGTATTTCTGGTTGGTTAGGTGGGTGAAACCCTAGCCCTAGCTATCCGTAGCTTGTTGCAACCTATTTTGGGTTTCCAAGGTAGCTAGTGGTATAAGTTGAAGCTTTTTTGACTAAGTAAGCATTCTAAATTTTGTCAGTTCTAGTGGTTCCAATTTCTAGCTCCATGAGTGGTTTCTTCATGTAAACATTTTCATCCCGATTGTATCAACATTAGGGAAAATCTCATGTATCTTTTGCATATTGTCTATGGTGTTTTCTAAATCAACTTGTAATATAGGGATTTGAATCCACATACTTAATACAGTTTCTCATTCTTGGATCTCTCCTTTAGTTGTTCTTAATGAATTCTGAGTTTTCTGGCTCATTGCATTTGGTTGCTTATGTATATGTTTCATCTCTTAGCCTTGATTTAGAATCAGGTTAAAAGTCTTTGAGTGAAGCATAGATTCATTTGGTTCAATCAGTAAGGATACTTGTAAGTAGTGTAAGAGATGTTTAACTATGTTTATGGCTTGGATTCTCAGATGAATCTCGTAGTTGTCCTTGTGTTCCATGTTCACTTCAGGTATGATGCCCAATGGATAAGGTACTAATCTTAAGCTAGTATCCCTCTACTGATGCAAAGTTTTGCATGGTTGTTTGCATCCTGCAAGAAACCCAATTATATTTAATATCTCCACTCCTGTAATCCCTCATAGTCTTGAGGTCACAAGGCCATTTTATACCCAATAGCAATTGAGATTCAATGAATGTCTGGTTAAAATTTAGTAGTCTCTTGCTATCATCTGCTTTGTTTAATCCAGTCCAAAGTCCTAAAATTCCATAAGTTACTGGATTAGGTGCACCCGCCATGGTTTTGCAGAGCCACAAGTGAAGAGGGCAGTCTATTCCCTATAGTTGGTCTAGTTGTCTTGCAGAGCTTTCACACTTGGAGCTAACCACTCCTAACATTAGTCTCAAGGCATATTGGCAGCCCTAAGTGGCGTAAGCATTTTTGAACACCAATAGATTTCAAGCTCAAAATTGATAACAAAAATTAATTCAGATCACTCCTATAGAAATAAATGTTGCAGACCAAATAGTTCACGAACCTGGTGGAAAAGTTTGTTGATTGGGACTTTATTTTTTCCTTAAGCATTTATTTCTTTCCTTTTGGGCAATTAAATTCTCATGAACATGCAAGCCACATTTCAAACAAATTCTCTCAAATATACTTCCACAGCCTCTACTCTCTTTTTTACTGATTGTCTATTATCCATAATACATATATCTGGATTTCACAAATTTCTCAAATTAGTGTGCAATAAATCTGTCAGACTGACAGACCTGTTCTGTAATATGTTTTTGATTTAATATTTTTTTACTTTTATGTTAAAAAAATCTTGTATTCTTGTATCATCTGCTTGTATAGATGTATGAGTCAACTCTCTGATTACGCTGTGAAAATGTCATTACTCATCCTTCACTTGAATTCTTGGTCCTTTAAATCTTTCATCTTGTCTAAAATGGCATTTTGATATGTTACTTGGTCTAAAACATTAAAATATGGTGGTGTATTTTGCTATGTTACTTTACTATTAGCATAGTTGTAATGTCCCTTTTTTGGTTAGTTAGGAAAGCTACAATAAAGGAAATTTTTGTCAAAATTTAAACATTTTAACTATTTTATCTCAGCTACCCTAAAAAACTAAGAAGAATTGGTTCTTGATTTACTAACGATGTCAAGAAAATCATACATTCTTGAGTAGTCTAGTCGAGGTGCTCTCTACTTGCTTGAATCATGTTGGAACAAAACAAGGATGAGGCTAGGTACAAAAATTGGGGCATATTATGGAAAAATAGAAACCCCTCAGACCTAGAAGCTAAGTTGTAGGAATAAAATGACTATGCTACATGATACAGTCCTTCAATGTGTTATTTCTTGAAATATCCAATGAGGAAAGAATCTACTCATGAAAATTAATTAGGTGCATTATAAGTAATCTGCTTATTAATTATTTCTAGCTAAAGATTACAGGGATATTTTTTTAGTTTTATTTTGAAATCAATCTAAACTATTCTTTCTAGATCACTATTGGAGTATTCAACAAGCTCGCCATTACATAATCCACTTCCCTCAGCACTTGGCAGTATGCCTTATGCAAAACCAATTGAAAGTGCCTCCTCGTACCATCTCTTTTCATAGGAAATAAAAATTAAATGATATCAAAGAGTAGAAAAATAACATAAGAAATAATGTAATGAGAAAGAAAGTGAAGTACCCGTTGTTCACAAAATCATTGAATACATCAAGTTCAATGGTATCAGACAACAGCATAACACAAGCATGAGGATGAAAGTAGAAAAGACTTTCAAGGCCATGCTGATACTTCATAGAAAATGACCACGATGGAGTTGTCTATGCCATAAATACTCTCAAGGAGCAGTTGTCATTTTGGAAAAAATCATCCATAAATTCAGATAATGAAAGAAGATCTTCTATACCTTTTGATGTAACTGTTTCTCTAATTTGGCTGTTATTTTTCTGTTGTAGTTTTTATGTGCCACTTTTATAGTTGTTGTGTGTTTCTTTCTTGTTTCTATAGCCTCTTTGTTATAACCACTGCTACTACTTATCAGCTCTTGTTTCAGGAGTTTATACATTATTGCTTTTTTGGACATCAGGGAATGAGGAGAAAGAATTCAAGGCACAAATTAGATGATAGTGATCATAATGCTGAAATTCCACTAATAGATTATGAGCACTTTCGTGAAGAACATGTGGCCAAGAATAATGAATGTTTTTCACATCTTGGTTTGACAAATATGCAAGTTGTACATTTACTAACTAGTATATTATTTGTTTAATACTGTTTAATGAAATTTTATATGCAAAATATTTATGTATATAAGACTTGATACAATATTTGTTTTTGGTTTTACATGAAAGAAAAAGAGTGTAGAGAAAATGAAGAGAAAGAACAAGTAGAAAATAAAAATACAAAGTTTCCAGTTCGTAAAAGCCAATGCTTTTTTGATCCGACAAATGTAGTTGGTGAAAAAGGTAATTGTGATGATGTGGAACCTGATATAGCACATGGTGATGTACAACCTAATGAAAGTCATGAAAAGAGTCTACTTGCATCTGATGTGCCTTAGAGTGAACCTATTGGTAGTGGTTCAATAGAAGATGTGTTAGCTTTTGTTAAAAGAAAGAAATTGAGTCATGATTTATATAGATCTACAGAGAGGCATTCAAATGAAAGGATACTAGAAGGGAAGAAGCCATTCTTGGTTGAGGTGTTAAGAGATGGTGAACCCATTGGAAAAAATGCTACAAGGTGGGCCTCTGAATTGGGTGTAAGATGTAGGGCCCATTTGGATATTTGCAAATCAAATTTTGCAGAGCAAGATCGACACCATGTGGAGAGTGTTATACAAAAAATGGAAAATGTCTTTGACACTATTGGTGGACAAATCTCGAGAAAATATTACAAGTACAAGATGAGACTTCTAATGAATAATTTTAGATACATGTGCAAAAAAGAAATCATGGAGGGAAAAGAGAGTTTAGACAACACTCTATCTCCCAAACAGTGGGAAAAATTAAAAGAAAGTATGCATTCTGAAGAATATTTGACAAAGAGTAATAAAGGAAAGAGAGCAAGAGATAGTGTGAAGGCTGAATATACATTTGGCCAAGGTGGGTTGCAGGCCAAAATAAACAAATTTGGAGTAAGTGTATGGCTTTTTGGTTCAATTTAAATTATGTTATTTATTTCAATTTTTTTATTGAACTGACTGTGTTAAAATTGACATTGTATTTTAGGTGGAAAACAATAATAGAGAAGCAGGTGTAGTAGATATTGTAAATTATATGGCAGAACTAGATCCTAATAAATCTAAGAATAGTATGAAGTGGAAGTCTAGTTCATCAACAACAACTTCATAGCCATTTGTGGAACTCCCATTAAGAGCCTTTGCAAATCATGTCAACTCAAATGAAGTGTATGAACATATAATGATGCACTTACATAGTCTCATTGAGAAAGTTGCACAGTTGACTTCCTTAGTTCAACCTATAGTTTCTTCATGGAATGATCATAATTTTATGAATTCATATTAGGTAAGAGGCTATATTGATGAGTTAAGTTTGGTTCATAGTAATGTAGCTTTGCATTGTTGAGAGAATCATTTTGATCAACGTCTTTATGAATTTTTATATACAAAACACTATCCTTAAGCATTGATTCTCATACACATAGCATTGTTGATATTGCATTTTCACACCATTATTTTATGACCTTTCCTCTCTACCAAGCTTTTATCAATTTTAACTACATGCAAAACAATTTTACCAAAGCAACACAAAAACAAAAATACCTTGATTCCAACAAAGCTGCCGATATTGATAGTGATCATGATCAACTAGTGGACAAGAATGTGCAGCCCAATCATAGTTCTGTTGAAGTTGAGGTAATATAATAGTTATTATAAATTTTTTTTTATAGCTTTTTCATTCTTTACTTGACTTATGTTAACCTTTCATGATTAAACCCACATGCATAGCAAACATATGAAAGCAAAATGAAAAGTAGAAGACAATGATGATGGTGATTATGCTGATTTCAAATAGGATGTGCATGATATTTATAGTACTAGCAGTGATAAAATCAAGGTGAGTGCTATAAACTTTACTTTTACCTGACTAGGATTTGATTTTTAGTTGTTAATTTAAACTACTAGTTGTATAGAAAAATAAGACATTGATGAATATATGTACAACAATATAGTTTCATAAATTAAAATGATTGATTCCATGTACAATTATCTGTTATGAATGGCTTAACGGGCACACTGGAAGCTTTGCTTTCAACGTCCTTCCCTTGTGGGTCCCACTTTAACTTAACCCCCATCTTCTTCATTTTCTCCCCATTTTCATCTCAATAAAAGAAATCTATTTTTGGTGTCAAAATCGACACAATATAATATTTTTATTCTATTTTCTGTTGTGTTTGCTATAATAGCTACAAGGAGGGCTCATACCAGACATCCTTTATAATCCTTTCTATTAGGTGACAAAGAAAAACCCATCTACACCTCAGAGAGTGTTATAAATGCCTTTAAAAAGAGTTAATTTCTTATTTATGAAATCATACTTCTTATTTTACTTCAGAAATTAAGAGTATTACATAGATTCATGACTATGAGATAAGAAACACTACCAATATCTAGTTTTTGTGCCTGGAGGAAAAGAATCAACAAAATTTCTATAAAGTTCTAATCTGTATATCTTCAATTCCCATAAAATTCAAAAACCCTGTTCCTTCAGTGATTGATGTAGCCATCTCCTTGTTAAACCTTGATCAAAGCTTCAGACATGGATTGCGGCCTGTTGTCCAGTTCTTCTTGTATGACTATGGATTATAAGTTATGTACATTGGGTGATAGTCCCAATTATTATTCACACAATATTAATTTAAGTCTCCAAATGTGGTGCAGGAGCACCCCAATAAACTCAAAAAATAAGTGATCATCAAAGTCCTAAGAACATCTAGTTTAGGTTAGATCTTCTATCTATGCATCTAGACCAAATTGTAAGGCCTAGTCCCAAGATTGGCATAACTATAAGCCCTTGGTCAACTATGGTCATGTTAGTGCTCAAATCTATAGATTATCAAATACTCATAAACTCATATAATCCCAATAGACATAATCTAGCAAAATGCAAGCACTAAGGTATTAAGGTTCGAGAACCTTCTTCACTTCGAGTATGGATACTCAGGTGGGTATACCTATATCAATTCACTGTTTGATATGAGCTTTGAATTGGGAATTAGCTCCTTCACTGTTATATTGTCCTTCTCAAAATTGACTCAATAAGACATTGCAACTCTTAGTATGGCCCAAACAATCTTGATACACAACACTATGATAGAAATTATGAAAGCAACAATATTGAACAGTGGCTTAAGGATATTCATCCTTCTTCTTTTCAGAGTTGAACTCAAGGAAGGTTAACCTCATTTAGTGCTTCTACAAAGCATTACAATATACATCTATGAACTTGTCATAGAATAATTTAGATTAAAATTGTACAGATAAAGTAAAATGAATCAGTTGTTTATATTTTCATGTGGTAACATATGCAAATGTATCTCAAACCAGTGCCTTATTCTACTTGGGCATTAGAGTCAAACCCTATCTCCACAAAAATCTATTAAGACAAATATACTAGAACCCAAATGACATGCTTGACATCCCATTCTTTTAATTCCTATCACTGTCATCAAATTTATATATGGACAATTAATTCACAGAGACCTCCCTTAAGATTTTACTCTTCCCTTGAAAGAAACTTAAGTTTAACCCCTATATTCACCTTGTGAACAATGCATTGAAAAAGCCTTACAATTTGAATGCATAAGAAAACTAAAGTATCCATACACAAAGACAACAAATAGTAGTAACAGAGTTCCGGTATGCTTTGTATTAATATCAAAATGTGTTAATACAGTATTCTCTTGACTTCAAAGAAAACAAGGTTCTATATTTCAGAACTTCTTTACAAAAATGTATCAACCACCTTTCAAATGAGCAAAAAAATTTCTATATATAATCTCAGCCATCTTGGAATCCTCGAAAGGATGCAACAAGCTTGGGATGGCTAGAAAAGATCTTACACTAGAGACAAGATTACAAATTGATAAAATTTGATTACAACAACAGATTACAAATATCTATTTCTCAACAATTTTGCAGGTGGCACCTTTGTCTAAGGATATTTTAGAGCAGTTGCTAAATTTTTTGCATGAATGATGATCGCCATCTAGCTAACTTACATCATCCTCTATTAGAAACATGCTCTTCCTCAAAATCTGGATTAGGTGCCACCTGCAGCTCTATTCTTCTTCTTCCTCTATAAGATGGACAACTGGCTTCTTCTTCTTCTTTATTGTTAACTTCTCCCAAGCTGCTACATCATCATCAGATGGCCAGTTGTAAGTCTGCAATTCCTGTAGTAATCTAATTTGCTTATCCCACATGGAGTCAGTTATATTTTTGGCCTTTGCCACAAAGTGTATGCAATCATTCTCAATTTTAAAAAGACTATCAATTATGTTGTTACATCTCTCAAAATCCAAAGTATAGTTGCCACTAAGGAAAACATCTTGTGAAATCGCCAACTGATCCATTAACAGTTTCCATTCTTCCAACTTAATCACATTTCCATTTTCATCACATATTGGAGATAAATACCTACTATAATGTTTATCAAACATAGACAACTGAGCCTTTACTTGGTTAGACTTACCCTTAAAAAACTTTGAAACAACACTAACTAAGCCAATCTTCTCAAAAAATTCAATCACCACCCCAGGGATCTTAGGCTTATGCTCTTGTAGGCTATCAAGTTTATCAAATAATAAGCTCCTCCTAGACCAAATGCTATGAAGTGGCTCTAGAGAAACCAATGATTCATTCACCTTTCCATTGGCTTGGTGCAATTGACTAACTGATTGGTAAACTATTTCCATCCTTTCTATTATTTTATCCCACTTGTATTGCACAATCTTTGACATAGTGTCCAAAGATGCCTCTATCCTTATCTTTTCCAAGTCCTCAGTAGGTCTCTCAGGCACTTCCACATCTATCTGAACAGGGGCCTCAATTTGCAAAGGAGGAGGAACTACCTTTGAGGCTTCTTCAAGCCTGACTCTTACTTCTACCAACTCATCCTCTAATTGTTTGATCTTCATCATTTTCAAGTCTCTATCCTTGGCCACCATGTTTGAGATTTCAAACAATTTTGAATACCTCTTAGACAATTGAATTGTCTTTGCTTCATTCAGGTTAGCCCAATGAGTTACTACCTTGGAAACTTCAAGGTCAGTTGTATTTTGCATAGTCCATATGATCTTATTCCCTCCATCTTATCCTCTATACTTAAGAGATGGCTTTTGGGTTCTAGGGGCCATAGACCACATTGCAACAGCTTGAGATTTAGGGTCATAGCCACTTCCTCTTATCATATCACCAATGTGAACCTCATATGATAGGCTACCCTATGGTTGCTTCCTTATTTGATCTATGATGAATGCAGAAGTCAGATCCCATCCTGGAGTCAATATAATTCCACTTGACTTAACCATTTGTCTAGCTTCATTTGCAGTTATAGGATCTAGGCTAGGATCATAAGAAGCTAAAGCTCTCAATGTTTCTTCACTTGGCTCCATACCTTCAGGCAGATTTTTCTTCACCTCTTGTTGCTTGTTCCAAATAAGAAAACTCTTGAATTCATTAGTTTTAATAAATTGGTCATCACTAAAAAATTCCTCCTGATAAACCTCTCTGATATCCTTTTCTAACCATAGGGACTGTTCCTTATCTGTTTCATCAGTGGCCACCTTCTTGCCTACTCTTATTGTTTTTCTCAATTGGTGATGGTAAGCCCTATCACCTGGCACTAGAGAAGATGCTTTGTCAATTATTCTCTTTTGTTTTCCTTGCCTTGAAGGCTCTCCTTCCTCAAGCCTCTATTTCTTCAAGGGTGGCTCTGGAGGATTCTCTATTTTTGGTTGATCTTGAGCAGGCTTAGCAATCTATATATCCCCAACTTGTGGTAGGCTATTCCCTTCCGGAGACTCATCAGAAGACTCCTCTTGATCAGAAGATGAATAATCCTTCCTTTTCTTTGGCTGCTTTTGGTCAATCAATTTCTCCAACTGATTTGATAGAGTGTCATGCATCTCTATCATCTTGTCAATTCTTTTCAAATAAGGAAGGTTAGGGAAGAAACCCTCAAAAGGAATCTAAGCTTCCATCACCTATTTTGATAGATCTATCAAATCAAAGAACATATTCCACCTCATTTTAACTTCATCCATATCCACAACATTTTTGATTATGTCCTCTTCATCAAGGCCTTCATGTTCCTTAATCACACCAATATTTGGAATATAGGCCATCCTAGAAATTTTGATAAAGTCCTCAGGATCTACATGTCTACAAGCACCAACAACCATCTTGAATTGATTTAACCATGCAGTGATTTGAGGAAATGCCCTCTTTCCTACCAGGAAGTCACCTATCTTGAATTGCCTAGGTGTGAATGTACCCTTCCTGTGAGGGGCTAGAAGTTCTCTATCTGTGCACATCAACTGCCAAACAAATTCCAAAAGAGGCAACTCTTGGAGGCACAAATTTTGGTAATAGATGTGGGGGTTGGGGGAAACCATACTCTCAAAATTGTAGAATTTTCCCCCAAGTAAAAATCACCCCAATTATGGTCTCCCTCCCACTTGTCCACAAACTGCAATGGTCTTAGGAGCCTAAGGACCCTTGGGGATATCCTTGTGACATTGATGCCTAACATCCTTATAACTAGAAAGACAATGAAATTATGAAAAACACAAAAATCCCCTTCATTGGAAGTAGAATTCCATAACCTCACCCATAATTGTACTGGATTATACTAGCCTTTGAAGGTAAACCTTGGTTTCAGCATGTTCAAATCAAAGCTATTGAAGTTGAAGAACAAAATTAAGTACATTAACAATGAATAATGCATGAACTTAATTGGACTCTTACTTTCTTTGATAGAAATCAAACGTTTATGCACTCTATCAATTATATACTAAATGTAATCATAGTCAGTATTTGCCAAGGAATTCTAGATGTCTAGGATAATCATCAAAAGATCAACTAGTAAAAATTCTTCATCCCCATCAATTCCTAAAACCCTACACAACCCATAACAAGTCTACCTCATATAATGTTGGAGGGACTTAAATTGGTAAGGGGCATTCATGTGAGTAGGGAGGGGAGTTATATATTTATCCTATTTTGGGATGTTCTTTGTCATTTGGTCCTTTACTGTCCCTATGTTATTTTTGTACCTCTCTTTCTTTTCTCAGGTCAATTTCGGTGGAGGAAGATGTATAGAAATTAAAGGCTTTCATGAAAGAACCCCTATTAAGAGTAACCAAAGGTGACTGATCCTCTTTTCTAATTGTTTTGGAAATAGGGTCATAATGCCTAGCTAGTGCAACAATTAAATCCACATCTAAGAATACATCAGGGACAAATAATTTCCCCAGACCCAAAACCCAACCATTACACATAGGAACATGCCTATCTCTATTTCCATAAAAGAAATTGAAGATAGTATAACCTAAAAAATTCAGAGTGACAGGATCTCTGCATTGACCTAGATAATCTTCAAAAACATCATCAAGAGCCCTCTTGTTCTGATTGGATCCTGGCAGCAATTTCATGAATTCATCTGAATAATTCAGTTTGGTCTTATCTTCACCACTTTTAGACTTGGATTCACTGCTGGAAGATGCTGTGCTCCTCTCAGGTTGACTCATCTTTGCTATAGAATTACCTTCAATCTCTGCAAACTAGATTTACTTGGTGCTCAAAAATTGCTTTAGAAAGACACAATTCTCTTCGACTGATTTTGGACACAGGAAACAATGAGCTTAGCTTATTTATCAATGTAGATCAAGTGTGTACAACTACCACAATCATTGCAAATCAATACTTAATTTCTCCCAAATTCAATTTCACATATCACCAATTTTCAAATCAGAGTTAGCCGATACACGGATGTTGACAGATAGATTTAAAAATTTGAAAACAAGGCCAAGAAGCAATGATTTTAGCTTTGTACTTTTGAACCCTATTTATGTCATGAAATCCTTCTTTTACAACTAATTGGATGGCTTATTGGTTTACTCTCTAGCTTGACAATGTACTTTATTCCATGTAGCAACAGTCTTTTTCTTTTCCTTTATTACCTTTTCCAACTAAGCCCATTCAGTGAATCAGTGACTGAAAGCTTCTCATGATCGCTTAATACAATGTTAACCCTATTTCATATTCAAAGAACTGGTGACCAAAGCCTTCATGGGTTCTTGCAATGCAACTCTTAACTCTTCATCGACTTAGTGAATCAATGAACAAAGTGATCACCTTCGAGCACTTGACTGCAGTTATCATTTGGAGAACTAGCAAATAAGGCCATCTCCCATTCTCTTAATGTCCCAGCTAACTGTCAACTTTCTTGGAGATTTAGCAAACAAAGGGTTCATACATTCACTTAATGAAACACTTAACCACTTGATTATTTAGAGAACTGGAAAAGCCTTTACTCTCTGAATCACTAAATCTTTCTTTAACTGTCATCTTCATTCTGAGATTCTGAATTAACCATTGATCTTGACAATGATCCATGACTATCACCAATTCGCTGAAACATATGATCTTTAGTCATTTGATTACGAGACTCAGTTATCAAATGGTTCACTAAATCTCCAAATACTTCAAACATTGAGTATTTCATTACGCAATTAAGTGACTGAAGACTTAATACTTTGCTAATCCTTTGATTCACCCATTTGCCAAATACTCCTAGCCTTTACCTTTCTTTTAAGAGAACTTGCAACCACATGATTTGCTGAATCACCAGATCATTTAGCATTTCACTAACTTATTCCAAGAATAAGCAAACACAAAAAGTCTTACCTCTGCCAAAATCATTACATCAAATTGTCAGAACCGCCAGACTTAGAGGATAATAATACAAGTACTCAGTTGCTCATTCGCCAAGTCAAACATGTAGGACCCAAAAGATACTTGAGATTAAAACATAACCATTGATCTTGACACCGATCAATGGTATTCACCAAGTCACTAGTTGATATAACCCTTAATCGCTCAATTTAAAGAATGAGCGATAACCATTGTCACTAGGTCGTTGAGTGTTAACACAAAACTACCAAGGAATAAGTGAATAAGAGATAATGCATTCGCCAAGTCGCGCAAAGTTTTGTAATAACTGCTAGATACTTGGAGACTCTGCAACTAAGGATAACACTTAACAAGGTTCCAACCTATTCGTTGATTCACCGAAAACTATATGAGACATGCAATGAAACTTTCCAATTTAGCGAACACTTGAGACAAATAAGCACGTGCACGGCTAACCACTTAAGCGGCCAAAAAGGTAACAATGAATTAAAAGAATTCAGGGCTAACTTGAGGATTTTGACATGAATTCAAAATTCCTTAAGGAAAAAATCTAGGGTAAGGGTTTTTGCAAGCTTGGTCAGGACAATTTTTTATGAATTTTACAAACCCTAGACTAGGCAAAGCACTTACAAGGAGACAAACAAAAATTGGACAAAAACGTTAGAAAATTAAGAATATACCCAACAGGTCATAGGTGGTCAAAAGGCCTAGAATCTTGGGATTTTTTCTATTTTCATTTTTTAATACTTTGGGTCCATGTTGGATCATTAGATTAGATCGGGACCAAGTTTGGTCTCCTAGTATGCAAAAATTGCAAAAATGTTGTAAAAGTTGCTTAGCAACTTTGACAAATTTTGCCAAAAGTTGTAACCAAAGCCCCCAATAGTCAAATGGTTTGAAATTTGATTGTAACCGATGGGGGACACCTTCATAAGCTTTGACAGGTGGGTGGAAGGAGAGGATATGTAATTTGGCAATTTGAATCAATAAAATATAACCATTTCTCTGTAATTCTGATTATCAAAAACTCGTACGGATGTGTACGGAGGCCTAAGTAGGAAAGTCTGACATTTTTGATAGAATCTTTGAGTTGGTCCCTCTTGTGTTTTGTCACATGTATTGATCTTTTAGAAGTTGAAAGTTATTCAAGTTTTGTCCTGGGTTTTCCAGATTAAGACCCTGAACCAGGGTTCCAATTGGTCTTGTGTGTTCTAATCAATTCCACCATGGGAATCTGATGCCCCTTGGTGGAATTCAATTTTTATCTATTTATGTTCAAATTTTGTAGGTTAGAGGTGGTAGTTTATAGGGAAATGACTTCACCATGATGCCCTAGGTGTACATCTCTATGTGTGCACCTTCAGAATTCAGACACCAGTCCACACAACTCACTATTGGAGAATCACCTGGCCCTATGCCCTAGTATCTTGAAGACTCTTATGTACCCTCACATGATCCAAGTATTGGATTTGGAATCAGGTGTACGGATGGGGTACTTGTAGTGAAAATCTAGCCTAATTAGGCTTAAGCCCAAGGGAAAATCAGCATTCCATCATGTCTTTCACTCATAATTAGGTCTTTCACCCTTAGAATGTTGAGTTAGGCCCAAAAGGGTACCCAAATATATGATTTATTGACAAGTTTGTGTGGAACTATGTGATCGCAATCAATATTAATGCTCCTGGAAGGCTACAAGCCTAAAACTAGATTAGTAAGGCTAACATGCCCAAATTGTTTTCTCTATTGAATATGAGTAGTTGTTCTCTTGTGTCAGGAACCTAAATAGACTAAGGAAAAGTGTGTGGTCACCCCTGGTTCTGATTATGACATTTGGGGAAGTTTTGTGTAGAACAACTTAAGTGTCCGATTGCCAACTAGTGATTAGTTGGACTTGGAAGACTTGATAGGTCTTAGTGATTGAGTACCCTATATATTAGGTTGGGATAACCTAGAAACAAGTCATTTCCTACACTTGTGATAAGTGTGAGAGGCACTCATTGCTGAAAAAATTTCTTACAGTTTCTGCCTTGAACCCTTTAAGGTTTTGTTGAGGGACTAGTTTGGTCCTTGTTCATGCTTTTGGCTGATTGCTTTGCATAAAGTGGTATCAAAGAAATTTATTCTCCTTAGGATGAAGATATTCTTGCAAGGGTTACCAATATGGAACTAGCAAGGATAGTGAGAGAACAAAAGGCAGTGAATGCAGCCCTAACAAAGGGGCTCCAAGAACTTGAGAAGAAGGTAAATAAGGATAAATAATATGGGTCTAAAAATGAAGAAGGGAGTGAAGAGGAGGAAGATGATCCTAATCAGAACATCCCTACAGAACAAAGGCCTTTCATTGATGCCTTAAAGTCCATGGGGAGAAGAACCATGGAGGAAAAGATAGACTTGCCGGTCTTCAATGGAAATATGAATGCAGATTTAGCCTTGGATTGGGTAGAGGATTTGAAAACATTCTTTGAATGTGAGGATATCCTTGAAAAGAAAAGGGTAAAGATGGAAAGATCCAAGTTGAAGGGATCAGGCCTAACTTGGTGGAACTTCATCCAAATAGAGAGGGTGAAGAATGTAAAGAGCATGATCAATTCATGGAACAAGATGATAGCTCTGATCAAAGAAACATATGTACCTAAAATTTATGGGGTACAATTCCATAGGAGGAAGAAAAGTTTAAAGCAAAAAGATATGGATGTAGGCTCATACATCGAGGAGTTCCTAAAATTATTTATGAAGACAAACATGGCAGAAGATGAGGAAGAAAAACTAGCAAGATACATGAATGGTTTGAAGGTATCCATTCAAGAGGAACTAAGCCTACACTACCATACCATAGTCAATAAGTTCTATCAAATGGCACTCAAGGTAGAGGAGAAATGAAAAAGGAAATAAGAGTTTGGCAAAGGGAAGAGTAATGAAAATGGGAAGAACTTTAGAGGGAAAGGAAACTCTTGGAACAAGGGACAAAATAGTGGCAGCAGCAGCAGGACCCCTAACCAAGGAGATAAAGAAAATAGTGACTCAAATTTAAGAGGAAACTATAGAGGAAGGAGGCCCTTCAATAGAGGAAGAAAAAAATCTAGAAGAGGTAATGGACCATTGAAATGTTTCTATTGCAATCAGATGGGACATCATGCAGAAGGTGCCCTGAGAAGAGGACTAACAATCAAGGTGAGAGAAGAGCACAAATTATCCAAGAAGATAAACAAGAAGACAATGCTGACACTAGAGACTTGGAACAAGAGGAAGGAGTATGTTTGATGATGAGGCAGATCTTCCTTCAAGTACCACAAAACCAAGAGCCTCCAAAAAGGAAGAACCTCTTCAGGACAAAGATCAAATGCCATGGAAAGGTATGTAATCTACTTATAGATTCTAGTTCAACTAAAAATCTTGTATCTTGTGAAATGGTTCAAAAGTTAAACCTCCCTAAGAAGCCACACCCTTGCCCCTATCATGTCTCTTGGCTAACCAAAGGCCAATAAACTCTAGTAATAGAACAAGCATGGATAGAGTTCTCAATTACAGACTTTAAGGACAAAGTTCTTTGTGATGTGGTTGAAATGGATGCCTCACACATCCTTCTAGGTAGGCCTTGGCAATTTGATGTAGATGCCATACACCATTGTAGGAAGAACACCTACTCCATCACCAAGGATGGGAAAACTTTTGCCATGAAGCCCTTGCCTAATAGAAAATCTGAAAAAGAACCTACTATCATCATCATGGGAGAGAAAGAAATGTTAAAAACATTGAAGGAACCTAATACTGAAGCCTTTGTCCTGATCTCCAAATGCAAAGACAATATGAAGTCTGATAAAAAAGATCCTATACCAAGAGAAGCTATGAAATTAGTGGAAAAGTACAAAGATGTCACTGCTAGTGACCTACCCACAAGCCTCCCTCCCTTAAGAGATATCAGTCACCAAATTGACTTGATACCTGGTTCCTCTCTACCTAATAAGGCCCCATATAAAATGACACCATTGCAGCATGAAAAGATTGCAAAGCCAGTTGGAGAACTATTGGAAAGAGGGCTCATTCAAGAGAGTCTTAGTCCATGTGTAGTGCCATTAGTTCTAGCCCCTAAAAAGGATGGAAAATGGAGGTTATGTACTAATAGTAGGGCCATCAATAAGATCACCATAAGGTATAGATTCCCCATGCCTAGGATTGAGGATCTATTGGATCAACTAGGAGGTGCTTGCTACTTCACCAAGATAGACTTAAAGTCTACATACCATCAAATTAGGAACAAACTAGGAGATGAATGGAAAACATCATTCAAGACTACTGAAGGTTTTTTTGAATGGTTAGTAATTCCCTTTGGCTTAAGCAATGCACCTAACACTTTTATGAGGCTTATGAATGAGATATTCATTGATTTTATTGGAAAATTTGTTGTTTTTTACCTTGATGACATACTAATATTCAGTCATAGCAAGGAAGACCATCTTGATCATGTAGAACACAAGTTGGTAATAAACACAAGTTGGTATTAAGAAGACTTCATCAACACAAGTTGGTAATAAACTTGGAGAAGTGCATGTTTATGAGGAAGGAACTTGTGTTCCTAGGATTTGTGATCTCACAAGGTACCCTCAAGATAGACCCTGAGAAGGTAGAAGAAATCATCAACTAGCCTCACTAAAGAATCAAGGTGATGTAAGAAGCTTCCATGGACTAGCAACTTTCTATAGAAAGTTCATCAAAAATTTTAGTCATGTGTGTGCACCGATGCTTGAAACCATTAAAGGAGGAAAGAAAACTAAGTTTACATGGACAAAGGAATAAAATGATGCATTCCAATAATTGAAGAATAGGGTTTCCTAATATCCTATCTTGGTCCTCCCTGATTTCAACAAAGTCTTCACTATGGAGACAGATGCTAGCAATTTGGCTATAGGCGTAGTCCTAAGTCAGGAAGGTAAGGCAGTTGCCTTTTTCTCAGAGACACTAAATGAGGCCAAAAGGAAATACTCTACATATGACCTAGAGCTTTATGCCATGGTCCAAGCCCTCAAGAAATGGAGGCACTATTTGATCCCAAAGGAATTTGTGGTATATACTGATAACCATGCATTAAGCTTCCTTAATTCACAAGATAAACTCTCTGTCAGACATCTGAAATGGGTAGAATAGTTGCATGCCTACACCTTCAACATTAAGCATAAGAACGGTGTAAAAAACAAAGTTACTGATGCCCTTAGTAGAAGGGTTGGTCTGATTGAAGAAATACAACTACAAAGTGTGGGAGTTGAGTCTCTCAAGCACCTATACCCTAATGACCTTGATTTTGTAGAGATATATCAAATTTGCACAAAGATGGTTGGAAGATACCATACTAACTTTTCTGAATATCTGATTTAGAATGGACTCCTATTCAAAGGAGCTCAACTATGTATACCAAAATGTTTGATGAGGACAAAAATAATTAGGGAAAAGCACTGTGGTGGCCTGGGAGGTCACTTTAGCATTGATAAGACAACAGACATGGTAAGGAGAAGTTATTTTTGGCCGAAAATGAACAATGATGTTAAGAAGTTCATAGAAACTTGCACAATATGTCAGCAAGCTAAAGGTGTGTCAACCAATCAAGGACTATATCAACCCTTACCAATTCCCTCTAGACCATGGGAGTCCATCTCAATGGATTTTTTAATGGGGTTGCCTAAAACAAAGCAAGGCTTTGACAGTGTTTTTGTAATAGTGGATAGGTTTAGTAAAATGGTCCATTTTGTACCATGTAAAAGCAAAAATGATGCTTCCCACATTGCTCATCTTTTCTTCAAAGAGGTAGTTAGGTGTTGGACTACAATTGATTGGAATCTGATTGAAAATTCTATGATTAAAGATCACTGAGGAGTTGCTGATTAGATATGTAATATGATTAAATCAGTATTATGTTGTCATAGATGTCAACTAGCTTGACAACACTTATCTTGTAAGTTACTATACCGAGACATCTGAAAGAAAGGTGAAAGAGATGAAGAACAAAGAAATCTACATAAGGAAAGATGTACATGACAGATGAGAATAAGGAACACATTGAGTAACTTGTTGATGAGTCTATGACTTAATGATATTGATTTTATTATATTGCATTTATCTATGATGAAGTATAGAGCTGAAAGACACAAAGCAATGTTGTTGGTAAATGAAGCAATTCTAGTATACATTGATGGAGTGTAGTGTATACCGATTGTAGTATTAATCGAGCAGTGTTCACTAACATATTTCTTTGTTAACCGAGTGGAACAAAATGAACTAAATGATTAGTTTAGCTGATAAGATTGATGAGCTGTAAAGTACCTCGATTTCAGTGATAACAGATAATGTTTGTTATAAAGATCGACAGCTAACAAAATTAAAAGGAAGATCTAACAAGGCAGATTGAAATGTGTTATTGACACATCAGCTGAGAAAGTTTGAAGTGGAAAAATCTATGAATGTGGTTAAGCGGAAAAATATGATGGAGGAGAAGAAAATGATTTAATCATCTATATAAGAGAACATAATTTCATTATGGAAAGATGTCAAAAGAAGTAGATTCTATAGGAATATCGCGTGAACAAGGTTTTCATGCATTTTGATCATACTAGTTAAGAAAGAACCGAGCTGTAGAATAATTAACGAGCTACAAAGAGCAATTATCGATGGACAGTAAGTTGATACAGTATTGAATCTGAAGTGAAATATTGATCAGAAGGATTTGTATGGACTAAATATTGATCTTTAATCTGCAATTGAATTTGTATTAAGGTAGGTCATTTACTGTTACATATTTAACCATTGTAAACAGTCAAAATCTCTTAACCGAGTGGACTCTGAAAGTCTTATGATGTATCATTCATAGAATGAACATTGTTATCCTATCAACCCCATAGTGAATGCTGGTTGGATGATAACTTCTAGTTTAAAATCCTCTTGTTAGCATGTGCAAAATTTTATGGCTTCATTTTTTTCCCCCCTGGTCTCTGCAATGTTTTTCATGTCTCTAGCTAAAGTCCTAAGCAAAATTTTTTAAAAAACTAGCCGTTACATTTTAAAACCCTTTGTATAACCCTGGCCCTATTCTAATTTCAAGTTAACTTTTTTGGGCAACTTAAAGGTCCTAATTTGCATGTGCTAATTGTTAACCCTTTGTTGCATGATTGCGTGAACCTTTTTCATGTTATGCGATCATGAAACTAAAGTTTTATATCACCCCCTTTAATTTTCCCTATGTCAGTCGGCTTTATTTTTCTTATGTCTTGCACCTTGATTTTCCTAATGTTCTAGCTTAATATTTTCTGGGCCCGGTCTTCTGACAACATCTCCATCAATGATGGGCATAAATTCTTATGAGATGTGTCAGACATATGATATTTTGAGACAATCATTGATTCTTTTGTATGATGTAACCTTTTCTTTTGGTGGGTCCATTTGCCAGATATGCTGATTTGTTGTACTGTGATTGGTCCACGTTATGTGAGCTGGACGTGTTGTCAAGCGGGTCCGGTATCTAAATTAGAAGATTCAAGATCAGACAGTGGGCGCTTGATCTCATGGAATCTTCCAAGCCTTTCAGATCTTACGCCAGCCGTCCGATCTTCTAGGTGGCTTAATGTTCTTAGTGGGGCCATTTTCCAGGTGGTGCAGGATTGTTCAAATTTTATTGGCCGACATGGATGATGCGGCCAGGTGGGGTCATTGTCAGAGAGATCAATGATGAGGACAAGATCTACGGTCAGTGTAAGTTCTCATGAGTTTTGTCATAGCTATGAGAGCTTACGCCTACCATCTGATTATAAGGCTTACAGAAGGTGGGTCCTATGTCAGTGTGACCGAGCATGAGCCATGAATGAGGTAACAAAAAGTGGCATAAAGCGGGCCCAGGTGGGGTCTAAGGTCTTGGCGGTCTGGATAAATAAGGTTAGCAGCCTGACAAAATTCAATGGGTTTGTTCATTCGCATAATAAAATGGCATTGTTCCAAGTTGACTGGTGATTCAGTGAACACTTGTTCACGTAATCACTAAAGTTTCTAGCGGTAAGATAAATCTTTCTCCGAACTGGCGAAAAGCCTTTTGTCACCAGTTCGCCAGATATAACTGGGATAAGTTTATATTCCTTTGGTCACCTATTTGCAGGGTTAAGTGGTGAGTTAATATTTCACTTCGCTAATGGGATTTGCCTTGTTGCATGGTTGCTAAGTGTTAACTCAAGGGTGGTGGTTGAGTTAAGGACATGAAGACCGCGAAAAGGGATGATCTAATGACTGCGACTTAAAATTGATCTGATTTCAAATGTGGACCACCGATTTGCTATTGGTGCCATGGAAATGACTGTTTAATTTCAAATTTGAATTCTCTGAGGGTTTCCAGCGATAGGAAGTACCAGAATTTATGGTTTTAATAGCTGATTTTGATTGGTTTGGTGGTGCCTGCTATTGCGGTGTGGTCCAGGGTGTTCCATGATCATCTGCAGGGGTTTGTACCATGTGGTTTTGTGCTCGAGGCATTTTGCAAGTGACTGAAAGGGTTGAGATTTTAGATGTTTTTGTGGTTCTTAGTACCTTCTCTGTGAGATTTCTCATGATTATGGATCACTTCAAGATTTTCTTTCTCCTGGTTTCCTGGGTTTCTTCCCCTGTAATGAATTTGTGACCGTTTCTGGTTGGTTCGGTGGGTGAAAACCTAACCCTAGTCATCCATAGCTTGTTGCAACCTATTTTAGGTTTCCAAGATGACTAGGGGGTATTTATAGCAGAAATTTTGACTTAGCGTAGGTTCCAAAACTTTCTTTGGTCCCTGGTTGTTGTTGATGGTATTATACTAAGTAAGGAGAGCCTAGATTTTGGGTCTATTTCTTTGGCATTTTATTGTCTGATAATGTATTGATTCTGCAAGTCTTAATGAGAATATAGTTGAATTCCAATCTCATAGTGGTGTATGTCTTTTTGTTTTGTTCTTGAGCTCATATATGTTAAGTTCACAAAGTGGGTTAGTATATGGTAAACAAAGAGTATTTTGAGATTATCTTTGAGTTCCTAACAAAGTTAGGATTAAAGTCTTTTAGGTAATTTCAATGAGTTCATGGCTTGATGAGAATTTTATGTCCCGGTATGTGAGTGAGAGGGATAATAGGTAAAGTACTTATCCTGAATTCAAGTGCATTTGAGTTAGGGTCTTCAGTTGATGTATGCTATTAGGTGACTCTATGCCTTGGTTAAGGTACTGATCTATTCTTTGGAGGCAGTCCATCATCTTCAATCACACACATACACAAATTCAAATGATCAAATATTTAAATCAGTTAGTAAAGAGTATATTGGTATAACATTTTATGATTCCTTTGAAGAAGTGAATCAAGGGTACACCCGCCTGAGCATTATGGCTCAAAGTGTAGGAGGATCTCTTCTGATCCTTGTTAATTGGCCCTCTTCCTTGTAGACTTTGGAGTGGTGATAGAGTCAAAGCTATATTAAAGTTATCCATCAAAGTATAAATCTACATGTTGAAGATCAAAGGGAACTCCCAACAAAATGGTGAATCTATTGGGGAGAGTCTAGAAGATAAAGGTTGTCAAGTGCACTCTTGTTTTCTTGTTGTATTCAGTTGAGAGTCTTCCCATATAGGTGGGTGGTGACTCAAGAGGTTAGAACTAGTGTCATACTATAAATCATGGATAAGAGGAGGAATACTAGGTCCTTTTTCAGAAAGAATCTGGAGGTCACTCTGGAATACTTGCCTAGACATGAGAAGAAGAGTTGGATCAGAAGGAATGGTGAGTCTACTAGTGCTCCCATAAGAGAACAAAGAAATACTAGAGGATGAGCACCACATGTTTCCTCAAGTGAGGAAGGTTCACCAGATAGAGTTTCTAGATCAGATGGTGGTCGCTCTGAAGATAGATTTTATGATACCCCGAAGGCTGTATTTCAAGACAAGGGTCAATTGCTTGTAGGTCAGGATGAACAAGCTAGAGAGATGGGTTTGGAGATTGATTTAGATCTTGATGAAGATAATTTTAGAAGAGAGCCCATGAGACCATGGCAAGTCCACTTCCCATATCAAAATCTTACTGATATAGATGTGTCATTAGGTTCTGATGATATTATAGTAGACCCAGATGATTTAAATTCACTAAGGTTATAGTTGGCAGAGCAGGATGCCATACATAAGAGGTTACAAGAGGAGAGAGAAGCTGAAAAGATGAATGCTCTAATAGAAAGATAGTCTCTCCTTAGAAAGATTAATGAAATGAAGGAGAGAAACAAGATGCTTGCTTTTGCTCCTAAGACTTTGCAACATGGTGTCTTTGGTGATCTTGAGGCTTTGAGGAGTGAGAAAGAGAGCTTACTGCAAGATCATGAATTTGATTAGGAGGGCCCTATGGTTAGACAGGTTCAAAGTTATGCTTCCCTCCCTAAAGATAAAGATGGGCATGAGATCACTAGGCTTGCTATTGCTGCTGGTGAGAAAGGAAAGCAAAAGATGGTGGGACATCAAACAAGCAGATCATTGACAATACCAGGGGTCCCACTACCTAATTCAAATAAGGACACAAAGATAGAAAGAAGAAGAAAAGAAGATGAGGACCTTGCAAGAGAATTAGAGAGGGCTGAAATTGAAGCCTCTATTGTAGAAAAGAGAAGAAAGATCCAGTTCTTGAAGGCTTCATCAGCCAATGCTCTTGGTCCATCTGCTACTAAACTAGGTATGCCATCTATCACTACTACTATTCCACTTAGTAATACTACTAGTTTAGTTCCGTCTTCATCTGCTAGGATAGGTGCTGATCCTAAACAATAGTCAAATGCATAAGTAGATGGAAATGTAAATGCAAATGTTGATCCTAGGGTTAACATTAGTTCAAGTTTTCAAAGAAGACCTATGCAATTAGAAGGCTATAGGAAAATTAGTTTTTATGGAATTCTTGGTTACCCGAATGCTTTTCCAAATGATAAGAGATAAGGTACCTAAGTTTTTTGGTAATAATGCTATTAGTTGTGAGGAGCATCTTAGGTTATTTGTTGATATGCTTAATGATTATGAGGTAGAGCATGAGGATGTAGTCATGAAATTGTTTGTTCAATCTCTAATGGAGGATGTTAGAGATTCATTTAAGAGACTTCCTGATAATTGATACTTGGGATTCTTTTGATAGATGTTTCAAGGAGCAGTATGGTGATAGGCCTAATGCTAGTTTCATGTTGAATGAATTCAATACCATAAGGAAAAATCAGAATGAGACTACAGTTGAATTCAACATGAGATTTCAAAAGGGTATGCATAGGTTGTTCCAAGTTATGCAGTTAGATGACAATGTCTGTCTAACTACATACTTTAATGCATTTGATGGAAAGATGGGATACTTTTTGAGGGACAAAGAACCAAGAACTCTTAGAGATTCTTTTAGGATTGTTGTCAATATTGAGAATAATATGAAGATATTAGGGAAATTGGGTGGAAAGAGAGATGACCCTAAGTTGTTTGGGGACAAGAAATACAAAAAAGAAAATGATAAGAGTGTTGGAACTAGGAGGCAAGAAGAAGATAAATTGGATAAGGTGCTCAATGCATTGAAAGAATTGAAGGCACCTACAAATAGGAACATCAATGCTCCTACCAATGAAAGGCCTCAGTTCAACAACAATTTCAATAATAGAATAGATTGCAGAACTACCCCTACAACACCCAATGGAAGGATGGCAAGCCTATTGTCCTTGCTGCAAGAGGTAAAAATGATAGAGGTGTCCCTGACCCTCTACAAAAGGATTCAATAAATTTCATGGAGGACATACCTTCGTGTATTGCATGCCAGTCCCCTCATTCTACAGAGCATTGTGTGGTTGCACAATCTATGGCTACAAATCAAGATTGTGGCAATGAGGAGATAGATCAAGAAGAAGATCAAGATGATGTTGGATGCAACATGGCTAATTCATATCTAGGATATGAAGATGATTCTAATTTTGATGAAGAGGTAGATGTAAATGTGAAGAGACATAATCAGGCCCTTTTTCATCTAGAGGTTTTTTCTGATAGTGAAGATATTGATAAGAATACATGTAACATGAACTCTTCTTCTGAGCTAGTAAATTTAAGAAGACCTTCTAGAGAAGAGATGGATAGGATTACTACAGAAATGATCACCCAAGTGCAAAATAGAGGCATGGTGGCAAGGAATACAAATAAGAAAGCTGCAGGAATGTTTATAAAGAGTACCAACTCCAGAGAGCCTAATGAGAACAAATCAAAAGGTGATCACATGGTGAAATTCAAGAATATAAAAGGTAATAATTGTGAGCCTAAGGGAGTTGGAATTGAAATTTTTTTTAATGAGATTGAGAAGCCAATCAACACAATGGCTAAGATTGAAAAAATGAGAGTGGCCGATACACCTAATGTATCAGATAAGCAAAACAATACTAAGGCAGTGCAGATTGAGATTCCTTCCTCTGCTCCTGTTGATATGTTAGTTGTATTGTCTCAAATTATAGTTAAGGTTCCATTGTTAGAATTGTTGAGGATCCCTGAACACAAAGACAGAGCTATTGCATGGGTAGATAATGTTCATAACAATGATGTTGCATGCAATGGATCTTAGGATAAAGCTTTAAAAGGTGTTGCTGCTTAGGGAATTGTGTCTCAAATTCCCCCTATATATTTGGACAGTTCTATCAATTCCAGCCTTGAAAACATTGATCCATTTTTTTTAAGTGTTTTTGTGAATGGAATGAAGCTAAGAAATTGTATGATTGATAGTGGTGCCTCTAATACTATCATGCCTTTTAAAATCATGGAGAAGTTGGGTCTTAAAGTTGATACAGTTCAGGGAAAATGTTATGTAATGGATCAGAGGGAGGTACCAGGCATAGGGACTATCAATGCAATGCCATATAGGCTAGCATCATATCCAAAGAAAGAGTTAACAATGAGTGTTTTGGTGTGGGACATCCCTCCTCATTATGGGATGCTACTATCTAGAAGGTGGAGTGTTTCCATGGGTGGAAGTTTACAATGTGATTTGTCCTATGCCACTTTCAAGATTGATGACCAGTTTGTCAAGATTGATCGAGAGCCAAGAGTATGCCACATGATTGAGAGGAATATTGACAATGAGACTACATGTTTTATGGATACTGATATTAATTCTTTTAGGGCAGAGATCCCTGTATTTGAAAATGAACCTACTTTGTCACCTATCTCTGTTGAGGTAAGTGCTGATTCTATGAAGGGTGATTTGTGGGTAATGTACTTTGATGGTGCAAATTGCAAAGATGGAGCAGGAGCAGGTATTCTACTTATTTCTCTTGATGGAAATACCTACAAATTTTCTTTCACATTGAATTTATTTTGTACCAATAATATAGAAGAATATGAGGCATTGTTGTTAGGACTGAGGTTGGCACACAAATATGGTATTAAGTGCTTGAGTGTTGTTGGTGATTCTGAGTTGGTGGTGTCCCAAGTTAGGTCAGTATATGCTTCCAAGAATAAGAGGTTGAAACAATATAGGAATGTAGTTTGGGATTTGATTGAACATTTTTATGCCTTCAATATTGAGTGGAAGGATATGAGTAACAATAAGATGGCTGACTTATTAGCCAATATTGCAATCAATCCCACTGATATTACATTTGCTGGTATCTCTAAAGTTGAAATTTAGGCTAGGCCTAGTATACCAGACAATATTGAGAATTGGCAAGTTTTTGATGATGATAATGATATCTTGAAGTTTATGAGTTGTGAAGATCAGTATCATGGTCAGGAATTTGATTGTTCAGCCTTGGTTGAGTGAATAGAAGGAAAAGAGGTTGTCTTTGGCAATGAGGTCATTCAACTTAGAACTAACAAGGTGCCCAAGGGGCTTGTTGTTTTGGAGACTATTTTTGATAACCAGGATAGAGTTCAAAATAATATCAAAAGAGAAGATCATGCTGATCTAGAGGAGATAAATCTTGGAACACATGAAGCACCTAAGAAAATATACAATGGTAGGGACATGTCTCATAATGTGAGAAAATCTTTGATTAAATTATTGAGAAAATTCAAGCATGTTTTTGCATGGTCATATGATGACCTAAAGGTTTATAGAGAAGATTTGTTTCAGCATATTATTCCATTGAAAGAAGATGCTAAACCTTTTCGGCAAAAACAAAGGAATATAAATCCTACTTTGGCACGCAAGATGCAAGAAGAGTTAATGAAGTTAAGAGATGCTAGAATTATCAAGCCTATAAGGCACTCTTCTTGGGTGTCAAACCTTGTTCCTATGAGAAAGAAGAATGGTGACATCTGGCTTTGTGCGGACTTCAGGAATTTGAACATCAGCTCATTAAAGGATAACTATTGTTTTCCCAATATGGAAGCTATGTTGTAGAGAGTGACCGGATCAAAATTAATGTCTATGATGGATGGTTTCTCTAGTTACAATCAGGTCATTGTCAAAGAATCAGAGCAATTCAAGACAACTTTTACTACACCTTGGGGGACATATGTTTATGTGAGAATGCCTTTTGGTCTCACAAATGCTGGTGCTACTTTTCAAAGGGCAATGGATGTTGCCTTTTTAGATTATATCAATGATTTCTTTGTTGTATATCAAGATGATTTAACTGCCTATTCCAAGAAGGAAGAAGACCATTGTACTCATTTAGAGAAAATATTTATGAGGGCTTTGGAATTTGGCATTTCATTAAATCCAAGGAAATGTGATTTTGGTGTCATTGAAGGTAAGTTTCTTGGCCACTTAGTTGGGAAGCAAGGAGTAAGAATTGACCCTAAGAGGGTAGTAACTATTGATAAAATTTAGAAACCAAAGAATGTTAAAGAGATTCAGTCCTTCTTTGGTTAGGTCAATTTCTTAAGGAGGTTTGTAACAAACTTTGCTGAGGTCACTAGACCTATTTCTAAGATGTTGAAGAAGGGATCTGCAATCAATTGGGAGGGTGAGCCTAATGAGGCTTTCAAAAATATCAAGCAGGCTATCAAAGATGCACTAGTGCTTAAGGCACTTGATTATAGTGTCCCAATGCATATCTTTTCTTTTGCATCTTTTCACACTATTGCTGGAGTTTTGTTACAAAAGAATAAGGATGGTTTTGAGCAGCCTATTGCATTTTTCAGTAAATCTTTGCAGGCTACTGAATAGAAGTATGAAATCATTGAGAAACAAGCATATGCACTTGTGAAGGCAATCAAGGCTTTTAGGTGTTACTTGATGGGGGCAGTTGTGATTGCTTTTGTTCCAAGTGTAGCTGTGAAGGATATTTTCTCACAGCAAGAGGTATTTGGGAGAAGATGCAGATGGATCAGTAGGATCCAAGAATTCAATGTTGATGTTTAGATTACTAAATTGGTTAGAGGAAAAGGATTGGCAAAACTGATGGCCCAATCCAATCTTGATGCAAATCAGGTAAATCATTCTGAAATTGATTATACATGTGATATGGATGATTGTATCTAGTATCAGGATATTATCTATTACTTGAGAAATATGAAATTTCCAGTAGACATGAATGATAATCAGAAAAGGACATTGAAGTTATAGGCCATCAAGTATGTAATTGTGAAATGTAAATTGTATAGAAAGAATTTAGATTGCATATTTTTAAAATGTGTGGATGAGAATCAAGCTAACAAATTGTTGAACGAAATGCATGAGGGAGTTTGTGGTGGGCATTACATGGGTAAAACAACTGCTCATAAAATCTTGAGAGTAGGATTCTGGTGGCCCACAATCTTCAAGGATGCAGAATAGTTGGTAAGGAGGTGTGATGCTTGTTGTTGGTGTTCAAAAATGCTTATGCCACTTAGGGCTACCAATATGCCTTGAGACTAATGTTAGGAGTGGTTAGTTCCAAGTATGGGAGCTCTGCAAGGCAACTAGACCAACTATAGGGACAAGACTGCCCTCTACACTTCTAGCTCTACAAAACCAAGGTGGGTGTACCTAATCTAGTAACTTATGACATTTTAGGACTTTGGACTGGATTAAACAAAGCAGATGATAGAAAGAGACTACTAAATGTTAACTAGACATTCATTGAATCTCAATTTCTATTGAGTATAAAATGGCCTTGTGACCTCAAGACTATGAGGGATTGCAGGATTGGAGATATTAAATATAATTGGGTTTCTTGTAGGATGCAGACAACCATGCAACACTTTACATTAGTACAGGGATACTAGCTTAAGATCAGTGCCTTATCCATTGGGCATCATACCTGAAGTGAACATGGAACACAAGGACTACTAGATTCATCTAAGAATCCAAGCCATAAACATAATTAAACATCTCTTACACTACTTACAAGTATCCTTACTGATTGAACCAAATGAATCTATGCTTCACTCAGAGACTTTTAACCTAATTCTAAATCAAGGATGAGAGATGAAACATATACATAAGCAACCAAATGCAATGAGCCATAAAACTCAGAATTCATTAAGAACAACTAAAGGAGAGATCTAAGAATGAGAAACTATATTAAGTATGTGGATTCAAATCCTTGTATTACAAGTTGATTCAGAAAACATCATAGACAATATGCAAAAGATACATGAGGTTTTTCCCTAATGTTGATACAACCAGGATGAAAATGTTTACATGAAGAAACTGCTCATGGAACCAAAAATTGGAACCACTGGAACTGACAAAATTTAGAACCCTTGGAACTGATCAAAATTTGAACCCCGACTCTATCAAAAACAAACAACTTATACCACTAGCCACCTTGGGAATCTCAAAGAGATTGCATGAAGCTTAGGGTGACTAGGGTTAGGGTTACAATGACTAAACCAACTAGAAACAACCAAAAATTTAATGTAGGGGCAAGAAATGCAGGCAACCTAGAGGAAACAAATCTCAAGTAGATCTGCAATTATGAAAATCTACGAGCTCAGTATAGAACACTAGGGAACTGCCATAAAAATAAGTCTAATCAGCCACCTACAAATAGCTTCTTGAGCTCAAAAACAAACTCCACCAGGTACAAAACAACTTCTACAAGCAATCAAAAATCCCCCTAGACCACACTGCAACAATCGATGCCACCAACCAGACCAAGAAACAGCTAGAAAACCATAAATTCTAGTACCTCTTGTCACGAAAACCATCTGTAGATTTAAATTTGAATTCCAACAGTCAAGTCTTTTGTGCCTAGTTCATTTTAAAACATGGTCATTGATGATCCATCTTTCTCAAAAAATTAGGTGGCCCTTAAAGGAATCTTGGTTTACATTTATTCCTGGTCGCATGATCGCAAGACACCCTACTCACTCTTGCGATCATGCGACTATAATCACTTAGCTGTGCAATGCCAATCATAACCCCTCTAAGAAGTCCTCAGACCCATTGGCAGTCAACAACCATTCAAAATCAAACACGTTAGTAGCACTGGCACGGTGGACCACCTTAACTCCGTAATGATGATACTCCTTTTTAAAAATTCACAGGCTCCACGCATTTTATATTTCTTTAAAAAAAGTTGACTGTCGTCGTTACACCGCGATGCTAAAAGTTCAAGAATCTCACCTCAGCGGTATAACAACAACCACATGATCTTCACAGACTTGCAGATGCTCAACTTCCTTTAAAAATTGTGGCCCCACTAACAACATCCAGCTCAGCACTCACCGGCCAATCAAAACCGAGCAAGCGGCCCCAGTTTATCTGGAACTGGCGACTGAAGAACTTCCACCAATTTGAAAAATACTTTCCACCATCGCTAAAAAACTTAGCGATCACACGACCACTATTCGCTGAATCGCCAAATAAACTGGAGCACTGCCAAAACATTACGTGAACCAGCGAATAGGAAGAAAATTTGTCAGGCCGCTAAATATTTTATCACAACTACCAAAGACACCAAGAAATTCAATCGGGCCCATGCAGGAAGATCCACGGCCGTCTCATAATCTCATAGACTTGACACACTTGATGAGATCATATGCCATTCATGGATTAATTGACATGATCAAGACCCACTGAGACATTCAAAAACTAGGTCCCGTTGACAACAAGCCACTGGGCAAATACATGGATGAATCAAATAGTGCCAACTATGCATACATGTCAATGGACCCAACTACCCTCCTTATGAGAATCAATGGCTATCACTATACCACTGCATTAAAGGTCAAGCATGTTTCATTAACGGTATAACGATAGCCACAAGATTAAACCGAACTTTAATCTACCTGAATGCCAAGAAGACCAGTCCCACTGACCACACTCTACTTCATACTCCTGTGGACCAATGAGATACCACCAAGTCAGCTCACTTGGCAGCGGGACCACTGCCAAAAATATGTTTGAGACAAATGAGATCAAGGGCAGGCACATGATCTCATGAGCATGGAATATTCCTTACACTCATATGCTAACCATCGATCTTCTCCCTCTGTCGCTTGAAGAATCTGGCCCCACCAACCATCACACTTGCACACTTAAGACTGATGAACAAGGAGTGCTGACAGAAGAGAAGAAATGGAAGGTCAAAAAAACACAATGTTTTCCGGGAAAGATAAAAAACATCCAAGGTATTAAAAAAAAACATTGTGGGTTTTCGACACTGGGCAGATTCTGAGACTATTTCCTGCAGACCTTAAAACTTGAATATCTCCCTGGGTTTTGTGATTTAGGAGATGTGATCTAAACTGGAGCAAGGTGATAATATGAAGAACACAGGGTAAAAGGCACACACCAAGAAACATCATAGATTTTCTTCGCAAGTTAAAATTGTGCAACAAGGTGGGATAACTTTGAAATTTGCAAGGAAGAGGCCATTTTCATAGGATTTTGCATATATAGGAAAATGGACTAACAATGGCTCTAGTTGGGGACATGTATGTCCTGTAGATACAATGAGGACCTCAGATCTCTGGGAAGAAGCAGACCACCCACTGAAAAAACATAGAGACCTCAAAAAACACAGGGAACAGGAAGGAAAAACACACAACAGGAAAGGGAAAGTATTTACAGAAATTTACAAGATTTACAACTTTACTTGATGGCCCCAGGCCACCAAAATGAAATCAATGACCCCCCTGAATCAAAGGTTTGATTTTCATCTACATATGTGGCCAAACACTTGAAATTATCTTGACCATCTTGCTGCCAACATATGTGAATTTTAATGGGCTGAAAAATGAAACTATAATGATAACTACCCATGTCTTTCCACTCACAACCACCATATTCATATTCAAATTCCAAGAAGTAGGGAACATCATCTACTTCTCCTTGATGACTAGAAACAAAAATTTGATCTAGTAATGCATCAAAAAATGCAGCATATTGATTACCATGCATTACATTACAATTACTTGGTTGAGAAGGACTTGGATCCTTTGACTTACCTTCATGCATTACCCCAGCCATTGAGAAACTTGGTTCATCCATGATATCTCCATAAATTGGATCATGAACCAAGTGAAGGTCTTCTTTGCTATCATATTTGGAAAAAGAAGGAAAAGAACATGAACAAGAAACTTGTTCACTACAACAATATTCATAACAGGACAACACACTGTCATGGCCTTCAACCTCTTCTTCTACAAAGTAACTACAAGAGGAGAACTCTGATGAACGTGAATCATCAAAAGTATGAGCATCCTGCATCTTGTCAACATTTGACAAACCCAAAAATTGCTGGTGGGTGGGAGGGAAAATATCAATACATACATTAGGGATATCTGCATTGCTTGAAGCTGAACAAATGCTGATGACTTCATCATCATGTTGTACCTAGTTGCCATCTAGTAATGTGGGAGCAGTAAAAGAATCAGAGGCACATATGTCAAAGTCAAAACCCATTGACTCATGCTCTCAGTCAAAATCAATGTATGCTGGATGTAGGAACTCAAAGTCATCCCTCCTTGCATACCTAAGATATTCACAAGATAGGAGATCTGAAACTTGTTCACTATGAAGTGAACAATTATCCACAAGAACACCCTCCTCTGACATACAATCATCAACAACATATTCATCAATCCAATCCTCTTCTTCATCTGATTGACTACATAAACTTTCTGCCCCATACTGAGAAAAAGCATCACTCTCATGATTGTAAGAAAGAGTGTCATCACTAGACACATCTCCTTCATAAGTTCCATCATTCTCAATAATAGTACTTCTAGACACAACCCCAAGTGCATCCTCAAGCTCAAGACTATCATCACTAAGTACCCAATCCCTGATACATACATAGTATTCTTCCCACAAAGCATCTAACCAACTGGTTGACTCAAGAAAACAAAGCTCCAGGAATAAACCAATGAACTCAGATTCTGCAGACTCAACATCATCCAGAAGCTCATCATATGCACCACAAAATCTATCATAGAACAAAGATATGGATAGATCCTGTCTGCACCCCACCTTCAATCTTACCAATTTTATGCAATCCCTAAAGATGCCATGCTCAAGAAAAGAAAGCTCCTCCTCAAGCTTTCCCATCAAACTTAATGTAATACTTCCATAAAATCTTGCAAAAATGCAATTGAGAACTTAAAGTATTCAACCTCTATTCACACCTTATTCCTTTTCTTTTTGCTTGACCACTTAATAAGGAGACATTTCAGATCTTTGAAAAATACTTGAGAATCTTGCAGTAGAAGACCTTTGACTAGAAGCAGGGCAGATCTAGAGCTCACCATGCAGCTCCATCAGATTTTGCAATGTAGAGTCACCACCTCCTTGAAGAGGAAAGTGTGTCTTTGTTTCTTCTTCCAACCAATACAAAACTCCACAAGTAGGCATACTGTTTATCAGAAGGAACACTGATCAAATAGAGGAAAATCAGAGCCACCACTCACAACTCGGTGAGAAGATTTTACAAGTGTGTTTTTTACTTTTGACTCTATTCTTTTAACCAGACTCTGGGATGATCTAGCCAAGCAGGAAAACTTGCTGTCCCTTACTCCTTCCCTAGTAGAGTCACCATCTTGTTGGTGTTCAAAAATGCTTATGCCACTTAGGGCTGCCAATATGCCTTGAGACTAATGTTAGGAGTGGTTAGTTCCAAGTATGGGAGCTCTGCAAGGCAACTGGACCAACTATAGGGACAAGACTACCCTCTACACTTCTGGCTCTACAAAACCAAGGTGGGTGTACCTAATCCAGTAACTTATGGCATTTTAAAACTTTGGACTGGATTAAACAAAGTAGATGATAGCAAGAGACTACTAAATGTTAACTAGACATTCATTGAATCTCAATTGCTATTGGGTATAAAATGGCCTTGTGACCTCAAGACTATGAGGGATTGCAGGATTGGAGATATTAAATATAATTGGGTTTCTTGCAGGATGCAGACAACCATGCAACACTTTGCATCAGCACAGGGATACTAGCTTAAGATCAGTGCCTTATCCATTGGGCATCATACCTGAAGTGAACATGGAACACAAGGACAACTACTAGATTCATCTGAGAATCCAAACCATAAACATAGTTAAACATCTCTTACACTACTTACAAGTATCCTTACTGATTGAACCAAATGAATCTATGCTTCACTCAGAGACTTTTAACCTAATTCTAAATCAAGGCTGAGAGATGAAACATATACATAAGCAACCAAATGCAATGAGCCAGAAAACTTAGCATTCATTAAGAACAACTAAAGGAGAGACCCAAGAATGAGAAACTGTATTAAGTATGTGGATTCAAATCCCTGTATTACAAGTTGATTCAGAAAACACCATAGACAATATGCAAAAGATACATGAGGTTTTTCCCTAATGTTGATACATCCAAGATGAAAATATTTACATGAAGAAACTACTCATGGAACCAAAAATTGAAACCACTGGAACTGACAAAATTTAGAACCCTTGGAACTGATCAAAATTTGAACCCCGACTCTATCAAAAACTAACAACTTATACCACTAGCCACCTTGGGAATCTCAAAGAGATTGCATGAAGCTTAGAGTGACTAGGGTTAGGGTTACAATGACTAAACCAACCAGAAATAGCCAAAAATTTAATGCAGGGGTAGGAAATGCAGGCAACCTAGAGGAAACAAATCTCAAGTAGATTTGCAATTATGAAAATCTATGAGCTCAGTATAGAACACCAGGGAACTACCATAAAAATTAGTTTAATCAGCCACCTGCAAACAACTTCTCAAGCTCAAAAACAAACTCCACCAGGTACAAAACAACTTCTACAAGAAATCACAAAGCCCCCTGGACCACACTGCAACAATCGATGCCACCAACTAGACCAAGAAACAGCCAGAAAACCATAAATTTTGGTACCTCTTTTCATGAAAACCATCTACAGATTTAAATTTGAATTCCAACAGTCAAGTCTTTGGCACCCAGCTCATTTTAAAACATGGCCATTGATGATCCATATTTCTTGGCAAATTGGGTGGCCCTTAAAGGAATCCTGGTTTACATTTATGCCTGGTCGCATGATCGCAAGACACCCTAATCACCCTTGCAATCATGCGACTACAATCACTTAGCCATGAAATGCCAATCACAACCCCTCTAAGAAGTCCTCGGACCCATTGGCAGTCAACAACCATTCAAAATCAAACACGTCAACAGCACTGGCACCATGGACCACCTTAACTCTGCAATGACAAAACTCCTTTTTAAAAATTTGTAGGCTCCACGCGCTTTATATTTCTTTAAACAAAATTGATCATCATCGTTACACCACGATGCTAAAAGTTGAGTATCTCACCTCAGCAGTATAACGACAACCACATGATCTTCATAGACTTGCAGATGCTCAACTTCCTTTAAAAATTACGTCCCCACTGACAACATCCAACTCGGTGCTCGCCGACCAATCAAAACCGAGCAAGCGGCCACAGTTTATCTAGCAAACTGGTGACCAAAGAACTTTCACCAATTCATGAAATACTTTCCACCATTGCTAAAAAACTTAACGATCACATGACCACTATTCCTTGAATCGCCAAATAAACTGGGGCATCACCAAAACATTACGCGAACTAGCGAACAGGAAGAAAATTTTTCAGGCCACTAAATATTTTATCACAACTACCAAAGACACCAAGAAATTCAACCGAGTCCATGCAAGAAGATCCACAGCTGTCTCATAATCTCATAGACCTGACACACTTGATGAGATCATACACCATTCATCGATTAACTAATAGGATCAGGACCCACTGACACATCTGAAAACTAGGTCCCATTGACAACAAGCCACTGTGCAAATACATGGAAGAATCAAATAGTGCCAACTATGTATACATGTCAATGGACCCACCTACCCTCCTTATGAGAATCAATGGCTATCGCTATACCACTGCATTAAAGGTCGAGCATGTTTCATTAATGGTATAACGACAGCCACAAGATTAAACCAAAATTTAATCTACCTGAATGCCAAGAAGACCGGTCCCACTGACCACACTCTACTTCATACTCCCATGGACCAATGAGATACCGCCAAGTCAGGTCACTTGGCAGTGGGGCCACCGCAAAAGATATGTTTGAAAAAAATGAGATCAATGGTAGGTTCATGATCTCATGAGCATGGAATATTCCTTATGCTCATACGCTGACCATCAATCTCCTCCCTCTACCGCTTGAAGAATCTGGCCCCACCAACCATTGCACTTGTGCACTTAAGACCAAAAAACAAGGAGTGCCGGCAAAAGAGAAGAAATGAAAGGTCGAAAACACATAACATTTTCAATGAAAGATCAAAAACATCCAAGGTATTCAAAAAAAACATTTTGGGTTTTCGACATTGGGCAGATTCTGAGACTATTTCTTGCAGACCTTAAAACTTGAATATCTCTCTAGGTTAGGCAATTTAGGAGATGTGATCTAAACTGGAGCAAGGTGATAATATGAAGAACATAGGGTACAAGGTACACACTAGGAAACATCATAGATTTTCTTCGCAAGTTAAAACTATGCAACAAGGTGGGATAACTTTGAAATTTGCAAGGAAGAGGCCATTTTCACAGGATTCTGGATTGATAGGAAAATGGACTAACACTTGTCAAAGGTTCTCTGGTAAGCTTAGATTTTCAAGTCATGTGCCATTAAAACTAGTAGAAGTACAGGCTCCTTTCCAACAATGGGGAATTGATTTCATAGGGGAGATACCAAAAAAGTCAAGTGGAGGACACTCATGGATCTTAGTTGCCACTGATTACTTTACAAAGTGGGTAGAAGCTATACCTACAAGAAATGAAACTAGTAAGGTGGTAATTGATTTTCTATTGAATAATATTGTTACAAGGTTTGGTTGCCATGAGAGAATAGTAAGTGATAATGCAATGTGCTTCAGGTTTGCTGAATATAAGGATTTCTGCAAAGGTTTAGGAATTCAGATTTCTAATTCCTCACCTTACCATCCACAAGGAAATGGTCAGGCAAAATCTACTAATAAGAGTTTGATTAAAATCCTCAAGAGGATTCTTGAAAGGAATAAGAGGGCATGGAATTCAAAGCTGCCATTAGCTCTATGGGCTGATAGGGTAACTGTGAAGAGGGCAATTGGTTGTGCACCATTTGACCTAGTATATGGAATACATGCAAGAATGCCTTAGAACAATTTATTGGAAATGTATAAATTTGTTCAATTATATGATGATTATATAGATGATGAGATGTAGTTGAGAATTGAGGACCTCATTAGGTTGGATGAGACTAGGAGAGAATCAGTTGTAAGGAATGCCAAATTGTAGTTGCAGGTTAAGAATTTATATGATAAAAAGACTGTTGACCGGAGGTTTGAGCCTGGTGATTTGGTATTAATTTGGAATGCCAGACTGGAGGATAAGGGAAAACATGGTAAGTTTGATCCCATCTAGCTAGGGCCATATCTAATTCATGAGAAATGGGGCCAAGATTCATATATGGTCAAGGAGTTAAATGGTGAGATTCATGAATTGCCAGTTCATGGACAATTCTTGAAGAAATAATTCAATTGAAGGTATTCTATTTTCCATGAACAGTAGTTAGGTCTGTACATTTTGTAAATTTTGTAAATAAGTTTCTTGCCCCTACCCTTTTTTGTCCTGGTCTGTAAGGTTTTGGTCCTGTTGCTCTTTGTTGTCAGTTTTCCAGTGGGATGGTCTGCTTTAACCAGTGATTCTAGATCCTTGCTATGCCTGCAGGAGGCATACATCCCCAGATAGAGCCATTGTTAGCATGTGCAAAATTTTATGGCTTCATTTTTTTTCCCCCTAGTCTCTGCAATGTTTTTCATGTCTCTGGCTAAAGTCCTAAGTAGAAAATTTAAAAAAACTAGCCATTACATTTTAAAACCCTTTGTATAACCCTGGCCCTATTCTAATTTCAAGTTAACTTTTTTGGGCAACTTAAAGGTCCTAATTTTCATGTGCTAATTGTTAACCCTTTGTCACATGATCACATGAACCTTTTTCATGTTATGCGATCATGCGACTAAGGTTTTATATCACCCCCTTTAATTTTCTCTATGTCAGTCAGCTTTATTTTTCTTATGTTCTGCGCCTTGATTTTTTTAATGTTCTAGCTTAATATTTTCTAGGCTCGGTCTTCTGACAACATCTCCATCAACGACAGGCATAAATTCTTATGAGATGTGTCAGACGTATGAGATTTTGAGACAATCATTGATTCTTTTGTATGACGTAATCTTTTCTTTTGGCAGGTCCATTTGCCAGATATGCTGATTTGTTGTACTGTGATTGGTCCACGTTGTGTGAGTTGGACGTGTTGTCAGGCCGGCCCGGTATCTAAATCAGAAGATTCAAGATCAAATGAAGGGTGCTTGATCTCATGGAATCTTCCAAGCCTTTTAGATCTTGCCCCAGCCGTCCGATCTTCCAGGCGGCTTAATGTTCTTAGTGGGGCCATTTTCCAGGTGGTGTAGGATTGTTCAAATTTTATTGGTCGACGTGGATGATGCGGCTAGGTGGGGTCATTGTTAGAGAGATTAGTGACAAGGACAAGATCTACGGTTAGCATAAGTTCTCATAAGTTTTGTCAGAGCTATGAGATCTTACACATGCCATCCAATTATAAGGCTTATAGAAGGTGGGTCCTGTGTCAGTGTGACCAAGCATGAGCCGCGAATGAGGTAACAACAAGTGGCATAAAGCAGGCCCGGGTGGGGTCTAAGGTCTTGGCGGTCCAGATAAATAAGGTTAGCGGCCTAAAAAAATTCAATGGGTTCATTCATTTGCATAATAAAATGGTGGTGTTCCAAGTTGACTGGCGATTCAGTGAACACTTGTTCGCGTAATCGCTAAAGTTTCTAGCGGTAAGATAAATCTTTTTGTGAACTAGCGAAAAGCCTTTTGTCGCCAGTTTGCCAGATATAACTGGGATAAGTTTATATTCCTTTGGTTGCCTATTCACGGGGTTAAGTGGTGAGTTAATATTTCACTTCGCGAATAGGATTTGCCTTGTCACATGGTCGCTGAGTGTTAACCTGAGGGTGGCGGTTGAGTTAAGGACATGAAGACCACAAAAAGGGATGATCTAATGGCTATGACTTAAAGTTGATCTGATTTCAAATGTGGACTGCTGATTTGCTACTAGCACCATGGAAATGACCGTTTAATTTCAAATTTGAATTCTCTGAGGGTTTCCAGTGACAGGAAGTACCAAAATTTATGGTTTTAATAGCTGATTTTGATTGGTTTGGTGGTGCTTGCTGTTACGGTGTGGTCCAGGGTGTTCCATGATCATCTGCAGGGGTCTGTACCATGTGGTTTTGTGCTTGAGGTGTGTTGTTCTGAAAGGGTTGACATTTTGGATGTTTTTGTGGTTCTTAGTACCTTCTCTATGAGATTTCTCATGATTATGGATCACTCCAAGATTTTCTTTCTCTTGGTTTCCTGGGTCTCTTCCCCTATAATGATTTTGTGACCATTTCTGGTTGGTTCAGCGGGTGAAACCCTAACCCTAGTCATCCATAGCTTGTTGCAACTTGTTTTAGGTTTCCAAGATGACTAGGGGGTATTTATAGTATGAAATTTTGACTTAGTGCAGGTTCCAAAACTTTCTTTGGTCCTTGGTTGTTGTTGATGGTATTATACTGAGTAAGGAGAGCCTAGATTTTGGGTCTGTTTCTTTGGCATTTTGTTGTCTAATAATGTATTGATTTTGCAAGTCTTAATGAGAATATAGTTGAATTCCAATCTCATAGTGGTGTATGTCTTTTTGTTTTGTTCTTGAGCTCATATATGTTAACTTCACAAAGTGGGTTAGTATATGGTAAACAAAGAGTATTTTGAGATTATCTTTGAGTTCCTAACAAAGTTAGGATTAAAGTCTTTCAGGTAATTTCAGTGAGTTCATGGCTTGATGAGAATTTGATGTCCTAGTATGTGAGTGAGAGGGATAATAGACAAAGCACTTATCCAGAATTCAAGTGTGTTTGAGTTAGGGTCTTCGATTGATGTATGCTATTAGGTGACTCTATGCCCTGGTTAAGGCACTGATCTATTCTTTGGAGGTAGTCCATCATCTTCAATCACACACACACACAAATTCAAATGATCAAATCTTTAAATTAGTTAGTAAAGAGTATATTGGTATAACATTTTATGATTCCTTTGAAGAAGTGAATAAAGGGTACACCCACCTGAGCATTAAGGCTCAAAGTGTAGGAGGATCTCTTCTGATCCTTGTTAATTGGCCCTCTTCCTTGTAGACTTTGGAGTGGTGATAGAGTCAAAGCTATATTAAAGTTATCCATCAAAGTATAAATCTACACGTTGAAGATCAAAGGGAACTCCCAACACCTCTAAAAAGGTCACACCTGAAAGTGTGTTTGTAAACCTTTAACAGGGTTGGGTCTTAACTGACCTCACTTTAGAAGAGTGAACAATTTTTGGGTTGCTGGTCCCAGGTTGTTTTTCCCTTTACAGGGTTTCCACGTTAAATCTCTTGTGTTATGTGTTGATTGTGATATTTTTTTGCTATCATACTTTATATGTTACATGTTAGATTTGATTGGTAACTGTTATAAGTATTAGACTGGTAATCGGTAAAAGCACAAATAGTAAAAGTAATTATTATTTACCGAGGAGTAGAAATTGAAGAAGTTGTTTTGAATTATACATTTTATGTTGGGACACTGGATAACTGATTCACCCCCCTCTTAGTTATTCTAAGAATTGGTATCAAAGCTATGGTTGCTTAGAACAAAGTTTTAAGGACTTAAGCATAAAGGTCTCAAGACATATAAGAGGGAAGTACTAAAGCTAAACAAAGATAACTTCGTAGTATGACAAAGCATGATGAAGCTGCACATATTTGGAATTGGGGATTCTGCATTAGATTTGATGGAGAATGGCTACATACAACCGCCCACTGGTCCCTTAACTCTTGATCAACTAAAGGATAGGCATAAACACAATGTCACTATGATGGAACTCATTGCTGCCTGTACTGATGTCAAATTTGAAGACATCAAGGGTTGTGATACTACTAAGAAGATGTGGGACAAGTTAAATCTGATATACAGTAGAGATCTAAATGTCAAAAGAGCCTAAGATGAAAGCCTAAGAGGTAGATTTGATGATATGAGAATGAAAGAAGGTGAGAACATTGTGCAATACTCAAATAGAATAAAAGAGGTGGTACATGTTATTAGAGCATCTGATGGATTGATTGATGATGAAATAGTGATAAGAAAGATTCTCAGAACTTTGCTACCAGTTTATGCAATTAGGATCTCTGCAATTCATGAAACAAGAGCTACATCCAACCTTATTCTTGACACTCTGATTGGTAAACTTACAACCTTTGAATTAAAAAACTTTGATAATAGTGTTGTTCCTTCTATTGAATTCACTTTCATGTCTTCTTTGAAGATTGGAAAGTCTAGCAAGAATAGTAAGAATTATGATAGTGATGATAATACCGATGATGAACTTGATGAGCTTGAAGCTCTTATGGCCAGAAGATTTCCCAAAGGAAAAGGAAGGTATAGAGGTAACCTACCTTTGGCATATTTTAATTGTAAAGAAGTCAGTCACATCACTACTAGATGTCCTCAGAAGAAAGATGATGATAGATCCATAGATAGATCTAAAGGAAGCTATGGGAGAAGAGTCAACAGAGGCTACTGACACTACAACAAAGACAACCGAGATGATAAAGGAAAAAAGGTATGTTACATAGCTGAAGATATTGAAACTGAATCTGATTTTGATGATGATATAGAAGTCGTATTTATTGCAATGAAAGATGACTCAGAGGAAGAAGAGAAACATGAAGAGACAATAGTGATCTCTAAAGTAAGCAGAACTGATACATGGATCATAGACAGTGGCTATACACATCATATGACCGGTGATATAGAGAAGTTTGATCATCTTATTGAATATAATGGAGGATCTATGAGAATGGGAAATGATGCACATTGTATGGTAAGAGGTAAAGGTTCACTGATGATCAATGATAGAATACAATGTGAAAATGCATACTGGGTAGATGGATTGAACTATAATCTATTAAGTGTGGCTCAGTTGAACAATTTAGGCCACCGACTGGCTTTTGAGAATAAAAAGGTGAAGATCTATGATGATGAAGGAAGACTTGTTGGAACTGGTACACAATCTAGATGTAATTTATTCTATCTTGATATGGATTAGTCTTCTTTTTTATTAATAAAGGATGAAGATGCTTGGTTGTGGCACAAAAGGTTATGCCATGTGAACTTTGACAACTTGATCAAGATTATTAAACAGAAAAGAGTTAGAGAATTGCCTAACTTGACAAAACTTGATCATGCCATGTGCCATGAATTTCAGAAAGGTAAGATGACTAAGTCTAGTTTTAAAAGTAAAGACTACTCAACAAAGAAGATACTTGAGTTGGTTCATACAGACCTATGTGGTCCTATGAGAACTCATAGCTATTCTGGTGATAGATATTTTATTCTTTTTGTTGATGACTATACTAGACTGATGACTGTTATTTTCCTAAAAGAGAAATCTGAATCTTTTAAAATGTTTAAGTGGTATAAAGCTAAGGTAGAGAAAGAGACTGGAAAAGAAATATAATGCTTAAGATCTGATAGAGGAGGTGAATTTATCTCTGATGAATTTACTAATTTCTATAATGAGCATGGAATTAAAAGACATGTCTCTGCATTGAGGACACCTCAGCAAAATGGCATTGCTGAAAGGAGGAACAGGTCTATAATTGACTGTGCTAGAACATTGATGATACAGAAGAATGTTGCTCAGACATATTGGAGGGAAGCTATCAATACAACTGTGTATGTTTTTAACTGAGTACAACTAAGGAATGACACCAACCGAAAACCCTATGAGCTATGGTTTGGACACAAACCTACTGTAAGTTATTTTAGGATTTTTGGAAGTAAATGCTTTATTTTGAAAGATGAAAGAAATGGAAAATTTGATTCAAAAGGAGATGAAGGGATATTTCTAGGATATTCCTCTACAAGTAAAGCATATAAATGTTTGAATAAGGTTACAAATAAGATAATTGAAAGTACTAATGTTCGTGTTGATGAGTTTGATGAAAAGAACATAGAGGAAAGTACAAAGGAACCAAAAGAATAGGGTAGATTCACTTACATTGAACATCCAGAGTATCTGCTGATGCTGCAAGCTGTGACAACCTGTCAGCAGGGAAACAATACAAGACAATAGGTAGCACAAACCGATGAACAAGATGGAGCTACTAAGCAAGAAAATGACCCTGAGCAAGATGAGAAAGAAAGGAGAAATCAAGTTCTAGCTAGTTTTGTCAGAAGACATCATCCTGAGACACAAATCATTGGAGACAGACATGCTCGAATGAAAACTAGAAGCAAAACAAGACAAGGTATATGTCTAGTTTGTGAATTTGAACCTAAAAATGTGAAAGTTGCATTAGAGAATGAAGAATGGATTAATGCAATGAAGGATAAAATAGAGAAAATAGAGAAGAACAAAACCTGGTCCTTAGTACCCTGACTTAAAGATAAGAATGTTATCAGTACTAAGTGGATATTCAGGAATAAATTGAATGAAAATGGTGAAGTCACAAGAAATGAAGCTAGATTGGTATGCAAGGGATATGCACAAGAAGAAGGCATTGACTATGGTGAAACATTTGCACCTGTTACTAGATTGGAAGGAGTCAGGATGCTACTTGCATATGTTGCACACAAGAAATTCAAAGTCTATCAAATGAATGTGAAGTCAACATTTTTGAATGGTATACTTGAAGAAGAGGTCTACATCGAACAACCTGAAGGATTTGTTGATCCCAAAAATAAAGACATGGTATGTAGATTACATAAAGCTTTATATGGCTTGAAGCAAGCACCTAGAGCATGGTATGAAAGACTGCATACTTGTTAAGTATTAGATTTGTTAGAACAAGTGAAAATAGCAATCTGTACATGAAAGGTGATACTGATGATACTATTATCATTGCTGAAATATTTGTTGATGATATTATTTTTGGAGGTCAAGATCTTGTATGCAAGACATTTGCTGATGAAATGCAAAAGGAATTTGAAATGTCTATGTTCGGAGAGATTAAGTTCTTTCTTGGACTATAAGTGATTTAGCAGAGTGATGGAATATTCATCACATAATCTAAATACATAAAGGAAGTACTGAAGACATTTGGCATGGAAGATGCTAAACCTATGGGAACATTGATGCCTACTGGATGCAAATTGACAAAGGAGGATGAAACTACAGAGGTAAATCAGACACTTTACCGATCCATGATTGGTAAGTTAATGTACGTAGTTCACAGTAGATCAGATATAGCACATGCTGTGGGTATTGTTGCAAGATTTTCTACTAATCCTAGAGAATCACACATGATAGCTACAAAAAGGATCTTAAGATACCTAAAGAAAATAGAGAATTATGGATTATGGTATCCTAAGGAAGGGAAGTTTGAACTGAAAGTTTACACCGATGCTGATTGGGTTGGAAATGTGGATGATAGAAAAAGAACCACCGGAGGAGCATTTTTCTTTGGTGAAAGACTTGTAACCTAGACAAGTAAAAAGTAGGCTTGTATTTCTTAGTCTACAGCTAAAGCAGAGTATGTTGTTGCTGCTACCAACTGCTCAAACATTGCATATATGAAGCAAGTGTTGGAAGGGATGAATGAGGTAATCACTAACCTGGTGATTATATATTGTGACAACACTAGTGCTATTAATATTTCAAAGAATCCTATGATGCACTCTAAGACAAAGCATATATCTATTAAGTATCATTACTTAAGAGAACAAGTGCAAGAGAAGAAAGTGAAGTTAGAATTTGTCACATCTAAAGAACAACTTGTAGATATTTTTACAAAGTCTCTACTGAAAGAAACATTTGAATACTTGAGGACTAGACTTGGGGTTCGTCCCCTATCTATCGGTCACTAAGGTGATCTGGTTGTTGCATCAGCCTACTTTTATCAGAAGATCATTCATTTTGATGTAGCATAGTTCACACTTTGAATCATGTTCAAGGTTGTGATTAAATTTGGAGAACTCAAACCGATTGGAATATCAATATACAGAGATACAGAGGAAGAGAGAATTGTTTGTTTATTTGTTTCTTTGGCATTGCTGTCAAAGGGAGAGATAAATAATATGAAAAGGGACAAGCACCGATGAAAATTATCTAAGGGAGAGATAATCTGAATGACATACATGATATTGAAGATCAGTTACAGAGAATAGAAGCAGGAACAAGAGAACTAAAAAGATCACAACTACAGAATGGTAAAGCTGTATTATCTAATGTTGTTCAGTAACATAGTGATTAAACATATTAAGTCTATTCAAATTATAGTATTTTGTTCACAAAGTTGTAGAATATATGTTTTCTATGTGTATGGTACATTTCATATTACTTGAGTTGCCATCAATGCCAAAGGGAGAGATTGTTAGACTACAACTGATTTGGAATCTGATTGAAGAATCTGTGATTAAAGATCACTAAGGAGTTGCTATTAGATATGTAATATGATTAAATCAGTATTATGTTGTCATAGATGTCAACTAGCTTGACATAACTTATCTTGTAAGTTACTATACCGAGACATTTGAAAGAAAGGTGAAAGAGATGAAGAATAGAGAAATCTACATAAGGAAAGATGTACATGATAGATGAGGATAAGGAACACATTGAGTAACTTGTTGATGAGTCTATGACTTGATGATATTGACTTTATTATGTTGCATTCATCTATGATGAAGTATAGAGCTGAAAGACACAAAGCAGTGTTGTCGGTAAATGAAGAAATTCTAGTATAAACCGATGGAGTGTAGTGTATACTGATCGTAGTATTAACCGAGTAATGTTCACCGATGCATTTCTTTGTTAACCGAGCGGAACAGAATGAACTAAATGATTAGTTTAGCTGATAAGATTGATGAGCTATAAAGTACCTCAATTTTAGTGATAATAGATAATGTTTGTTATAAAGATTGACGGCTAACAAAATTAAAAGGAAGATCTAATGGAGTAGATTGAAACATGTTATTGACACATCAGCTGAGAAAGTTTGAAGTGGCAAAATCTATGAATGTGGTTAAGTGGAAAAATCTGATGGAGGAGAAGAAAATGATTTACTCATCTATATAAGAGAACATAATTTCATTATGGAAAGATGCCGAAAGAAGTAGAAATTGTAGGAATATCATGTGAACAAGGTTTTCATGCATTCTGATCATACTGGTTAAGTAAGAACCGAGTTGCAGAATAATTACCAAGCTACAGAGAGAAATTACTGATGCATAGTAAGTTGATATAGTATTGAATCTGAAGTGAAATATTGATCAGAAGGATTTGTATGGATTGAATATTGATCTGTAATCTAAAATTGAAGTTGTATTAAGGTAGGTCATTTACTGTTACATATTTAACCATTGTAAACAATCAAAATCTCTTAACCGAGTGGACTCTGAAAGTCTTATGATGTATCATTCATAGAATGAACATTTTTATCCTATGAACCCCATAGTGAATGCTGGTTGGATGATAACTTCTAGTCTAAAATCCTCTAACAAGGTCACACCTAACAGTGTGTTTGTAAACCTTTAATAGGGCTGGGTCTTAACCGATCTCACTTCAAAAGAGTGAACATTTTTTGGGTTGCTGGTCCCAGGTGGTTTTTCCCTTTACAGGGTTTCCACATTAAATCTCTTGTGTTATGTGTTGATTGTGATATTTTTTTTCTATCATACTTTATATGTTACATGTTAGATTTGATCGGTAACTGTTATAAGTATTAGACTGGTAATCGGTAAAAGGATAGAAAGTGAAAGTAATTATTGTGTACCGAGGAGCAAAAATTGAAGTTGTTTTGAATTATACATTTTGTGTTGGGACACTGGATAACTGACTCACCCCCCTCTCAGTTATTCTAATAGTTAGGATCCATGGTCTACCTTAGACAATTGTATCTGACAGGGATGTAAAGTTCCAAGGCCATTTTTGGAGGACACTCTTCAATAAATTGGGAACAAATCTTACCTATAGCTCTACCTATCACCCACAAACAGATGGGTAGACTAAAGTAGTAAACAGATCCTTAGGCAATCTCCTAAGATGTCTAACCAAACAATATGCTTAGAGTTGGGATACAATCCTACCCCAGGTAGAGTTTGCATTTAATGATTCCATGAACAGGTCAACCGAAAAAACTCCATTCCAAGTAGTATATGGTCTTCATCCCAAAGGACCATTGGACCTGATAGAACTACCATCTGACTTCAAAGTTAGTGCTCAAGGCCAAGAATTGGCAGAACTCATTAAAAAGGTGCAGCATGAGGTCAAAGAAGCATTGCAAAGATCCAGTTTGAAGTTCAAGGAATATGCTGATAAGAGAAGAAGGGAGATCCACTTCAAAGTAGGAGACAAGGTTTGGGCATTTATGAGGAAAGAGAGACTACCTAAGGGTAGATACTCTAAACTTCATATGAAGAAAGTAGGACACTGTAGTATACTAAAAAAAATGGGTGAGAATGCTTATGAGATCTCTCTTCCCCTAGCCTTGCAAATCTCCCCAATATTCAATGTTGTAGACCTCACCCCCCACAAAGCTACAATAGATTCGATGACTAAACAAGGTGAGGAAATAAACATCAATGATGAAGAATATGTCATGAATCTTCCTCAATGAAAAATAGTAGAGTTAGAAGAAAGATTGGACACCAAGTTGCTAAAGCCAACCAAAACCAAGAAGTATATGTAGTACTTAGTCAAATGGAAAGGGCTCCCAACATAGATGCAACTTGGTTGACTGAAGACCACATCAAGAAACATGGGACTTTGGTTGAACAGTTAACCTCAAGTAGGAACTTGAGTTTTAAAAATCAAGGGGAGTATGGTGTAGGAGCACCCCAATAAACTCAACAAATAAGTGATGATCAAAGTCCTAAGAACATCTAGTTTAGGTTAGATCTTCTATCTAGGCATCCAGACCAAATTGTAAGGCCTAGTCCCAAGATTGGCATAACTATAAGCCCTTGGTCAACTATGGTCATAGGTGGTCAAAAGGCCTAGAATCTTAGGATTTTTTTCTATTTTCATGTTTTAATACTTTGGATCCATGTTGGATCATTATATTAGGTCAGGACCAAGTTTGGTCTCCTAGTATGCAAAAATTACAAAAATATTGTAAAAGTTGCTTAGCAACTTTGACAACTTTTGCCAAAAGTTGTAACCAAAGACCCCAATGGTCAAATGGTTTCAAATTAAGTTGTAACTAATGGAGGACACCTTCATAAGCCCTGACAGGTGGGTGGAAGGAGAGGATATGTAATTTGGCAATTTGAATCAATAAAATATAACCATTTCTCCTTAATTCTGATTATCAAAAACTCGTACGGACATGTACGAAGGCCTGAGTATGAAAGTATAACATTTTTGATAGAATCTATGAGTTGGTCCCTCTTGTGTTTGATCACATGTATTGATCTTTTAGAAGTTGAAAGCTATTCAAGTTTTGGCCCAGGTTTTTCAGATTAAGACCCTGAACTAGGGTTCCAATTGGTCTTGTGTGTTCTAATCAATTCCACCATGGGAATATGATGCCCCTTGGTGGAATTCAATTTTTATCTATGTATGTTCAAATTATGTAGGTTAGAGGTGGTAGTTTGCAAGGAAATGACTTCACCATGATGCCCTAGGTGTACATCTCTATGTGTGCACCTTCAGAATTCAGACACCAGTCCACACAAATCGCTATTGGAGAATCACCAGGCCCTACACCTTGGTATCTAGAAGACTCTTATGTACCCTCACATGATCCAAGTATTGGATTTGGAATTGGGTGTGCGGACGGGGTACCTGTACTGAAAATCTAGCCTAATTAGGCCTAAGCCCAAGGGAAAATCAGCATTCCATCATGTCTTTCACTCACAATTAGGTCTTGCACCCTTATCATGTTGAGTTAGGCTGAAAAGGGTACCCAAATATATGATTTATTGACAAGTTTGTGTGGAACTATGTGATCACAATCAATATTAATGCTCTTGGAAGGCTACAAGCCTAAAACTAGATTAGTAAGGCTAACATGCCCAAATTGTTGTCTCTGTTGAATATGAGTAGTTGTGCTCTTGTGTCAAGAACCTAAATAGACCAAGGAAAAGTGTGTGGTCACCCCTGGTTCTGAAAATGACATTTGGGGTGGTTTTGTGCAGAACAACTTAAGTGTTTGGTTGCTGACTAGTGATTAGTTAGACTTGGAAGACTTGATAGGTCTTAGTGATTGAGTACCCTATAGATTAGGTTGGGATAACCTAGAAATAAGTCATTTCCTACAATTGTGATAAGTGTGAGAGGCCCTCATTGCTGAAAAAATTTCTTACAGTTTCTATCTTGAACCCTTTGAGGTTTTGTTGAGGGACTAGTTTGGTTCTTGTTCGTGTTTTCGGCTGCCGACTTTGCATCCAAATGCTATCATGATTGATATGCATCCAAATCTTAGACCAATTTTCCTATATTAATGTGTATCATTGGTAGTTATATCTCTTAGAATTGCTACTAGGATTGATGCAATAGACCCCATCCAGATTGCAACTACTCTCTATATCAAATGTATTCACTTTCTCAAAAATCTTCCCAGCGTATTAGAATCTTGTATAAAGAATGCTATCAAATAAAGAATGTATTCACTAAAGAGAAGCAGGGTGGTAGCAGATGTAACTGTGCCTTTTACTCCTTTTTTGTAAGTTTCAAATGCCAAAAAAATATTTTCCTTTTTCAAATTACGACAACCATAGAATAAAGATGAATTTCAGTGAGGGAATCATCAAGGTTTTGGGGTGTATTAGATGAAGAGGAAACCCTACTAACCCATATAAAAAAGGCCCATTCAAACCATATAAAACTTTCAGCAATTTGTGATAACTTTAGACAAGGGAAAAAAATGAAAAATTTGAGATGGGAAGAATTCGGTTGGGTTATTTGTGCAACAAAGATTTTACAGAGGTCTATACTAGGGTATATGGTCAACTTTCAATCAATAAAGGACAAGGAGTCAAATTTTAGTCAATACCATCCATGGTTGCTAGTGGTGATGTTTCTAGAAGAGGAAAGAGGAAGACTAGTGGTAGTGAGAGGCTGAAGACAATTGTAGGGATGTTCAACATGCAATCATGAGAAGTGGAAAAGTGTTCAAAAGCCAAATCTTTCTTTCCCATACCATCCCATTTCATGTGTGCAATAGCCTCCCTATTTCAAATAGATGTTCAAAGATGCAACTTATGTTGATCCTTCATCTAAACCCTTGGAAAATATAAACAAGCACTAGTCTCCTTGATAAAGACTACTCCAAGGTGAATATGATGATGAAGTGCATACAATAGACTTGGTTGAGGACACGTTGCTCTATTATCATGGATAGATGAATTTATATTAAATATCACCCATTCACCAACATCGTAGTCACATGTATCATACAAATAATTATCAAATTCCCTAGTTTATGTGAGTAGCAACAAATGAGAACTCTTATATACTGAAATCCAGATATAGCTCTCACTTTAGCCACTAAGACTTTACCCTTAGCTTTACAACCTCTACTTGATGAAGGGTGGTTATCGAACACCTGTCACTAAAATATTTCCTATAATCTTAAAGCATAACATCTATTGTAGATGTAATTTACTGTGATGCCACACCAGGAAAATGTAGTAATTTGGTTGGCCATATGATCTAGCAATTTATATAATAATTGTTATTTCTACAAAAGGATGATATCTGTTTACCACTTCAATGTAATTTCTTTAATTTGATAGTTGTAGATCAAGTAGCTAACAAGCTTGCTAATACTATTACTCAATGTCTTCTTATAAGATGAACACATAACCAAAATAGGAACACTCACTCAAAATATAACCCTAGACTCCTACATAATTTCCAAATAGCCATAACATTATACTTATTCTTCAAAGGTATTCAATATTTCTTCGAGTACACCTAGACCACAATTTTGAGCTTGTAGTCATTTCTTACAAGTATTGAAAGCTTTGTATGATAATGATCGCAGCACATACCATTTCAAAGTAGGGGGAAAAGTGGGTGAAATAGGATAAGAATTAGTTACCAGAACAATATTGTAAAAAAATAGCCTATCCATTATGGTACATCATTATTAATTATACAATTACACAGAGTGGATCTTACCTCCAAATAACACCTTCTAGAAGCCATTTTCTCATTTGTAATAGGAAGGGGGAAAATTCACACTAAGCAAAGAAAAAATGTTCACTAAAATGAAAATGAAATATTTTAATAATGTCCACATTGCCAAAGCAATGTATGGACCCACAAACAGCACACACCCTAGAAAAATAGGGAACCAAAACCTTATAAGATTTGTAACCTCCTCTCTAATTCTGTTGTTCTATAGTGAATTTTGATCAATAGGTTTTCTACTATGTTGATTTGTTTCTTTAAATAAAGTAAATAAATTGCTCATTTTCAAAATTTTCTCATAGCTGGCACAAATGTCACAGTATGTCAGGCATTCCATGATAAAATGCCACTCTATCTCAACATCTATCTGAATACATTCTAAAAAATCTTCCCAATGTATTAGAATCTTGTATCGTTATTTTCTGCTCTTTCATTGATAGCATGATTGACAACTCTCCTTTTGACTCTTGAAGGCTCTCAGTCACACCAACAACTCTCCTTTTAAAATAATAAATGGTTTAAACTTGTCATCCCATGGATATATTCATATTAATGATGTATCTAGAATGTGTATCAACATTTGTAACTCAATAATGTCATGCAAGGAAGAGATGTGATAGATTTGTGCGTAGATTGGATTTCATCATTTTAGTTTGCACCATTAGCATAGGGGCAACATCATGAAGAGTGAGGTGCAGGCTTACCCTGGAAGGAAAATGCTCTTCTTCTGAAACTACAACTATTTTCCCAAATGCCAATGAGAAACACTACAAATCACATTATCAACACATAATTCCAAATCCACACAATCATTCAACACCACTACCCTATATTTCAGCTAAATGACTGCTTCCATTTGCTCATTCTGTTGTATTCATCATACATGATCTGCTCATCATCAGAGTTCCTAAATGTACAAAGGTGATCTATATGATGAACATGATGGAATGAGAAAATCATCGATGGAGGTTGAGAGACAAAGATAGAGATACAGAGGGAGAAATAGAGAGTGTTCACGTGTGACTAAGAGATATAGATGGGAGTGAGAAATACGATCTATGTGTAGTGAGAGATATGGAGGTGTAGATAAAGAGGGAGAGAGATATATAAATACATAGATAGGGAGAGGGAGAAATAGAGACAATAAATGATAAGTAGAGATATATAGAAGTAGGAAGTGATAGGGAGAGAGGGAGAGGTAGAAGCTATCACTTCTCTATTGAGAGTTTTATGCAAACATGGCAATTTTGGAAAAAAAGCATGGAAGAAATTTGTCATTTTATGTATTATCTACTATAAATATTTTAACAAAAATCTCAAAAGATGAATTTTAAAACCTTTTTCATGCCCATACACATTTGAATGGATATCCTTGTAATTATCACCAATTTGATGTTACATACTAAAATGACAAGAAAATTGGCAATTACCTTGGGGATGCCATGGATTCCAAATTTATCCTAGGTCTGTAATTATAATAATGATCTGCATTTACTGGGTCCATTACAAGATCGATCTAGAGTAGATTTATCTACAAGTTTGATCCATAGTATATTTATTTTCATTTACTCATGGCATACTACATTTAATCACACCATGTTGTATTAATGAGTGGCTTGAAGATGTGACATTGATATACAATAATTTCTCGACAAAATTTTAATATTCTCTCCCCTACATAAAATAATTGATGTGGAAGATCCATCCCACCTAATTGCATTAGATAACATTTTAGCTAATGGTGGGTCCAACTAATGGTCATGTTACATTTATCTCTGGCATACGTGCAATTGAGTTTTTGAAGCTTGTTTCCATTCTCAAATTTGCAAATATCTTTTTTTGATGAATTTGCAATATGTTGACACTTGTAACCCTTGAAAATAACATATCTACAACCTCCTAATTAAGGATATTTTTTAATATTTGTACACTTCTTATAAAATATATAATTAATATATATTATAAATAGAGAATATTTAATTTACTAATTTATCTTTATCATTATTAACTCTAATATGTCCTTTCTCTGTGCACTACCTATTTGAATCAAGAACTTGCTATTGTAACTTGAGATCTGTAGCTTTTGCGTTGAGTGCACTGCTGTTATGTGCTTGAGTCTTCTGTTCATTCCTCAAAGACTGTTGTTAACCCTTGAATATCTACTACTTTCACATGTAATCTTCCATTCATTGACTTTGAAAAGTTGTTCATGCACGATTTTTGGCATTCTCTTCTTGCAATCTAAATGCCAAAGGTAGATGCTCTACCATGTATTCACTATTATTATATATGATCATTACATTTAGATGTTGTATCTTCATGTTTTTAAAATGATTCCTTGAACCTTTATCTCTATCATTGTTAATAATTCTGATATGTCCTTTCTCCGCACACTACCTATTTGAATCAAGAACTTGTTGTTACTTGAGATCCGTAGCTTTTACATTGAATGCACTGCTATTATGTGCATGAGTCTTCTGTTCATTCCTCAAAGATTGTTGTTAACCTTTGAATCTTTGCTGCTTACGCAAGTAATCTTCCATTCGTTGACTTTGAAAAGCTATTCATGCACAATTTTTGGCATTCTCTTCTTGCCTTGCTTAGGCTATGTTGAAAGTTTGGTTTAGAAATTAGGAAGCCAATGGCCTTGGGTGAAAGGTTTTTCTGAATGCATAAAATGCTTATAAAATGCTTACTACATTAATATGAGAACTTGGATTTTATTTGAAAAATTCTTATAAAATGCTTATAAAATGCTTACTACATCTCTGCTGCTTACGCATGTTAACTATTGTTAATTGCTGCTACAACCCTGGAAGGAGGATGATTACTAAAGAAAAATGTATTGACTTGGTAATATCTTATATTCAATTATTTGGCATAATGACCCCACTACTAAATACATTGAGGTTTAAGAGTTAAATTTGATAAATGGTGAAATATAGATCTTGTTAATAAATGCTGGTCTAGGGACTAGCTTATTTATGTTATGAACCTACAGTCAAGGAATCCATAAACCAAGAACATTTCTATAAGTACTATTCACTTATAACCATAGATTGTGGGAGGATTGAAATTGTGTGTTCCTTGTAATAAGATTAAAGGCTTGGTCCATGGTAGGACCTTGTTCCTATTGATAAGCCTACCTAGATGGTAGACAATTAGGACTATTGTATGTTAACTTTAAAGGTAGTTTAGGAATCTTGTTCTCGGCAATGTGTCATGTTAGCCTGTTGAATTGATTAATTGGGTGGAATCATATCTATTGAGTCTTTACCATCTTCATCATCTTCCTTCATTAGGTTAGTCCCTGGTTTCTTTAGAGAAACTATCCATTGAGGTTAGGAATTCTTAATGCTAATGTATGGGACAAAATGGTTGCATCTAGCATCTATATATAAATTATTCTAACATAAGAAAGTGCAAGTTCTTATCCTGATAGTTGAAATCCTAGGAGAATTACATGTTCTTTATTCCCATTTGAAAGAAAGTATATAGGTAATCCTTGGGTGAATGATGCCCCTAGACCCAAGTCAGTAGCGCAAGGTTTGGGGAATGGCTCCAACGTTTGGGTTGTCCCTAAACTTCATCAAACATTCCCTCTTCAGTATGTTTCAGAATGACTATGTATTTATTATTTATTTCATTATTTATATTTTCTAGTCAAAATTTCTAATTCTCTTCAAGTTTTAGATATAAAGAACATTCTTTCTATTTATTATGCAATAAGAGATTAAAGCATCTCTTATTTGGATGATTTATACTATTTTAGTCTTTAGATAAACTATAAATGCTTCTTTATTTTTTGTAATTCTAAAGTTGTCACCTTTAGTCCTGAACATAAAAAAGAGAAGTGCAATAGTAATGAACAATAATTTTGGTCTTTCTTATTTAGAGTCTTATGATTATATTATATTTGTGGCCTTTCATTACCTATGTAATATAATGTGTTATTTTTTTCTTTTTGAAGAAATGTGTTGACAAACTCAAAGAAGGGGATAAAGTGAAGGTGTTGGATCCATATGATGGTGATGTTGTGGGCATTGGGCGGATTCACTCCCTATCTATTTTACATGGAATCAACTTGAAAGGAACATGATATGTAAATGTAAATATTTTAAAGGTCACAAGTAATGTACCCCTTGCTTATGAAGACAAAATAGATGGAGCTGTTCATCTGAAAGAGAAAGAGGGAACCTTCACATGGTGGCCACTAAAATATTTGCAACAAATGACATAGTTTATTAACATGTTTATCATGTATTAGTTGTTAGACATCTTGGCTCGGTGTTTTATATTTGAGACAACTTTGATATTTTTTATTATATTTACGTATATACACTTTAGATAAATTCAACATCTTACATATATATTTTGACACTGCATACTTTGAATATGATGTTTTTTTGGCATTATAAAATTTAATATGATGTTTTTTGGCATTAGTTCAAGTTTAATATGATATTTTTTTGGCATTATAAAATTTATGCTATTTAAAATACTTTTTATTTTATGACTAAATAAATGACTAAATATACGACTAAATTAATGACCACTTCAATGACTAAATATATGACTAAATTAATGACTAAATATATGACTAAATAAATGACTAAATATACAACTAAATTAATGACTAAATATATGACCAAATATAAGACCAAATCTATGACCAAATATATGACTAAATAAACAACTAAATAAATGACTACATTAACCAAATATATGACAAAATAAACTACTAAATTAATGACTAAATTAACCAAATATATGACCAAATATACGACCAAATATATGACTAAATAAATGACTAAATAACTAAATAAATGACTAAATTAACAACTAAATTAATGACTAAATTAATGACCAAATCAATGACCAAATTAATGACTAAATTAATGACCAAATAAACTACCAAATGACCAAATAAATGACCAAATAAATGACTAAATATATGACCAAATCAATGACCAAATAAATGACTAAAATAGTCTAGTCATAAATTTGGTCACGAGATAAATGACTGACAATAAACTACCAGTGGTCACGTGACCAAATTTGGTCATTTATCTACAATTTTTGGTAGTTTATTTGGTCATATATTTCTATTTTTGTACTAGTGCAAGACCTGTGGTGTCCTTGGTTCTACGACTTGTGGCTTCAATGGGTTTCAGCAAAACATTGTCATTCCTTCCTATAGGACCACTCCCTTTGTAGCCGAAGCACTTCATGATCTTGAAGCCCTCATTGTATGGCTATTGTTCTAATTTTGGAGGTGGAGTAGTCATTTCAGATGTTTCTTTTCCTTTATAGATCCAAGCTGTAATAGCTCTTTCTTCTTCCTCATCTTCTAGGGGTGTTGTAGCCTTGACAAAGGAACCATCATAGACTATTTGGGGAGAATTAGTAGTAGATTTTTTATTCTCAGAAGGTCTCCCATAAGAACATGGAGACGGAGGTAAAGCAGCTAATGATAGCACAGGTTCAATTCAATATTCTCCCATGATGGTATCCTTAAGTTTCAGAGTTTGTTCCATTTCTTTAAGCTTGGCATCATAAAATTCAGTGGACTCTCTATTAGCTAGAACAAAGTTGTCAGCAGACTGAGTGAGTGTGTTGCAAGAGTAGTTGGTATTAACAGGCACAGTGACTTCCACTCCATGGAATGGAAACTTGATAAATTGATGGTATGTAGATAGAACAACCTGCATCTCATGAATCCATGGTCTACCCAACAAGATGTTGTAGGCAAGAGGAATATCAAGAACTTGAAAAGTAACATCTCTCTCAACAGGTCCTATGCAGATAGGTAGCACAACTAAGCCTTGGGATTTGAATTCCTCTTCATCATAGGCTTTGATAGTAATCTTCTTGTGGGAATCTATACAATCCTCATCATAACCTAGCTGGGTAAGCAATTTAGTAGAATAGATGTTGAGACCCACACCATTGTCAATAAGCATGTGGTAGACATGCTTAGGGCCTATCATCACTTCTATATGCAAGGGAGCGTTATGCAGATGGCTCAGAGAGTGATCATCTTCTTTGGAGAAGGACAAATAATGAGGCAAGGTCAAATGACCCACCATAGACTGGAATTGGTTGAGATCAAGATCTTTGGGGACGTTTGCCTCGGTGAGGGCTTTATCCAAAATTTGCCTGTGAGCATGCGAGATCTTCAACAACTCAAAAATAGTGATCTGAGCATTGGTTCACTGGAGTTGATCTAAGATGCTATAACTAGCATTGCTAGGTGCATGGACTGATTTCGAGGCTTTGTTGGTAGGACTAGTAGCAGCCTTATCCATAGTTTGTTTTGGAGCAAATACAGGAGGATCAAGACCTTTCAAAACAACCCTTCCACATGACCGAGTAACAACATTGGCACAATCCTGAGATTGTTCAGATTCAGACAAGTGAGATGTGGAGCTACACAAGATGAAATGAGTCTTAGGTTTGGGAGCATCGCCACTCCCCTTGAAAGTAATCACATCACAATACTCAACTTCAATAGGTTCAATCATGTTGATGACATTATCATTAGCAGTGTACGTATAGTTGACTTTGGCATTAGTATTCTTAGCTTTGGAAGACTCACCTTTCTCATGAGGAGGGAAAGGATCCTTAAATGCCTGATGATCCAAATTCTTGTTATGGTTGTCCATAAGAATGTCACCATTGTCAATGAGATCTTGAACCTTATGCTTTAGTTGGAGACAAGTAGAAGTCTTATGACCAATGTTCTGGTGATAGTCACAATATGCATTGTCATTCCACCAATGAGGTCGTGGTTGTGGGTCATAAGGATTCTTTTCCAAGGGAGTGAGTACCCGATTCTATATAAGATTTTTATAGACCACATCAAGAGGCTCTCCCAAAGGAGTGAATTCACACTTGGGTCGAGAGGCCCAAGGTTTGTTCTTAGAAAATCTTGAAGTTTGCTGATTATCCCAGGTGGTCTTTTCAATAGCCTTAGCCACTTGTATACTAGAAGTAAGATTAAAAATAGGCTTTGAAGGCTTTGTGGTGACATTATCAACCACTCCATCATTTACAACATCCCTATTTTTGTTGACAACCTTCCCTTTATCCTTGTTTGAGGAGAATCCTTATTTATTGTCCTTATTCAGAGTTAATTCTCCTTTCTTAACCATAAAGGCCTCTATCCTTACAGCTTGTTTGATCATGTTGTCAAAAGTCAAAGGACCTTGTAGTTGTACTTGATATCTAAAGTCTAGGACAAGATTGTCCAAAAAGATGTCAAGTTTCTCAGATTCAGGTAATTTATGAGGATACTTCATGAAAAGTTGTCTCCACCTTTGGAGAAAAGACAAGAAAGGCTCTCCCTATCGTTGCTTCAGATTACACAAATCATAGATGTTGAAAGGGTGTTGAATGTTGTGAGAATAATGCTAAAGGAATAGATTAGCGATCTCATCAAAAGTCTTAATCCTAGTGGGTAATCTACAAAACCACTCCATAGTAGACCCACCCAAGCTACAAGGAAAGACTCTCATAAGATAAGTTTGATCATGTATAAATTCCATGGAAAAAGCACTAAACTCCCTCAGATGATCTTGAGGATCGATTGTACCCATGTACTTGTCATACTTGGGAAACTCCACTCCTTTTGGAAAAGGAGGCATGCAAATACTCTTGTCAAAAGGAAAAGGACATATACTATCCATTGTGAATTGTTGTGAGGGCTTATCCTTTTCCTTTTCCAATTGACTAATCTGATCTTTCATATTCTGAATCATCTTTTGTAGCTTAGCAGTTTTAGTCTCTTCCTCTTTAGCTACAAGCGTTTCAACTTGATAGTTTAGAGGTAGTTTGTCCCCTTGTTGGGCCAACTCAAGAAAGTACTTTTCCTTTTCCTCTAAAAGGAGGATTTCCATCATTTTGATGAGACTCTTATTAGCTTTAGAAATAGCTATATCATTCTAAGTTATTACATCATCTTCATTCCCAAGAACCTCATAAATGCTCGAAACTTGGTCTTGTTGCTGATCATCTTGGTTTTGATCATATGGAGGAGGGTGATAGAGATATGCTAGTTGTCAATCACCTTGAGGTTTTTTTCAAGATTGATCATCATTATGAGACTAATTTTGGTCATGTTGGGATTGACCATGATGTTGCTCATTTTGAGGTTGAGTATGATGTTGGTCGTTAGAAGATTGACCATGATACTAGTTGTTTTGAGATTGATTATAAGTTTCGCTATATTTGCCTAGTTGGAAGTCAAATGGATCTTGCATATTGTCAATATAGAGCTATGAAACAAATTAAGACCTAGTAAAATGATGTGAATGATGTCGAAAGGGTGTAGCCCAAGTAACTTTTGATGAGTGAACAGGATCAAAAGATTCAATAAATTTAGATGAGAAGATATCGTCGACAATATCAATAGGTTCAATTATAGGAACAGTTCGAGGAAGTGGATTTCCAAAGTCATGGAACAATGAGTTGTCTTGAAAGAATGAATTGTCTTGTTCTTGAAATGAGAAACTAGGTTGCACTTCAAATAGCAGATTAAAACACTCTTGGAACACCAGAGGTGATGGTTGAGACTGACTATCTTTCAAAGTACTCAATGAAGAACTTGAGGATCCCTCACAAAGCTCAGATTTCATGACAGATTTGGGATGATCTATTTCTTGATTAGGAGGCTTACCTCTACCTTGACCAGTATTTTGAATGAGATAAGTTTTTCCACTTCTAGTTGTGATAGTCATAGATGAAGATGTGATGAGAGAAGACTCAGGATGGTGCTAAAACTCTATCTCTAAGATAATGAAAAGGAGATAAATGGCTAGAACAACCAAGATGTGAGATGGACCTTGTATGAATCCTCAAGAGAGTGGCTAGAATAGCCAAGATAAGACTATCACAACCTGAGGTACAAAAGCATAAATAGATAAGATAAATAAATGAGAGACAACATGAGTCAAAGAAATAATCGATCAATTCTCAGCTCGATACACTCAGTTTCTAACAGTGAACGACAGGGGAAAAAGTAGATAGACCCCAAGTAAAAATTAGATTGGGCAGAAGTTTGACCAATCAATTGTAAATAGCTCACTATTTTTGAAAATAGGGTATAGGTTCATACGAGAGAGTGCAGGGTCATGCGAGAAAGTGCCAGGCTATGTGTGAGAGAATGAAATCTCATGTGAGGAAATGCTCAGTTTCTAAAACTTCGCGTGGGAAAAATCCAATGTTTGACAGTTCAATGCAAATTTTGAGATAAAAGATAGGTTTTAGGACATAGCATAAATGGTTCTCAAATAGAAAATTCAGTTTCCAGATAGGTTTGAAGGACAGTTTAATCAACAATCTCATTTTGAAGGTTTCAAGCATTCATTTACAAGCATTAAGGTTTAGATCAATTAGTAGTGATACAAGAAGTAGTTGTAAATAGACCTACCAAGGACAAAGAAACTTGGTACTATCATGGGAGTCTTTGTTTAATCATGATGGACAAGTTTAAGACTTGATAAAAAACACATAGTTATCCCTACAAAAAAAATTGGTGAGAAGATAAAACCTTTGCCCCACTGCTTATGCGCATGCGTGCACCTCACACAATTGTGTCACCCCCTAGAGGGAACCCATATTTTTGGCGTTTCCAAGGAATCAATAGTATATGTTCAAAGGTTACCCTTGAGGCAGGGGCTAGTGCCATATACCACCTTCAATCATCCAGGTGCATGCCTATGGTGGGAATCTACGGGAGAGATTCTTCCCCCTCCCTGCACAAAGATTATGACTCCTTTAAGAGGTGAACCGGGTAGGAAACTAACTTGGGAAAGTTTTTAGTGGGATTCTATTCAAACTAACCTCTGATACCCCAAATACAAGGCTAGGGCCTCGCAGCCACACCAACACCTAAAAGTCATACACCCCCGCAAGCAGGGCTAGGAGCGGCGCCGCTTAGTACAACAGAAAGAGCCTTCTCAAGATGATAGTCAAAATCATGAGAATGAAGCTAACATGGCTTGGAGTCTTTAGACTCAAAAAATATTTCTTTATTATAGTGAGGTGGAATCATCAGTGATAGGTACGTACTCAGTTGGGTCATTCCTGAAGGTTCAACTTTTGGCAGGCCCTCTAAAGGTGATTCAGGACTTGGCTCAGATTCAAGGGTCAAATTTTCTGATTCTCTCAAAGAGAGAAGAGCATACTTCTCTACCTCTTCACCTTACCCAAACACATCAAGCATATTCATCACTGAGCTAGTTTCACTCCACCAAATCTACAAGCTTTTGGGTTTCTAGTTCTCTCAAAGAGAGAAGAGCATAGTTCCCTAACAAGTAGAAGTGCTAAAGATTCACTACCTTTCCCCACTTCCCTAGGTATCCATCATTCTAGAAACATCTAGGTCTCAGTTTCATTCATGGGCATCACTTCCATGTAATGAAGAGCCTATTCCCCTACTTTTCTATCAGGACCCTTAAGAAATTTTAACGAAGCCCTAGTTAGACTATGTGAATGAAAAATAGTAAACAAGCACAACATTTTTAGATTGATCTTCGACAACCATCTTGCAAGAAAAATATTAGAAGGTTTTGATGATCTTTGACTAGCGACCTGTAGACCACTATTACGCTATTGTAGAAAACAAAAATATCAAATCAACAACAAAAAGTAAATGTTAGGAAAGAAAATAGTAAATTGTAGATTCTGGAAAAATTAAATGACTGACAGTACAACTTCATATGAGGAAGTACAACACTACGCATGAGAAAGTACAAAGGCCTATGTGAGAAAGTGTTTCTTCACGTGACAAAATGCTACTAGGAGCAAATCTTTGCACGGTACACTTTGGAATCTCGCACAAAATTCTATACATAGAGAAGTATGGACACATGATAGAGTTCAAATTACTTATTAGAAAAATTTAAGAGTGAGGTTAGAAATGATCTGTTTTGCCCCACGGTGGGTGCCAGAATGTTTATAGCTGAATGTGGACCTCTAATCCAGCCATAGACACAACATAGTCATTTCTCGATCATCGAATCATGAAGAGGAGTATGAAGTACTCAATTTGTAAGATTCTATTGATTTGACCTGTTGCCTCCTAATTAACTAGGGTGTTTGAATTACTCTCAGAATGAGATCCAACAACCAAAAGACCAAGCTAATACAAAGGATTTGAAAGCTTGAAAGATTGAACAAAATGAAATTAATCTAAGATGAATTTGCAATTAATTCTAAGAATGAAGATGAAATTACACTAAGAACTTGAAAGAAATGTGCAAATTAAACTAATGACAATAAGAAAATTACTCTACTATGAGAATGAAATTAATACTAAATGAGAATTAAGCTAATTGCAATGAAAGCTTGAAAACATGAAGATAATTGAGACTAAAATCGACTATAGTTTAGTTACTCTCAAATTGCCTTTTTTTCGAATGAAGAAGAAGGTCCATAATATAGACAAGCCTAGGGAAAGAATGAAGAGGTTCTTGAAATGAAATAGTTGACTCTTCATTCCCAATTGAGAAAAATATTGAGGAATTACTTAATTAAAGAATGAATTATTGCTACATATGGGTGACCCTTCGAGTAATTTGAATTATTAAATCCAAATAAGATAATCCATTCAAATAACCAAGTAATTATTAATTCCTTTTATGTGTATTAGCTAAAGGGGGTGGATTTTAATTTAATTTAAAGCACTTAGGACTTTAGAATTAAATCAATTTATCATAGGGATTATTTAGCTAATAAAGTTGAATACTTAGGAATTAATTATAGTGTGAGATTAATGCAATTTAGGGTTTTTGCAATTGACATCAAGTCAAATAAAGTCAGGTAGGAGAGAGAAAATTGCCTAGCAAAATAGGACTTTGATGATGTAAAATTGAAGAAATGCACCAAAATTGATTAAAATTATAAGGTGCCAATTTTGGGGTATTACAGTCTCTCCCTAAACCACTGCTTTGTTTAAAAGTTTTACTTGCCATATCTTCTCATCCTGCTTGCTCCCTAATTTCTTGAAATGATTCCCAAATTCATCCATGTACTCATTAAGACTTACCACTGTCACCAAAATTCTTTCTTATAACCATAGGAGGTGGTCCTCTTGGTTCACTATATCTTCTTGGTACTCTTCTATTGTCCTCTCCATTATATCAGCAAAACTTTGCTATGTTTCTTAGGTTGTTACATTTGTAACAAGTAGGAGGTCTCCTTCTATCTTGATTAGTCTACAACTTATAGTTCCTTCCATTATATCAACAAAACTTTGCTATGTTTCCTAGGTTGTTACATTTGTAACAAGTAGGAGGTCTCCTTCTATCTTGATTAGTCTGCAACTTATAGTTCCTTGCTGTATGCCCAAAGCTATTGCATTTTTGACATGTGATCTTGGCTACTATTTCTTCTTTGACATAATATTGTTTATACTTATACTGATATGGTTTTCTACAATCTTCTTTCTTGTGTCCATATTCATAACAGTTAAAATAGTAGCTAGTAAAGGGCTTAGAGTTACCTCTACTTCTGCAATCTCTTTTCATGTGACCAAATTTTTTGCATCTAGAAAATCTACCTCTGAAAGGTCTGAACTGTTCTTTAAGTTCTTCATTATAGGGTCTTTCCTTAGGAGTAGGTATTTCTTTAGTCATTGATTCATTTGTTTCTTCTTGAGTTTTAGAACATTCTGCTTCATTGAATCCAACTCTAGTCATATCTCCTTTATGATTTTGTCTTGCTCCTTGTTCATCAATCTTGTCACTAATCATGTGTAACTTCTCAATGTGTAATTTGGATTGAGTGAGTTCACCTTTAGTGATTTGATTATATTTCTCTAGTTCCTAATATTTATCTTTGTACTAGTCAAGTTCAGTCTTCATTTATCTTTTCTGCTTAATTTCTTCTTTCAGTGATTCTTCAATGTTGTTCCTAGCATCCTTTTCATGTTGAATATCTTTTATCATCAAAAGATTGATCTCTTATTTTTCTTTCTCTAGCCTCTTCACTTGATCTGATGTATCATTTTATGAATCTTTTTGGATCTTGTCCATAAGATCTTGTTTTTTATTTCTTGAAGCTTCCAGTTGTTCCTTTATTTTTCTGATGAAACATTTTTCTCTTCTCAATATGAATTTTAGTATACCATTCTCAGCCTTTTCTTTGTCTAGATCTTCAAGTGTTTCTTTTAAGTTCTCTTGCAAACTTTCTGAATCCATTATGATACCCCTTAAGCTGTTAGGCTTTCTCTCTAAGGGCCAATAGCTCTGATACCAATTGTTAGGATTAGGTAATACTAAGAGGGGGGTGAATCAATATTACTGAACTTTGATTTAAAATTTAACCAATTGTAAATAAATCATAACACTGCTAAAATTAAAAGAATAATAAAACATAACACATAACTCATGACACCATGATTTGTTCTCAAGGAAACCCTAGCCAAGGGAAAACCCCGATGGGGATGGTACCCACAACTATGCACTAAAATATTGTATCCATATTAGGAGATCTAGCCTTGTTAGGAGCTGATGATTACATAATACAATTCCTTGTTAAAGGATTACAAAACCTTGTTAGGGCTATGCAAAACACCTGGTTAAAGGTGGTGAGAAAACAACTCTTATAATCAAAATCCATTACAAAGAGTTCTCTAAAATGTGAACAATACAAGAACTTATCATCCTTAGGTAGTTCTAGTTAAAGCTCTATCTCTTACTAATCTTGTATTTGATCTCTTCTTTCAGATTCACAACTTTTCTTCTTCATCATAATCATAATACACACTACTTTCATAAAAGCACTCTATACTTATCAAAAACTTCTTATCTAGTCGGCTTCACAAATACCATACAAAACATAATATTTAATTATGTAAAGGGTAAGTATGAAGTCGATGATCATATATCACCAAAGAGTTGGAAATATACTCTATTCACCTGACTTAGCACATTACCATACCAAGTAACCTTACCACAATCACCACAACTGCTCATGTACCTAATTATACTGATTTTACTATCTTTGCATACCTTCCAAATACTGTATCTTCTTATCTGATCACCAAAACTTATGTGCTCTTAAATAAAGCATATTAATATACTAAAATACCTTTTTTTAACTTTGCAAGCCATAATACCTTATAAATCTTCATTGCTGACCAAAACTGTAACACTGTACCCTATTACCCTGATTCTGGACTTAGTAATTTTTATGACTGTGACTCCAGTACTAAATATCTCATCATGCGATAACTTTAGCATAAGTGTTTCCATAAATGACAACCCTCAAGTGATCCCTAGTGCCCCAAAACATCACTTTCCAACACATCCCTTAATTTTTTTAGCTTTATTTGCATTTTAGTGGCTAGCAAGGGATTGATAGGCCTTTTCTTTTGCCTAAAAGGTTTGGTATCTTCTTTTAAAGGGATTTCATGCTGAAATAAATCTACTCTATAGGATTTAAGGTCATCATAAGGATAGGAAAATACATGCTTAAACCTTTTCAATAATCTTATCAAATTGATTCTCACTTCCCTACTTAGCTTCTTTCCAATGTACACCAATTGAGGGGATGTCTGTGATCCTAAATTTATTTCTTCTAGATCCTCAACCTTAGCATTGGACTTCTGTGACATGTAGTTGTCATTTATTCTAAATATTCCTTCTAGTTCAACTAGCCCCTTAGGAATATGATTAGAAGCTAGATGAAAAATTTAATTTCCTAGGATACATTCCTTTCCATCAACAACCTCCTTTGAGGCATCAAAATCAATCTATTGTCCATCATACTGATACAAACCTTGAATAAATCTTAGGATATCACTATCATCCTCAAAGACTTGCCAATTATAAACATTATCAGGCACAATAGGTCTACTTTTGATTTCTAACATTGACACACTAGTCAAAGTGACATCATTATTCTTCAATGTAACATATGAAAGAAAATCTGCCATAATATTATTTGACCTTTCCACCTAATGAATATTGAAAGAATCAAATAATTCTATTTTATCCTAGAAAACATATCTATACAATTTTAGTCTGTCATCCTTGGTAGCATAATAAGATCTAATCTGAGCTATGATTAATTGGGAATCTCCATGAACTTTCAAACATTTTATACCATGCTTTATGGTAATATCTAATCCCAATATGAATGCCTCATATTCAGTAGTATTATTAGTGCATTGGAAAGTCAACAAAAATGAATACTTAAAAGTAGTACCTGATGGGGATATAAGCAATATACTAGCTCCTGATCCTTCTTTAGAGCATCCTCCATCAAAGTACATTTTCCATAGTCTATCTTGCTGTAATGGTAACTCATCAATAATTGGATCAATTTTCTTCAGTTGTGGCTTAATCTCTTCAATAATGAAATTTTCCATGTCAATGTCAACACAACAATTCAAATCTTCTAGTGCTACCATCTCAACCATGATAGAAGAGCGAGGCTCTCTGTACAACTTTACCTTAGTACCATTTATAGCTATAGTAGCATATGACACATCTAGTTGCCATTTTCCTCCCACCGTTGCTACCCATTATCTTGATAGCATCATACCATAATGAGGATTGGTATCAACTATAACTACATCCATCTTATATGTAGCCTCAGGGAATGCAACAATCTTTACATCTATTCCCACTAAGTTCCCTACCATAGGAACCACTCTATTATCCATGGAATAACATCTTTCATTGGATGTATCAACTTGCAATCCTAGTTCCTTCATGACATGGTATGACATCACAGTAGCCACTACACCAGAGTCTATCATATAATTTTTTAACAAAAGGTTATTGACAATCAAAGTGACATAGAAATTATCAATTGATGATGGTTCTAGAGTCATAATATTTCCAACACCAAAATTATAAATCTTCTTAGTTATTTCAGGGCCATCCATTAACTTCCCCTTTTATGATGTAATAGGAACATCTCCTTGTTCATTTATCAAGGCTAATGCTACTTCCTTATGCTCTTTTATCTTCAACATTTCTAACAAGGGGATAGACACCTTCATTTGAGATAGGGCATTTATCATGTCAAAATTTGGGGGTTCAGTAGAAAGATCAGACAAATCCTTTCCCCTACTGACTCTTTTGTTTCTCTTGTCTATGGTAACTTCCTCATTCCTCTTGGTGTCTTGAACAAGAATATGATCTTCTTTATTATTGTTACCACCTTTCCCTTTGATAGCATTTGGTTTTGGAGAAACCTTATCTTGAGAACCATCTTTTATAAAAATTGATCTTGGCACTCCTTGATCAGTATCCACTCTTCTATTCCTGAAGTTATATGAGGATCTAGCTTGAGAAATGGTAGCCATAGGTAAAGTCTTGATTTATTCTTCACTGGGCTTTCTCTAGTGAGCTTTATCCAACTCTAGTATGATCACATCTATTTTGTAAACATCATTATCGCACTCATCTTGATCAAAATGGGTAAAAAATTATTTCTCATATTTTGATAAATTTATTCTCTTATGATCAACATTAACATGTATTTCTTTATCTTTTGAAGATGAAAAATCTTCCACTTTCTCAGTGGTGAACATGTTAACTACAAGATTTTCAGATCCTTCATGATCTCCTACATGTGGGACTTATACTTCTTCTTCCAAAGCCTAGGCCACAACACATTAATAAGGTGAGTGAGGCATACTACATGCCACACACAATGGGATAATTTCTACATTATGTGTTGCATTTTTCTTTAAAGGATCAGGGGTATCCCTTCCCTTTTGAGTTTTATGGGTATCAAAAATAGGTTTCCCATCTTTCCAATTAGTATTTTAAGGCTGATCATGTAACCTAGGGAATATTTCTTTCCTTTGATAAGGTGGCCTATTATCTTGATAACCTCTCTCACCCTTTTCAATCCTGGTTGAGATATTTTTGACAACATTTTCCTATTTGTCAACTTTGTCATCTTCTTTAGCCAGTCTTGCAGCATGTGGTTTGGTTTCTTTCCATAGTCATCCTTCATTCCTTTTGTACATCTGACCAAATGCTTTCCTATTACTTTCAATATTTATTTCTAACTTGAAAGCATCTCTCAAAGTACGTGGTATTTTGTCCCTCAAGAGATAGGACAATTTCCATCCAAAGCATTAAAATATGTGGTTAGCAAAACCTCATCATCTAGTCTCAAAACTTGAAATAACTTGTACATTTCCTTCTGAAACCTACTGTTGAATTTAGACATGCTCTCATTAGGATGCTTCTTGATGTTGTTAAATTCATTGAGCATATAACTAGAATTAACATGTTTAGCATAATGCTCCTTAAAGATTTTCATAAATTCATCCCATGAATTAATGCTATTTTTAGGTAAACCTCTATACCAATCCCTAGAATCTTCTATTAATGACTGAAAAAATAGTTTCATTACCACATCTTCATTCTTAATTTTATAGTCATTTACCTTATCTATAAAAGACTTGAGATGATCTTCACATGTGACAACATTGTTTCCTATGAATTTAGGTATTTTATATCTTACCTCATTTACGATAGCATTCGGTTGACCAGAGATTCCATCAAAGAACAAAGGTCGGTATCTGTCCAGATGAACTGGCCTCCTTTGGAAATTTTGTGAAGCTTGTGCTCTACCACCTCTAGTATTTTGACACCACATTTCCCATGGGACTACCAACCAATGGGACTATCAAATTGATATTTTGAACTGGCTCTTGGACCACTTGTTTGGGGCCTAAAGATTGGATACTTGGCTTTTGATCACATAGTTGGTTTTTTGGTACTATCATCACAATAACAAGGACTGAGCTACTGGCAGTTGTATTCATGTTAGCATGTAGGAAATCAATTTTTCTTTTCATCTCATCTACATCAGCCTCCAAATCCATCTTATCTAATTGGATAGCCGAATCCTCTTTGGTATTTCTAGCCTTTTCCAATTCTAAGTTAGCCTGAGACACAACATCAGGAATAGCATTATTCTTTTTGGGTTCATTTATGCTTATTCTAACCACTTTTTTTTTCCCTTTGTCAAATGCATCCCTTGTGTTATTTCTGAGATATTCATTTCTCTTAATTTTTTAAATGGATGCAATTGTCTTAGAACAAGGTGATTTGATTTATGAAACTAGATTACAATACCTGGTGTGATACCTGCAGTATTGTAGAATTCAACATGAAAATTGATAAGATCAACAACAAGATTGCAAACCAAAAAGTGTTCCATTCCATTTGAATATTGGAGTTTATACAAATTTGATGGATCCCAAGGGTCAAAATAATCCCTTGGAATCAAAATAAAGAGTCATCATAATGTTTATTACAAATAAACTATTAAAAGTATCAAAATTTATCAAAAAACTATATATAAAATTTAGGTCCACTTGGAGAAGGCATAACTTTCGCATCCTAGCTCCAAATTGTGAACCGTTTAATGCGTTGGAAGGGTATTCAAATAATCTTGAACCAAATTTTGGGAATTGCGATGTTCCATTCTTATTTTTGGGCAGCATGTTTTCCCAGAAATGCACCGAAGACCCTCAAAATTGCAATTTACTAAAACATATGAAATTTTGAAAAATTAGATTTCAATAATTTCCCAATTTAATCTTGAGCACAAGGCCTTCATCCTCAAACTCATCCTTCTTAGGATCTGGCTTATTATTCTAGCTTGTTGTCTCATAGCTCCCATATCACCAAATAATTCACTGTCTAAACCCCTAAATTTATGATTTAGACTGTTAGCTTTGAGTTCATTGTTCTTTGTTTTTCTCATGAGTTCTTGTCTCTCCATGAGTAACTCATAAATTTTTTTCTCTCGTACCTTTTTTCTATTAGCAATCTCCAACAATTGCTCATGCTCTTTTTTTCTCAGAGCTATAACCTCTTCCTGTAACTTCTCAAAATAATATGAAGTAATTTTAGCTACATAAGTTTCTCCTTGTTGATCTAGAATCTCATGTACATGGAAAAAATCTACATCTATGAATTCATCTTCCCAAGAGGGGTTAACTTCATCAGGATTTGTTCTCCTAAGAGGCTCAAGGTTTTAAGAAGAAGAAGAGGTTTTCTTAGGAATAGGTGTTGGAACTCGCTCTTTAGAAGGTCTTGGAGAATTTGGATTAAACAAGCCTCTCCTAGACCATTTCATTCTAGTAGGTGTGGGAAGTTCATCACCAATATTACTTTCTAGGTGATCCCTATAATATGAACTAGTATACCTTTGTCAACTCATGGTATTTTTAACAAAATGCATACACAAATTTCTTTGTACTAAACTAGCAACTGGTAAACACAGATTTCATAGTCACCACCCATGGTTATGTGGGGATAAATTTCATAAAATAGTATTCAAATAAAACAATGGATGGTTAACAGGAAATTGTAACAAACCTATTGTAAAAATACTAATCCTCAGCAAAGTCGCCAATTTTGTTAGTGCTTAAGATTGTAGATGATGAACATAAATCCAAAAAATCTGATACATAACTCTTGTGGTCCCAATAGATGCATCTAACAACACTAAATACTAAGGTATTAAGGATCTAGATCCTTCTTCACTTTGAGCTTCAAGCTCAGGCAGGTTTACCTATTAGATTCAATTCTTCAAAGATTCACAACAAATATCTGCATACTTGACATAGATAAGAATGTTTACTTTATTCCACAAAACTTAAGATAAATTATTATTCATATTTGTTAATGGTGAGAAATGTAATTTAAGCAATGACCAGTGCCAAATCCTAGGGCATAAGAGTCAAAAGCATACATTTACAGAAAACCCCCAAATCAAATACCCCTAAAACCCAAATAAAATACCTTGAAAATTACCCTCTCACTGACATATACTATCATCAGATTCTTGTACAAACTATGAATTCCCTGAAATCTCCCTTAAGATTTACCCTTCCCTTGAAGGAAACTTAAGATTAACCCCACTATCTACCTTGTAAATGATGTATTAAATATGCCTTAAAAATTTAATACATAAAGAATTCAAGATTCATACATGAAGACAACAAAACATATGCAAGGAATTTCAATATATTCTCATTGATAATTCTTCTGTATTAGTACGTTTAAAATAGTAATTCATAGAACTAAAGCACTAATACAAAAACCCTCTTTACAAATATATTTCATCACCTCCTTACAAAAATAGAAAACTTGCTTTTTATACACTAGCCATCTTGGAATCCTCAAATAAAGGATGCAAAAAGCTTCAGATGACTAGGACAGTGACTTGTACTAAAAGACAAAAGTACATTACATCATAAACTGAAACAAAAAAAGAACCAAAAATATGTTTCAAATTATAGTGAATCTTCAAAGGTGGCAGCTTCGTCTGTAGATATTCAAAGTAACTATTGAAATTTTTTGTGTGAATGATGATCACCAACCGAATAACTTACATCATTCCCTTTATGATAGTTACCCTCCCTATGCTCAAAGATCAGGTGCCATGTGTAGTTCACTCCTCCATTGCTTCTAATTCAATAGCAGTTGGCTTCTTCTTCTTTGGTTTGGTGCTTGTGTCCCATGCTACAACCTCTTCCTCTATGGCCAGGTGTACAACTTTAATCTCTATAGCAACTTTACCTATTTATCCCATCTTGAATTAGTTATGGCCTTAGTATCAACAACAAATCTGGTACACTCACTCTCAACTTTAAAGATATCATCTAGAGTGTTGTTGAGCCTGGCCATGTCTAAAGTGCCATCATCATTTAGGAAGGCCTCCTACCTAGTCACCAACTGATTCACACATAATTTCCAATCCTCAATACTTATGATGTTTCCATCATCTTTGTAAATTGGAGGAAAATATTTACTGAAGTCCAGGCCAAACATGTTCATCTTTTCCCTAACTTCATTGGCCTGTCATGCCCAAAATTTAACTAATAAAAAACACACCAATGTTTTTTTAAAGGGTTCAAATGAGAGAGAAAAACATTCCAGAATAGGGATAAGTTTGTTTATGGTTAAGCTAGTCACAACTTCGGGTTTAGTTTGTTTGGATAGCCGATCCCTTTAGCAGATGTGGTTTCCACTTGGAAATTCCATTCAAGATGAATGCAAGGACACCTAGGTCATTACATAATTAATTTATCCCAATTAGACTATACTCGCAATAATTATGTCTACCTAGGTTATGGTTCTCCAATAGGGTTCAGTTCAACTATAAGATATTTGGTCCTGCAGTGAGGGCTCACAGAATAATTACATTAATGATTGAATTTCAATTAGGATTCGACAATGAACCAAATGGTGTTATTTAGAATATGTTGATATCTAATTGTACAAAGGGCTATTAGCTATACTACTGTCCTCAATACATACTAAGCACCTTCTAAATAAAATGAGGTTACTTAGGGTTCATCAATTCGATAATCCTACCAACCAATGACAAGTTAGACTATTTAATCCAAAGCTGACTAAATTACTATTAGTACTCCAATGTTTATCATTGAATAAATTGAACTATAGTATTAATTTGAATTATTAAAGAATAAGCCTAACACATAAAACATAAAACTAATTACTATATAGGTGAGATAAACCATTGATCTAACAACTGATTTGCTAGAAGCGAGGCCCAAAACACTTTAACCATAGTCTAATAATAAATAATTAATTTAATTAAAAATTAATTCCCCAACAAAATCATTAACAACTAACTAAATAAATTATTAACCAAAAGAATAGTTCAATCCCTAAAAATTATCCTACAAAACTATCAATAAAAGATCTCCTAACTAATTTCTAATATTACTAGCTTATCAAATAACAATATGATTTAATAATAATAGGTTTGTGCCCATTATCAATAAGTTTCTTTAACTAATAACTTCAATTAACATTTAAACAACATATGACTAATCTCAATTTAACTTATTGATAATTAGGGGTAATAGTAATACTAATAATTAATAGGGTGAGCAGATTTATTATCAAATACTATTTGAACAATTACATAGGATAAATTAATTAAAGAAAATGTTCCCATCATAGGCCTACAAACCTACCTATTAATCTTAGACATCTAATCTAATTACCCTATCAATATATCCTAATTAACCTACAATCTATCACTTCTCTAATATTCTAACACATCTCCCATTCCACATGGGCCCACGTGCCAAAGAGTGATGGAACTAAGTAAGAAAGCATGGCTTCTAGGGGTGTGAAATATTAAGGGTAAGTTAAGACAAAGTTTGGGGCCCACCAGCAAATACCCTATCCCAATGAATAAAACTATACATGGAAAGGGAAGGGCTTGACTTGTCAAATGGTCAAGCATTAAGTAGGATCAACATGGTACGTAAGGGAGAGTGGGAGAAAGGTGGTAGATTTGGGGTGCATGGGATATGTGCCACCTGTAATACCCCAAAAATGGGCTATAAGTTCATTAACCTCCTATATCATCAAATCATATGAAATCGACATCAAAGTCCTAATCTAAGGCACATCTAAACATCATCAAATCTAATTGATTATCTTAAATTTTGCATCGGAGAATATTCCTAGTAATATTCCTAGTAATATTCCTAATTATCTTAATTATCTTTAATTTTATAATTATTTGGCAATAAATCACATTTATCCTAAAATTTGATTAATTGAATATTTTCATATTTAATTAATTAGATTTAATATTTGCCACTTAATTATGTAATTAAATTTAATTCTATCTATTATTAATTGTATTATTTAATTTTGACAATAAATTAAAATTCCTATCTTTAATTGATTAAATTCTTATTTAATTAATTAAAGCATGTTGTCATTATTTAATAATATAATTTTTAATAAAAGTTTGAATAAATAGTTAATTAACCCATAAATTAATTATTTATTTTCAAAAATCAGTTGAGTTGAGGATAAATCACTTTATTTATTTATTTAATTCTTAATTATTATGCATATTCAAAAGAAACAGTTAAACTCCAAATCAGAAAATCAATGCAAGTTATTGACTTTTTGGAACTCAACATCCTTTTGGAGTTCAAAAAGCTGATCTAAACTCTAATTTGAGTTAAAAAGCTGTTTTTGCATGTTTTTGCATGATTTTGAGAATTAACTATCTTTTATGATCAGATAACTCAAAAATCAAGATGAGTTAATTTGAGTGATTTATGGCTTTTATTCATGCACCTCCAAAGCCCTGGATTTCTATAAATTAAGGCTTCAGCTCTTCACAAATCATCTCATATTTTGCACAATCACGCTGGAGAATTGGAGACTGAGGAATCAACTTGCGAATTCAAAGCTTTGTGAGATCAATCTTATTTTTTTTGCATTCATATTACATATCATTGTTAGATTCATAGCATATCAATTTTCAATAGCATTCATAGCATATCAATTTCATTTAGCATAGATTTCATATCAGTTTTTACAATTATTATTGCATAGAAAAATCCAAAAAATAGCTTAATTGCATTTATTCCATATCCATCTTTTGCATTCAAATCCTTCATTTAGGTGTCGTCTAGGTCACTGATCTTGATTACAATCTGAGAACATTAATCTCGCACCTATTAGAAGGGAGTAAATCGCTTGGTTAGATAGCTTTCAATTTTGCATGATTTTGATTATAGCTAACCTCTAATGTTTTACTGAGTGTTGTGTCTACAGATCAGGTATAATTTTCACACACACATTTTTGGCGCCCACCGTGGGGCAACCCACCTTTGCATGCTGGTTTTGATTTTTTTGGAGCTAAAACCCCAAAGTTTTAAAGATTTAATTTTATCTCCCAAACGGCTTGGAATTTTCATCTGAAATTGTTTTTGCAAGTTGGTGACATGTCATGGAAGCTACAGTAAAAAATTTAGAATTTTCTGAGATGTTTTGAATTTTTAATAATTTTTTCTTGAAATTCCGGAAAAAATTAATATCTGACGCAAATCAGCATATTTTTCAAAAATTTTTATATTTTCGGAAAGCTCTTTAAATTCTACAGGGGGTCCATTCTTTGTGTTTTAAATTTGGACATGATATCATAGCTCAAATAGTCAATTTACAAAAACTAGTCTGTATTGATAAAATGGGTCTCTAGGGCACAAATGAAGAGGTTTTTCTAAAATTTTTGCATTTTTGGAAAGCTCTCTGTTTTTTAGAAGGGGTCTCTATTCTTAATTTCTATTTTTGTGGCCAAAATCATATCAAAAAAATTAGATCTTGTTGACTAGGTCAAATGCAGCAAAAAAAAAATAAAGTTTTGTGATGGGTATGCACTTATTTTTTTTACATGGTTCAATGAATGATATGAGTTGTCATTTGGGTTGATTGCTGGTTATTATTACTGATAATAATTGATTTTTAGAGCTAACCCTATGGTTTTCATAAGTTGAATATATTTTGCATATCTTGTTTGCTTGTTTGCTTGTTGGAGAGTTCGTCACTTGCTTGCATGGAAAAGCTCAACAAAAATTGCTAAAAATCAAGTAAAATCTACTAAGCACGTTGCAAGGATCCCAGGTATTCTCCTTCATCTAATAATATTTTGATTTGGGACTTAAAATAAATCTCTTATGTGTCAAGCTTGTGTGCATCTTTTCATGCTTTTGATCTATTTCTACACACTTGCATAATTGATACTAGGTTGTGAACCCTTAAGGATTCATTAAGTAGTCTTAGAATACTTGTGATTGATCTTGATTGCTATCTTGGGTTATTGGACTCGCTAATCCACCGGCCCCTCATTTTCGCCCCGTGGTTGCAATCTCAGCGCCATAAAGGGGAGGGGTCAACAGGACAGAAGCGTTAAATGTTCCACTTGGCAACCCTTTTGTGCTTTTAGGAACTCCCTTGTTTTCTAAGTTGTGGACTCGTTTTTAGCTTGTGTGAGGTGTTAAGTGTTCCACCTTGTGGACTCATCTCATATTCGCTTTAAACGTTAAGTGTTCCTCTTTCTACTTTTTGGATGCTTTTGGTAGATTTGCTTTCGGAACATACATCTGTGCTCACATAGTAATTAGGCCCTATGAACACTATTTGTGATTCTTGAGAGATTGGATTCCTAGCGAAATCCTTCTTGACGATAGAATCCTTGTAGGTAGGGAGGATACTTAGTGCGTTTCACATTCAACTTAGTTAGTGAGTCTTCTCTTATTGATCGACACATTCTCTCTCCGGAGAGGTTGATAGATCATGTGGGGTTGATATCACAAGCTTTGGTGAATCAAAATTGGTTAGTGCGTCTTCTCTTATTGATTGATACATTCTCTCCCCGGAGAGGTTGATAGATCACGTGGAGTTGATATCACAGACCTTGGTGGAACAAAACTTTGTCTTAGCGTGTCGGATTAATCTGCTTGCTTTGTTTGGGTTAAAAGTGAAGAGGTGTCAAAACCTTGAATCTAGAGCCAAGTCCCCTTGTGGTTTACTATTGTGAGTCATCTTTAGAGAGGGTTAACCGTAGCGGACAATCCCTTCACAGGGAAAACTGCATTGACGGAACCTCAAGCGGTAATAGCCATTTTCGCCATGGTAGTGACAACCGCTATATAAATGTCCTTGTGGAAGAAATCTCCACGGGTATGGTTCATTGTTGGGTTGTCAGATCTCCCTAGCAGCTCTTGAAGATTAAGTTCTCGGACTGTGTCAAAACCCTGGTGCGCCGGGATTGGAGTTCACCCCTTTGAATCATAAAAGTTGCAGAGTCAAACCATTACTAAAAACCTTAGAGAGGCCAATTTTTCATTCTCAGGTATATGTGTGTTATTGCAAAACTTTTCAGAACATACACAATTAGTACTCTCAGGGATTAGCACAATTTGGTCACTTGATTGTTCATGCGCAAGGTTGCTTTTGCCCTTGATCATTGTTTTCAGACGTGCTTGGAATCACTTGCTTGCTGTTCTGTGTGCTTATTTATCTACTTGGCTATTAAAAACGATCAAATCTGGTATAACCTTCAAAATCTGGACAGTACAATTTGCAAACAATCCAAAACTGAAAATCTTACATTTTGCAAAAATTGACGTAAAATCTTTTCTGGAGTCAAAAGTCATTTCAGGAAGTCAAAATTCGTACGAGTTTTGTCAAGTGTCATTTCAGCATTACCCAACTGTCGTATGAGTTTAGCAACTGTCATTTCATAGACTACCCAGTGTCGTACGAGTCTGCAGAGTGTTGTTTGGAAAAATTTGAGAAAGTTGTCAGAAATTGTCAAATTGCAAGATATCCAATGTTTCCAGCCTAGTTCCAGAATCTGTCAAAAATATCATTGTGTCAGAACAGAGCAGTAGCTATTGAGCATTCTACCATTTTCTGAGTTTGATCTTTTGAATCCGATCTAGTCTTCTATTTGATCAATTTGAGTCCTTTTTATCTTGTGTCAAAACCTTGTCATAACTATCAATCTTCAATCAATCAATCTTCAAAAACAAACTAAGTGTTGAGAACTCGTGTCCGCTATCTTTTGGGCGATCTATCCCATGCATCCAGGGCTCAGTTTCCTTCACCCACATCTCATCAGATCTTCAAAACTATCATAATCTTGACAAGGTTGCGTCATCCAATTTTCTCAAATCAAATTGTTCTTCAGTTGTCTTCATCCTTTTCTTCTGTTTCATTCAAAGTTAATGGTGGAGACCAGAGCTTCTTCACACAAGAAATCAGAAGAAACATCTCAAAACTTACTTTTGACCAATACCCCGGGTCCAACTCTTGAACAACTCATCAAGTCAGGTATCTACGAAGACGACGGTCTCGGTAACTTTCGATTGAAAATTGGTTACAGACCTCCTCTATCAACTCACAGAGGTAATCAACAAACTCTTCCTCAATCTATTCCAGGGAGCCCAAAAACTCCTACCATGTCTCAAGCAGGGACAAACCATGGTTCTCTAGGAGGAGGATCCCAGGGACACCATTCTCAACATAATGCCGACCAAGACCCTACACCCTTTGAAATCCATCGGTGTCAGAATGATGATGAATTCAAAAGAATGATGAGGCATTTCTTGAAAATGGATAGAGAGGCATACTTTTTGCAATTAGCCCAAGAAGGAGCTAAACTTCCTCCTCACTTCAATGTCGAAGACATCATCACGCATGAGGAAGAAACTCCGATGACGGCCATAATGAACCAGCTGCACGCTATGCAGGTCAAAATGAATAAAATTGAGAAAGAGAAGGAACCCAAGGAATTCTCCATGGAGGCCCTTTGTCCTTTCCCTTTTGACAAAGACTTGTATATGCCTCCATTCCCAAAAAGAGTGGAGATACCAAAGTATGACAAATATGACAGGCACTCTGATCCTCAAGATCATGTAAGAGAGTTCTGTACACAATCCATGGAATTCATGCATGAACCGACTTATCTAATGCGTCTTTTTCCTAGATCCTTGGGAGGAGCATCCATTCAGTGGTTTTCAAGATTACCTTCTACGATCAAAACTTTTGAGGAATTGATTAAATTGTTTTATCAACAATATTCCTACAATATTCAACATCCGATTACCATGATCGATATCTGTAACCTCAAGCAATATCCAGGGGAATCATTCCTAACTTTTCTCAAGAGGTGGCGAAAGAAGTTTTCTTTATATGCTAGACCAATTCCCGAAATGGAGAAACTTGAAATCTTTATCAATAACCTTGTTCCAGAGCTCAACTATCCATTGCAAATGCAAGATCATGTATCTTTTGATAAAATGGTGGATAATGCAATCAAGATTGAGAAAGTACTTGTCAAGAAAGGAGAAATCACACTTCAAAAGGACAAGTCTGAATCGGGATCTAGCTCAAAAGATAAAAACAAGACCTGGAATAGAAACAAAGGTATCGTCTCTGACGGTGTTGTTGACACTATCCACACCCCATCAAAGGCACCGGCCTACAATCTCACCCTTGCCACCAAAGCCATTGAAGCTTCAGAGAAAAAATCTGCTGAACCATCTCCAAAGAAGCCATTCAAACGATGGGATAATAAACGAAAGTTTACTCCCCTGGGAGAATCTTTGGAATCTGCTCTGAGGACCCTGATAGCTGATAACATGATCTCTTTACCACCAATCCGAAAACCTGATCCGGATCCAAAACCATGTTGGTGGAAAGATAATGAATTTTGTGCTTTCCATCGAACTAAAGGCCACAGAACTAATGGATGCTTCCATTTGAAGCATACCATTCAAGACTTGATAGATCAAGGGGACATCACAATCGATAATCCTACCAGCAATAATGATCACACAGCATTTACAGAACCTTTTCCACAACATGGCAAGGGAGTTTCCACTTCTCAGCCTAACATGGGGGCAAAAGTCAACTATGCCTACCCTGGAAACGATGTTGTCATCAATATGGTGGAACCATGCCTCTCTGAGAGCTGTAATGTCATCACGATTGTACGAAGAGATAGAAATCATTCCTCAGCTAATGCAGTTACCAGATCACAAGCTCAAACGCATCTGAAAGGACAAACACCAAATTCATTTGATGTCCCTAAGATACCTTTCAATCTCACATCTGCTTCTAAACAGAAGGTTGCCTCGAAATCTCCCAATCCAAAGGATACCAGACCTACATCTTACAGCATCGTACAACAACTCCAGCATACCAATGCCAAAATCTCTATGTTTGAGTTACTTCAAATCTCTCCAGCTCACCGAGATATCCTAGACAAAGCTTTTCTCAGCTCTAATGTTCCTGATGATCTAGATCTAGATAGGTTCCAAACTATGGTTGGTCATCTAACATCTCCGCAATATATCTCCTTTTCAGAAGAGGATGACAACTCCCTAAGTCACCCACATAATCAGCCCTTGCACATAGAAGTCTTGATCCAGAACCGTCGAGTCAAACATGTGTTGATAGATGGGGGCGCAGGCCTCAACATTTGTTCTTACAACTTAATCACACAGTTGGGATTCTCAGAGATGGCTATTGATCCTCGAAAGAAGATCACCATAAAAGCCTATGATGAACAAGAAAGAGCTTCTAAAGGCACCATTGTCTTGCCCATCCGGGTGGGTCCAGTCATCAAAGATACCACATGTCAGGTGCTCGATCTACCATTGGCTTACAATATCCTTCTAGGGAGACCCTGGATACATGAAATGCAGGCTATTCCTTCAACATACCATCAATGCTTGAAATTTCCCTATGAAGGAGTGGAGGTTACTATCCCAGCTGATCTGAGTACAACTTGTAATACATTGAAGGAAAGTGCCGATAAACTTGTTCCCAATAACAGAGAATCTTCCATCAAGCAACAAAATGTGGCTTCCACATCTAAGATGGATGACATTGCTAAAGAGATCAATATCAAAGAAAATGGGATGGGAGAATACACTATAGAGCCAGTCTTGTCTCTGACATCTCTCCCAATCTCACCTAAGTCATATGGCCAATCCTTGAAGCAGTCTAAATCAGAACCTAAGGAACCTATGGAAGCATACAAAAGACATTTTGTGGTGGAGCAAGTATCTAAACAAGAATTTGAAGAGGATGAAGCTGTGCTGGCATGGCTATATAAAGAGGATTCTGAATCTAAAATTGTTCAACCTAGTGAATCTATAGCACCTACAGTCCCTTCTAATTCATATGGTCTAGGAAACAAATTGATAGCCAAGATGGGATATTCTGGTCAAGGACCTCTAGGAATTAGGGGAAAGGGTCTTGTGACCCCCATTTCACATATTGGTCGAGCCAAAAAAGATAATGGTGGCATAGGGTTTAAGAAGAAACCCTATCATCTCAAAGGTGGTTGTTCTCATGTCATAGAACAAATTGCACCAGGAGAACCCCTTCTTAAGAAAGAAGAAATAGAACCCTCTGATGATGATTCAGATAGCTCTGAGCTTATCCCCTATGAAAAATTGCCTAAAGAGATCAAAGATCTTCTTGATGATACAGATGATCCTATCAGAAGAATTAATGTAGTAGAAACACAAGAACCTACTGTAGTGCAAGAGATGGTTGTACCACAAGAACCAACCAATCTCGAAGGCAATCAAACTGATCGAGAAGCAGGGGGTAGTTATTCTGACACTGATTCCCATGAATATGAATTCAAGTCAGAGACTGAGGGTAATCCTTCTTGGGGTATTCATCCTGATTTCACGCACTTTCTAAGATTTCCTAGAGATTCTGAATCAGAAGATGAGTCAAATGATTATGAATGGGGTGCCATTCCAGAAGAAGATGAGCTTATAATAGAGAAATTTATTGATGTTATTCACCAATATGTCTCTCAACCTAATGTAGGTCTAGAGTGAAACAATGAACTTAACGTGTCTGATCCACCTATGGCTGAAGAGGACTCCTATGATGATGTTGAGCCTATTCACGAATTGAACATTCTGAGCTGTAATATCACCTTTGAACTTGAGCATCAGGTTAGGACCAATGATGACATATCCACATCCGTGAACACCATATCCCAAGCCTTTCCCACTTTGACTATCCAACGCCCTGATCTTATCAACCAAACTTCCACCAACCCAAACCATGGTATGTATACCTTCCCAAATGACTATGCCCTTGCCTGCTACCTCAATGCAGTTGAGCCTATGAGTACTTCCATCAGTGAACCGAGTGTCAGCATGACCGAGTCGGACATCAAATATCTTAGTCAGAAAAACAAGAGTAAAAGGAAAAAGAAAAAGAGTTCTGAGGGTGAAAACCACTTTGTGGCAGTCTCAGAACCGACAAAAGTAAAAAGAAAAGACGTATCTGAAGGTGAAAACCTCTTTGAGGCACCTAAGGATGAGATATTTGATGTCCTTCCAAGTCATTTACAGGATAGATCTCCAGTTCTGATTGAGCCAACTCAATCCATCAATTTGGGTACAACAGAGGAACCACAATTGGTACATGTAGCACAATCTCTATCAGACGAAGAGAAACAAAACTTCACTACCTTCTTATCAGAGAAAAAGATCAACTTTGCATGGAAATATTCAGATATGCCAGGATTGGATCCCAATCTCATTATGCACCATCTATCCATTGCTCCCGGAGTAAAACCAATGAAACAAAAATTGAGAAAGATGCATCCTCATGTTGCACTCTTAGTCAAAGCAGAACTAGAAAAAATCCTAAAAGCTGGATTCATCCGTGTCATAGACTATGCTGAGTGGATTTCCAACATTGTACCTGTTTCCAAACCAGATGGTTCAATCAGAGTATGCACGGACTTTAGAGATGTGAACAGAGCATGCCCTAAGGATGATTTTCCACTGCCTAACATTGATATGATAGTGGACATGACTGCGGGCTATGAAATATATTCCCTTATGGATGGTTTTTCTGGATACAACCAAATCAAAATTGCTCCAGAAGATCAAGAGAAAACAGCTTTCACATGTGCGTGGGGAACTTTCTGTTGGAATGTTATGCCATTCGGACTCAAAAATGCTGGAGCTACATATCAAAGAGCAATGACATCTATTTTTCATGATATGATGCATAGAACAATGGAGGATTACGTAGATGATACCTTGGCAAAATCCATGATTAGAACTGAACATCTAACAGACTTGAGCATGATCCTCGACAGAATGGAAAAATTTAGTCTTCGACTAAATCCTAAAAAGTGTGCTTTTGGAGTCACTTCTGGAAAGCTCCTAGGATACATCGTCTCCAAGAAAGGCATTGAAGTTGATCCAGCTAAGGTCAAGGCTATAATAGAGATGCAACCTCCCACAAATATCAGTCAAATGAGGACGTTGCAAGGCAGAGTTCAATCTATCAGAAGATTCATATCACAGCTAGCAGACATCTCACAGCCTTTTACAAAAACATTACATAAAGGTGTGACCTTTGCATGGAATGAAGAATGCGAGAACAACTTTAAACATATCAAGAAGTATCTATCAAATCCACCTATATTGATGCCTCCTATTCATGGAAAGCCATTAATATTATATGTCTCCGCAACAGATACATCACTGGGGGCATTGCTAGCACAGCATGATGAGAACAAGAAAGAAAGAGCCATCTACTATATCAGCCGAACTTTAGTGGCCTATGAGAAGAACTACTCAATGATAGAGAAGGCCTGTCTCACTGTGATCTTTGCATCACAGAAATTGAGACACTACATGTTAGCTCATACTACTCATTTGGTAGCTAAAATTGATCCACTGAAATATCTCCTAAGCAAAGCTGCCCTCACAGGTAGACTAGCTAAATGGGTCATGCTCTTGAGCGAATTTGACATTGAATATGTTGAAAGAAAAGCTATCAAAGGACAGGTCATTGCTGATCAATTAGCTAAAGCACCACTATTTGATGATACACCCATGCAAATGGAATTTCCCGATTCCTCTATCATGCACCTCTCTTCTAGAGCATGGCGATTATTCTTTGATGGCTCCTACACACAGAATGGATCCGGCGCAGGCATATTGTTCATTACTCCTCAAGGATACTCGATACCCAAAGCATTCAGATTAAAGTTTCCTTGCACAAACAATATTGCTGAATATGAGGCACTTCTCAATGGTATGAAAATGGCAATACAGTGGAGAGTTACAGAGATGCACATTCATGGAGACTCACAACTAGTCATCCACCAGGTCAATGATGTGTACCAAACCAAAGATGAAAAGCTCATTCTTTACAAGAGAATGGTCGATGATCTAAAGAAATACTTCATCTCTATCACATTTGAGCAAATACCCAGAATGGAGAATAAGGCTGCTGATGCAATGGCAACATTATCTACTCTTTTACAACAGCCTGAACATGAACTACGCTACGAGTTCCTGGTGGAAGCCCTATCCTATCCTGCATATGACTCCCCTGAAACCCGCATGATCTGCACTGTTGTAAGTTATGACTCATCTCGCTACAAAAATTTGTTCTCCTATCTCCACGACCAAATCATCCCTGAGTCCTTTAACCATTTTGAGAAATGAAACCTTATCCGATCCGCATCCCGATATGTCATCATTGGTAATGATCTGTACAAACGAGGTCTAGATGGTACACTGCTTAGATGTTTAGAACGAGAAGAGTCTCAACGTGCATTAGAGGAAGTCCATGAGGGTATATGTGGGTCACACTCGAATGGGTTAACGTTAGCTCGAAAACTTATTAGGGCTGGGTATTATTGGCCTGAAATGGAAAAAGAAGCTATTAAATTTGCTAAAAACTGTCAACAGTGTCAAGTACATGGCAACTTGATTCATGCTCCAGGGAGAGATCTGATTCCTTTTACTACACAATGGCCTTTTCAACAATGGGCATTTGATCTCATAGGTGCTATCCATCCGCACTCTTCTAATGGACATACCCATATAATCACAGCTACAGATTATTTTACAAAATGGGTAGAAGCAGTTCCTCTAACACAAGCAACGGGGAAACAGATCTCTATGTTCATCCTGAATTACATCATTTGTAGATATGGGATCCCTCACTCTATAATCACAGATAACGGGGGACAATTCAAAAACAAGGACCTAGATGACTTATGTGCCAAGTTCAAAATTACTCAACATTGGTCATCTATCTATTATCCTCAAGGGAACGGACAAGCTGAGGCTTCAAACAAAAATCTCCTGAAGATCTTGCACAGAACAGTGAATAAAACAAGAAGAGACTGGCATCTGATGATCAATCCAGCTCTCTGGGCATACAGAACTAGTATTAGAATGCCTACAGGGGCTACACCTTTCGCTTTAGTTTATGGGTCTGAAGCGGTACTGCCTATTGAGGTTGAAATCCCATCACTCAGGATTAGAATGCATGGACTTGTCACTGATGAAGACTACAGAGTGTCGAGGTTACAAGAACTTGAACTACTAGATGAGCGCAGACAAGCAGCGTATGATCATCTCAGAGTATATCAAAAGAGAATGTCTAGAGGCTACAACAAGAAAGTCAGACACAGAGAATTTTAGGTTGGTGATCTAGTGTTGAGAGAAAATCCTAAAAATCAATCACATCGAGAACGCAAGGGGAAGTTCGAACCCAACTGGCTGGGTCCCTTTGTAATCACTGCTACTTTTGGCTCTGGTGCCTATCAACTCTCAACGACTGAAGGAGAACAGCTCCGAGAACCAATCAACGTTCTCCATCTGAAGAAATTCTACGCCTAAGGCATTCAGTGCTTGGTAAATGTCCTGAAAAAAATCTTAAAAATCGGAAAAAGTCCTGAAAAAATGAACATCTTGGTGAAAACCTAGCAATAGGCGCCTTCATGATTCACAAAAAAATTGAAAAAATGAAAAATACAAAAAAATTGAAAAATATCAAAAGTACAAAAAAATTGAAAAAATGAAAAATACAAAAAAAAAATGAAAAAGAAAAAAAAAGTGCCTTGGTGAAAACCTGGAAACAAGCACCTCGGTAGCAAAAATAGAATCTCTACCAAGATGGCGAAAACTCGGCAAACGGGCACCACTTGTTCCAAAATGCTCCATCTATCAGCACAATCTTGGTCTTTCCCAGCTTTCAGTCTTGCTTTAGTTTGTACATATCTCCCGGTTTGTTTCTGCATTTCTAGTTTTCAATAAGTCGGCCTGTACACCAACCAGCTCAAGCGTTTGCATCCTATCAATGTTCAAACTTGGGGGCAATCAATGTCATATCTTATAGTCTCCAATGTATCTTAGACATGTCATATCCACTCAGAGTCCTTTGAAGCTTCAAGTTGAGTCAGTCAGTCTGTCTCGTCTCCAGAAAGGATTTTGCATCAACAACAATCAAACATCAAACTCAAACTGAAAACAATATGTGCTTTTCATGCTTTTATCTCCTTGTATGCTTACTGATTCGCATTGAGATTTTTGCATATTGTGTCCCTTCGAGCTCTTCAATGATGTCCTTTACAGGATTTAGAGAGTGATGACTGGGGGCATAATCTTTTCTTTGTCTTCTGCTTGTATGTGAAAATCTAACAACTTTGGAAATTTTGGATTGAAATGGTGTCCGACTGTAAGAGCCTCTATCTCGAATTGGATGGCCATGCGTACCTCGACCATTGATACCCAAAAAAAATTCAAGGAAGTTTGATCTAACTATTGTCTTTTTGAGTGAGTTCTTCCTCCTACTGTGGAACGCAATCTTGCCTAAGGATGTGAACGATAAAGGGTCACTACGGGTAATTCACATTGGATTTAGAATGATCTCTTGACTGTTTGATGTGTTTGTAACGCAAGGCGTACTCAGGTCATCACGACGTGTATGTTTTGATGCTTGTACAAATTGCTATATCAAAATGGACATGATATTCAGGTCATCCTGGCGTTTGTGCCTTGATGCTTATATCTAATCCGACATTCAACAACTAAAATCAATATTCATATGTCCATGGTTGTTTGACCAGTGGGTGTTGTATTGATTCTTGCACATACAAATCGATATTCATATGTCTATGGTTTCATGGCTAGTGGGCATTGTATTGATTTATCCGGTTACCTAAAAAGTTCAATGATGATAACAAATCGACACATGATCAGTGACTAGGTCCTAGGTCTTAGGTTGCATTTCATTTTGCATGTCTCATTGCATGATCTCACAATGATTAAACGAACTTCAATGCTTAAATGATTCTTCAAATCGCATCTTCAAGTCTAACAAGAGCTGAATCTCACACGAAGGTTCCTCCAATGAAATAGCAAGTAGAATCCTTTTTCGGGATCAAAATTCAAATCTGAGATCATTCATATTATTAACTACTTGCATATTCGACCTTCAATCATCACAGAAATCTAGTATTCAACTTAACTGATTATCTTACATCAAACTATCAAAATTTCAACTTGGTCAACCATGGTCAACTCATGGTCAAATCTAGTCAAATTCGGTCTCCAAGACCTCCAAACGATGCAGAATGCATTCTTGAACGTGTATAACCACTTCTCAAATCAATTAACATGCTTCTAAACCATTTAACGCTGACTTCTCTTGTCAGATTTCAATTTTAATCCCGAAAGGGGCATGGTATTGCACATCAATTCAAAGTTTGTAAATCAAAATTCTATCGATCAAATCTATCAATATCTTTCATCAGTGATCAAGATAACAATCACGTCTAGTCACTGATTCATCAAAAGTCCTCATCGCTCGGGGCAAATCTATCATCACTTGGGGCATATCAGATTCATCAAGATCCATATCAATCTGATATTTTCTTAATCTTGTAAACTGTATCAATTTTTGCAACCATCGGATCATAGTGTTCTTTCCTTGGTTCTTCGGCAATTGAAGGATTCAGATGTGATACTTGCTAGTTCTGCTAAGACAATCGAATCTAGAACGGGTCACTCACTTCTTATCAATCCTAAGGTTCAGAATCAGGCATTTTGACACTTTTTCGCAATCATAGGTTCATTTGCTGCTACAGTGAACATTATCTTTGGTCATTCAAGACCTATTATCTCCATATCAAGTCAATATCAATCAACTCCTATCTCAATATCTTTCAATCGGTTTCTATCTTGAGATCGGTTTATCTTTTGAATCAGTTTCATATCTTTATCAAACACAGACTATCTTTGAACCACTGCGCTTCGCACAGTAATTCAAAGAGGGGCAAAATGTAATACCCCAAAAATGGGCTATAAGTTCATTAACCTCCTATATCATCAAATCATATGAAATCGACATCAAAGTCCTAATCTAAGGCACATCTAAACATCATCAAATCTAATTGATTATCTTAAATTTTGCATCGGAGAATATTCCTAGTAATATTCCTAATTATCTTAATTATCTTTAATTTTATAATTATTTGGCAATAAATCACATTTATCCTAAAATTTGATTAATTGAATATTTTCATATTTAATTAATTAGATTTAATATTTGCCACTTAATTATGTAATTAAATTTAATTCTATCTATTATTAATTGTATTATTTAATTTTGACAATAAATCAAAATTCCTATCTTTAATTGATTAAATTCTTATTTAATTAATTAAAGCATGTTGTCATTATTTAATAATATAATTTTTAATAAAAGTTTGAATAAATAGTTAATTAACCCATAAATTAATTATTTATTTTCAAAAATCAGTTGAGTTGAGGATAAATCACTTTATTTATTTATTTAATTCTTAATTATTATGCATATTCAAAAGAAACAGTTAAACTCCAAATCAGAAAATCAATGCAAGTTATTGACTTTTTGGAACTCAACATCCTTTTGGAGTTCAAAAAACTGATCTAAACTCTAATTTGAGTTAAAAAGCTATTTTTGCATGTTTTTGCATGATTTTGAGAATTAACTATCTTTTATGATCAGATAACTCAAAAATCAAGATGAGTTAATTTGAGTGATTTATGGCTTTTATTCATGCACCTCCAAAGCCCTGGATTTCTATAAATTAAGGCTTCAGCTCTTCACAAATCATCTCATATTTTGCACAATCACGCTGGAGAATTGGAGACTGAGGAATCAACTTGCGAATTCAAAGCTTTGTGAGATCAATCTTATTTTTTTTGCATTCATATTACATATCATTGTTAGATTCATAGCATATCAATTTTCAATAGCATTCATAGCATATCAATTTCATTTAGCATAGATTTCATATCAGTTTTTACAATTATTATTGCATAGAAAAATCCAAAAAATAGCTTAATTGCATTTATTCCATATCCATCTTTTGCATTCAAATCCTTCATTTAGGTGTCGTCTAGGTCACTGATCTTGATTACAATCTGAGAACATTAATCTCGCACCTATTAGAAGGCAGTAAATCACTTGGTTAGATAGCTTTCAATTTTGCATGATTTTGATTATAGCTAACCTCTAATGTTTTACTGAGTGTTGTGTCTACAGATCAGGTATAATTTTCACACACACACCACCAACCCTTAATAAACTTGCCCCAAACACAAGCTCTAATGCATGGAACGGATAAAGCTTTCTTGTCAAAAAGGATATATGTAGATTTTCATGTCAGTCTTTAAGTACACTTGGAGGAGAAGATAAATTGTTTGTTTAGAAATAAAATTTAATGCCAAATCAGTCCTCTAACCTCTTATGCATCGTAATGCATGCTGTCTAGTCAGAGGGCTAGCAATTCAAATTAAGACTTGCCCCCCCATCCTTCATTAACATCTTTTGTCATAAATGTGTTGAAATGACAGCCCCTTAGAATCCAACGCATGGGGTGAATATAAAAGCTAAGAAATATTAAAAGGAGATATCCCACTTGCATGGAAAGAGTAAAGGACTTGCAATAAGTTCATCTTACAATTATAGTTAATTCTTAATAGGCTTAAGTAGAGGATTAGGTTTCTAATTCTAATTAGAAAGGGCATATTGGGAAGGGAAGGGAATATTCTCTATGGCAAGAGAATTATTTCCTTCCCATACAAAATCTAGAGAGCATTTTTCTCTTAAAAATCTGGAAGATGTCATTGCAAATATACGATTTTTCCTTTAATTTCTTTGCTTGTTTTTTTTGAAAGCCAAATGAATGCATTGATTTATCCAACTAGTGTATTATACAAGGAGAATTATGGGTTGAATATTAGTTGTATGAAATTTTAACATAGTAATCTAACATGTTCATTTGTTCATTGTTTCATGCTTCAATTTAGAGGAATAAAAATGAGACTTTGTTCAAATGGAGATTGATTATAATGAATATGAAAATTACAATCAACATTAGAGAGATCACTAAATTCATACATCAACTAAAGTTTACAAGCTAATGAAACTATTTCATTGTCTATTCTATCAACCTTGGATATTATTTCACAAAGAAGAATGACTTCCCTATTACAAGAAATAGAATACACTAAGAATGAAAGTAATGATTCATTATTTTCATTATGGTAAGCTCCTCCAATAAAAATATATATTCTTCATGATGGAGAAGTCTTCATATTTACATGACTAACATATAATGTTCCTATTCATAATGAAGAAATCATTCCACATGTTTCTTGAAGAAGGTTTTCAATAAACATTACAATATGCAACAAAAGGAGAATCCTACTACAAGGATCAACAATACAACATCATAAGGTGCTTCCACACAATCACACCAAAGAGTGAAATCCTTCAAGATTCATCCAGATGGATCTTGACATCAATACCTACAATGAAGAAGAATGACTTCACTATTACAAGAAATAGAATACACTAAGAATGAAAGTAATGATTCATTATTTTCATTATTGTAAGCTCTTCCAATAAAAATACATATTCTTCATGATGGAGAAGTCTTCATATTTACATGACTAACATACAATGTTCCTATTCATAATGAAGAAATCATTCCACATGTTTCTTGAAGAAGGTTTTCAATAAACATTACAATATGCAACAAAAGGAGAATCCTACTACAAGGATCAACAATACAGCATCAGAAGGTGCTTCCACACAATCACACCAAAGAGTGAACTCCTTCAAGATTCATCCAGATGGATCTTGACATCAATACCTACAATGAAAGGGAGAGAACCATGGGATGCTCACCTCCCAACCTAGGTCTCTATGAGACCACCCCCGAGCTTGTAGAACCAAGGCTAAACAGGTATGATCAACAAAAATGCTTACAATAATACACATATGCATGAACAAAAATTAACTGCCTCCCAAGGCCACACAAATGAGTTTTGTAAGCTCATTGAAAGAGGGTGAAGATGGGATTTTCCAAGGAGGTGAATGCAATTGCATTCAAATTTTCTCAACATGAGTATTTCATTTCCTCTTCAAGGCTACATTACCGAACCTCCATACACATACTTTTCTTATCAACATCCTCAAGATGCAAGGATAAAAATGGCTTCATGGAGCCCATACACCATGAATTTATCCCTCTTCTCCAAGAGAAGAGACTCTCACCACAATGGAGAGCCCAACTAACCCCTTCACCCAAGGCCACTTCTTCTCTTCCCAAAGGGTGAGTAATGCCTCACTCCCATGAACAAGAACTCCCTCATTCAAGCAAAAATAAAACTATAAACATGAATTCAAAACCCAAATCCCATCCCATACAAACAATAATACAAACAATATTTCACATATGCAAGAAAATGCAAGAAAAACATGCTAATCTAATGGAACAAATAAGAAAACTTCCATGGAAATGAGTAAACCAACCTTCACAAGTGTTATGGAAAATGAATTTTGAGAAGAGCCAAATCCCTTATCCTTCCTTCAATCCAAAAACCTAATGTCTCTAAAAGTAGAGAGTGGATGAACATCCACTAACTCTACCAAGGGCCTCTAAAAAGACCTCCAACTTCTACCCACCCACCATCAATAAATTCAGACTTGACCCTATGGTCCTTTGGCTTTTCCTTGTCCCCTATCATACATGCATGATTGAAAACAAATGTGGAGTTGGGTAAAGGTCAAGACTTCATCAAATTTCGTAGCTTATGGTAAATGGGCATAAAATGGGTCACCAAGGTCACTAGGGGGTTATAGTTGTGTTAAAAACATTCCTAACCCATATCCCTACCACTTAGGTACTTAAATTATGATAAATTTGACTCTTAGGACCCTCTTTTTGGCTTCTAGGAGTGGCTAAAAAAATGAATTTAAATAATCACATAACAAGTTTCAAGTGACACTAACAATTGCACATCACATACAAAATGTCATGTCCTGAACGACAGCATGAAGTTAACTAATAACACATGCAAATTCACATTTACAATGAGTTCACATTACAATGAGGTTTTCAATTCCATATGAGATTAAACCTTGGATTACTCAGTTCACATATGTTTAACCTTGATTCTTCGAATAATTCCATGGTTCTCTTACCTACACACTAAACATCGAGCATCAATAGTTCAAGGTAGTAAAATCACATGAAATATACATATCTAATTCATTATTTAACAACATAAATCAATATGCAGAATTCAATCCTAAATGAAAATTTTTCATTCAATAATGTTTAAACATCATAATTACATTATTCATCATGACATGTCATTCATGAAGTAATCAAATCTAAACATGATCCAATCTTCTCATCAATTCACATTACTAAACATGCATAATCAAAATCATGACATACTCTAGATTCTAATCCACACCCCAATGTAATCCACATAATATAATAATCATCATCAAACATAATGTCTCAAGTCTCTGTTAGGATAATCAAAAAGTGTATCAAAATGTAAATGGTTAAAAATGCTATGATGGGTCAGGGTGCGGCCTCACATCCTCACCCCCTAGACATGAACTTCCTCCTGGAGTTCATCAAAAAGGTATGGGTACTATGATTTCATCTATGCTGCATCCTCCCATGAAGCTGTGACCTTATTATAACAATCCCACTGGACCCTAACCTGGTCCAGCTCTCTGCCTCGAAGTGCCAGGGTCTGTCAGCCCAAAATGTGAATGGGCTCCAAGGCTATCTATCTGTCTAACTCCACCTATAAGGCATCCCAATCTATAATGTGAGACTCATCATAAATATATTTTCATAACATAGATACATGAAACACATCATGGATGCATGACAGGATGGGTGGTAAGGCTAAATGGTAGGCAACTGGTCCTATCCTGATGAAGGGTGCTCCCCTTAATACCACAAACACATAACAGATATAGAGAAACAACAACAATATGCAAGAATAGAAAATTGGCTTCTTATTATCTCCACAAATGTGGAATTACAAACTTTCAAAATTACAATATGCAAAGCCACATGGGCATTCCCTTATAATATTCTATAGGACAAAGCCTCGAACTATTACCCAGATCTACTACCCAGAACTATTCTGAACTGCCTAAGACAATAATACAGCCTTCCTTATATAGGCAATTTTCCACCGCCTGGGAAGGTTCCAGAATTTTTAGCCAATAAGGCCGACCAAACTTAGAATTATTTTATTTTACATTTTATTACATCATAGTCGGCTCAAGATAACCTTTGAAACCCGAACAAAAATTTTGAAGAAAATTATTTTCTGCCATTTCAGGTGACCCAACTTCCGAAGACCATAAGTCATCACCAATTGACCCGATCGGCTACTATAACCCCATTTCAGAAATGCCACGAAGCGCTCTACAGGCTTGACTGGTGCAAGCGCCCGTCACTCAAATTTTTGACCTCATCCAAGGCCTCTAAAGCCTTCAAAACTGAGTTCAAAGTTTTTGTACCCTGCTGCCAATACCAAAAATCTTCAATATCTTCTAATATACACTTGATCTGGCAATGAAACTTTACTGGCAGACTTATATGACCAAAATGAACCTCCAAGAAAGAAATCAGATCATTCTGAGCACATACAAAAATTACCAAAAATAGTAACTTTCCATAAATAGCAGCTCTGCACAAAATAGCCCTTATTGAATACAAAAATAGAAATATTTTTTTTTTTGGGTGATGCAAGATTGCTCTTACACCCAGGATGCTCCTGCATCAGACACCCAGGGTAATTTGAGAAGTGACCCTGTCATGACTCAGGTGTGCAGAGGAAAACCAAGACGGCTAACCTCCTCCTTTGTCAGCCATGATGAATCTTCAACAGGTCATCCTTTCCACTTGACCAGATATTCTTCATATGTCCTGTTCCTTGTGCTTCTGCCAACACGACTGTCCAGTATATCTTCGATCTCCTTAGTGTCTGAACTAGTTGCTGGAATACTCCACTGTGCTGCTGCGATCTCATCTTCAACACCTCCTTCATGATACTCTGTCAGATCCGAAATGTTAAACACTGGTGAAATATTTAGCTCAGTAGGCAATTCTACCTCATATGCATTTCCTGAATCATGTTTCTTCAGTATCCTACATGGTCCAAACTTTTTCATTTTCAGCTTGTTATATGTACCAACTGGAAACCGCTCCTTCCGCAAATGAACCATGACTTCATCACCAACTTGAAATTCCTTATACCTCCTTTTCTCATCTGCCTTAGCCTTATACTGTGCGTTCATCTTGGTAATATGCTTCCTCACCTCCCCATGGATGTTCTTCAAATGTTCTACAAAATCCTCAGCCTCAGCACTACTTATTTCTCCTTTATCTATCTTTCTCAGTTCAGATGCATTTCTCGGACTACTTCCATATACAATCTAGAATGGTGATTTACCAGTGCTCCTGTTGACAGAATTATTGTATGCAAATTCTGCCTGTGGTAAAATCAAATCTCATCCTGTTGGCTTATCTCCAACTAAACATCTCAGTAAATTTCCCAAACTCCTATTCACCACCTCTGTCTGTCCATCAGTCTGTGGATGATGTGATGAACTGAACTTCAAATCTGTCTTCAACTTCTTCCATAATGTACGCCAAAAATATCCAACAAACTTAGTGTCCCGATCTGAAACTATGGTCTTTGGCAAACCATGAAGTCTCACTATTTCTCTGAAAAACAATTCTGCTACATGAACAGCATCATTAGTCTTCTTACAGGGAATAAAATGTGCCATCTTTGAAAATCTGTCAACCACCACAAAAATTGAATCATGTCCCCGCTGAGTCCTCGGTAAACCAAGAACAAAGTCCATGCTGATATCCTCCCAAGGCTTCTCTGGTACGGGTAATGGCTGATACAATCCTGTATTCTGCTTCACTCCTTTCGCCATCTGACATACTCTGCAACTCTGTACAAACTTCTTCACATCTTGCTGCAACTGTGGCCAATAATAATTCTCACTAACCAAACCAAAGGTTTTATCATGACCAAAATGTCCAGCCAATCCTCTGCTATGCTTCTCCTTGATGAGATTCTCCCTCATAGAACTTCGTGGAATGCACAACTGACTCCCTCTAAATAGCATATCATCCTGGATGATGAAATCCAACCATTTTGTCCTGTCTAGAGTAACAGGTTCTGTACAAGCTTTCCAAGCTTCACCAAAATCAGGATCCTCTGGATACAAATTCTTGAGTTCCTTGAACCCAACCACTTCAATCTGCATTTCTGTCAGCAATAGTTGCCTTCTACTAAGAGCATCTGCAACCCTATTAGACTTTCCACTCCTGTGTTTCAAAACAACTGTGTAACTCTGCAAAAACTCAACCCATTTCAAATGCCTTTGATTCAATTTTCCTTGACTATTCAAATATTGCAAAGCTTGATGATCAGTATACAAAAAAAACTCCTTAGGAAGCAGATAGTGCCTCCACTTTTTCAATGCCTGAACTATAGCATAAAATTCCTGATCATAAACAAAATATTTTCTCTTGGCATCATTTAATTTCTCACTGAAATAAGCAACAGGTTTACCTTCTTGGCTCATAACAGCTCCTATTGCAGTACCACTAGCATCACAATCTACTTGAAACACCTTATTAAAATCTGGAAGTGCTAAAACTGGTTGTTCTGTAACTTTTTGTTTCAACAATTGAAAACTCTTTTCTGCCCCATTAGTCCACTTAAACTCTTTTCTATCCCCTCTCATTGTTTCAGTCAAGGGTCCACAAATACTGCTAAAATTTTTGATAAACTTTCTGTAAAAGCTAGCTAGACCATGAAAAGATCTTACCTCAGTAGCACTCCTCAGAGTAGGCCATTCAAGGATAGCCTGTACCTTCTCTGGGTCTATTTTTAGACCCTCTGCTGAAACTACAAATCCTAAATACACCAACTCTTTCTTCACAAAACTGCACTTCTTCAAATTAATCAACAATTTCTCTTCTCTCAACTTCTCAAATACCATACGAATATGCATCATATGCTCATCCAATGTCTTACTAAAGATCAAAATATCATCTAGGTAAACAATGACAAACTTACCCAGAAATTCTTTCAGAACCTCGTTCATGAGCTGCATGAAAGTACTTGGTGCATTGGTTAGCCCAAAAGGCATGACTAACCACTCATATAGTCCTTCCTTTGTCTTGAAGGCAGTCTTCCATTCATCTCCTTCTCTGATCTGAATCTGATGATATCCACTCTTTAGATCTATCTTTGAGAAATACATAGCTCCACTCAAACAGACCATAATATCATCCATTCGTGGCAATGGAAACCTGTACTTGATTGTGATCTTGTTTATTGCCCTGGAATCTGTACACATCCTCCATTCTCCATTCTTCTTTGGTGCTAATACTACTGGTACAACACAGGGACTCAGACTCTCATGGATCAATCCTTTCTGTAACAGTTCATGTACTTGTCTGTTCAACTCCTCACTTTCTGCAGGTGTCATTCTGTGTGCTGCCTTATTCGGTAAACTCGCTCCTGGGATCAAGTCCATCTAATGACTGATCTTCCTGACTGGTGGTAATCCATCAGGCACGTTATCGGATACAATATCCTGAAACTTATTCAACAAATTTGCAACTTCTACAGGAACATCTTCTACTTCCTCTTTACCAGCTTTTGGAATTAAAGAAAAACATACATGCTCATGCCTCATACCATCTAGGAAATTTCTTCCATCCACAAAAGTTATCCTTGCATTACCACATACCTTTTCTTCAGTCTCCTTTAATGGTTTTAGCTTATGTCACACTCCATCCTTTGTCAGGGAATAGGTATTCGCACGACCATCATGTATAGCACATCTGTCAAACTACCATGGTCTACCCAACAACATATGACATGCATCCATAGATATGATATCACACAATACCTCATCTTGGTATCCGCCAATCTTGAACTTCACCAGACATTGTTCATTGACCATGACCTTGTGGTTAGCCTGTACCCAAGCAATCCGATATGGATGTGGGTGTTTCTATCTCTTGAGCTTCAACTTTGTCACCATCTCTTCTGACACTAAATTGTCAGTGCTTCCACTATCAATAATCACATCACAACATTTACCTTCACACTTGCACCTGGTGCAAAACAGGCTCCTCCTTTGCTCAGGCTCATTGTCACCACTCAACAGGACTCTTCTGTTAATCAACATTTCTTCTCTTTTAGCATCTTCAGAATTTGATGATCTGGCATCTTCATCTACATGTGCAACTCTGGCTTGGCCTTCATTTCTCCTGTCTGTTCTACCTTGGCGCTGAGGACATTCAAATGCCCTATGACCTTCTTCTCCACTAAGAAAACATGTTCCACGGAAGCCACCTCTTCCAGATCCTTGTCCTCTTCCTCTTCCTCTCTGATCTCTATTATTCTGATCCTGGAAGCGATTGGAATTATTTCCTCGCTGATTCTGACTACTACTGGCCTCATCCTTCTTTTTCGGATCCTCATTTCGGCCACCATATGACCGTCCACCAGATCATCCACCGCGACCTTTTCCATTTTGTCTGCTCTCAAACTTCTTGTTCAGCTTTTCCTCTACTTTTAGGGCAAACTGGTATGCCTCTTCAATACTGTTCATTCGAACTAGATTTAGCTCCTCCTGAATGCTTGGCCTTAACCCATTAAGGTATCGGGCAACTTTCTCCTTATCAGCTTCTGCGTGGCCTGTTCTGATGAGAAGTCGATAGAACTCCTCTGTATACTCCTGAACAGATCTTCCTGCTTGCTTCAAACTCTGCATTTTCTTCAATAGGTCAAGCTCATAATCAACAGGAATGAACTGTCGCTTCAATTTATCCACCATCTGATCCCATCTTGTGATTTTATCTTTCCCTCTTCTATTTCGCTCTAATTGAATTTCTTGCCACCAGATCTTCGCATGACCTTTCAATCTGGCCTTCGCAAATTTGACCCTATCAGGATCCTCAACATCTTCGTACTCAAAATATTCCTCACATTCATTGATCCAGTCGATCAATTCCTCTGGGTTAAGATTTCCAGAAAATGTAGGAACCTCAGTCTTAGGTCTTTTCCCAATCTTGGAAATCGCCCGAAAATGTCTTTCTTCCTCCTGGTTCACAATTTCAGTTTCTCCTTCTTGATATTCTTCTTCGGCTTCATCCTTGCTTTCATCTCTGACATTAAGATTCATTCCTCTGCGAATCTCTTCTTGCAATGCTCGCACTTGTCTCTGCAGCTCTCTAACCTCAGGTGTTACAACACCAGCTCTTCCGCCACGTTCCCTTCGGGGAGGCATTTTTGTGATGTGCGCTGAAACCCTAGCCACGGTCCTGGTGCAAACTGCCTCACAGTCGGCGATCTGTTTACAAACTCAAGAAAACCTGCTCTGATACCACCTGATGAAGGGTGCTCCCCTTAATACCACAAACACATAACAGATATAGAGAAACAACAACAATATGCAAGAACAGAAAATTGGCTTCTTATTATCTCCACAAATGTGGAATTACAAACTTTCAGAATTACAATATGCAAAGCCACATGGGCATTCCCTTACAATATTCTATAGGACAAAGCCTCGAACTATTACCCAGATCTACTACCCAGAACTATTCTGAACTGCCTAAGACAATAATACAGCCTTCCTTATATAGGCAATTTTCCACCGCCTGGGAAGGTTCAAGAATTTTTAGCCAATAAGGCCGACCAAACTTAGAATTATTTTATTTTACATTTTATTACATCATAGTCGGCTCAAGATAACCTTTGAAACCCGAACAAAAATTTTGAAGAAAATTATTTTCTGCCATTTCAGGTGACCCAACTTCCGAAGACCATAAGTCATCACCAGTTGACCCGATCGGCTATTATAACCCCATTTCGGAAACACCACGAAGCGCTCTACAGGCTTGACCGGTGCAAGCGCTCGTCACTCAAATTTTTGACCTCATCCGAGGCCTCTAAAGCCTTCAAAACTGAGTTCAAAGTTTTTGTACCCTGCTGCCAATACCGAAAATCTTCAATATCTTCTAATATACACTTGATCTGGCAATGAAACTTTATTGGCAGACTTATATGACCAAAATGAACCTCCAAGAAAGAAATCAGATCATTTTGAGCACATACAAAAATTACCAAAAATAGTAACTTTCCATAAATAGCAGCTTTGCACAAAATAGCCCTTATTGAATACAAAAACAGAAATATTTTTTTTTTGGGTGATGCAAGATTGCTCTTACACCCAAGATGCTCCTGCATCATATCCTCTCCAATATCTCAAAAGGTCCAACAAAGCGAGGCACTAACTTAGAGCCCTTTCCAAAATGGATTGGACTCTTATGCGACCACACTCTCAAGAAGACCCTATCTCCAACCATATACTCATGGTCAACCCTCTTCACATCTACATACTTCTTCTATCGATCCTGAGCCTCTCTAAGACATTGTCTAATCAAGACCACCTACTGCTCCATATCCTTGACCAACTGAGGTCCAATGGATATCCTATCCTCGATCCTGTCCCAACTTAGTGGTGTCCTACATGGTCTATCATACAAGGCTTGATATGGCGACATACCAATAGAAGAATGATACCCATTATTATAGGAAAACTCTACCAGATGTAGGTATTCCTCCCACTTGACCTAATGATCCATCACATACATACGTAACATATCCTCTAACACCTGGTTAACCCTCTCTATCTATCCATCTGTCTAAGGGTGATATGCCATATTGAAATTGAGGTTAGTGCCCAAAGCTACCTATAAATCTCTCCAAAAAGATGATGTGAACAAGGAGTCTCTATCAGAGATGATCTTATGGGGAATTCCATGAAGTCTGACAATATCCCACAAGAACACCTAAGCTACATCTCATGTTGTAAATGTAGTACGCACAGGTGAGAAGTGGGCAACCTTGGTCAATGTGTCAAGTTTCACCAAGATGGCATCATGGTGGTGGGAAGAGATAGGGAGATCAATAATGAAGTCATAGATATAGTATCCCACTTCCACTCAGAAATCTCATATGGCTGTAGGAGCCCACTTGGATGACTATGCTCTGCCTTCACTCTCTGGCACTCTAGGCATCTAGAAACTATGCTGGCAATTTGCAATCTCATGCTCGATTGATGATACAACTATCTTAGATTGGCATGCAACTTCTTAACCCCCGAATGAGCTACATAAGGTGTTCTTTGAGCCTCTAGGACAATAAACTCTTACAAGTCACCTGCAGAAGGTACATAAATACATCCCCTATGACGTAGGAGTCCATCAGACTCTAAAGAATATTCTATAAATCTCCCCTCAAGGGGCCTCTAAGAATGGACAATCTGACAAACCTCTATATAGAATCCATCCTTTGGCAAGTGATGCAAAATGTGCTCCCTCAAATTTTTACTAGAAGTCATAGAGGAGAGCTCGTGCCACCTCCTACTCAAGGCATTTGCCACTACATTCTCCTTCCCCTTGATGTAATGAACATCAAAATCATACTCACACAAGAACTCCATCCATCTCCTCTACCTGGCATTAAGATTGGGCTACGTAAAGATATATTGTAGGCTCTGGTGATTTGAATGAAGCTCAAATTGGTGACCTAGAAGAAAGTGTCACCATCTCACCAAGGCATGAACTACTGCTGCAAGCTCTAGGTCATGAGTAGGATAATTGAGCTCGTGAGTCTTTAACTTCTTAGAATCAAAAGCTATAAGATGACCATCCTGCATAAGAACTACTCTTAAGCCATCCAAAGAAGCATCAGTGCACACAAAAAAGTCTGGTGAAGGATCAGTGCTCTAGTGAGGGCTCTCTTGAGCTCCTAGAAAGCTCTCTCACACTTCTCTATCCATTCATACTTCTTCCCCTTTCTCTAAAGGGAAGTGATGGGATGAGCTATCCTAGAAAATCCTTCCACAAAGAATCTATAATAATCTACTAAACCCATAAAACTCCTGACCTCAGGGACACTGGTTGGTGTTGGCCAATCCATAATGGCTCTAATCTTTGATGGGTCTACCAAGGTCCCATCACCGGATATAACATGGCCAAGATAATGCACCTTGGGTCTAAAGAAGGTAGACTTTGACAAGCTTCCATATAACTGATTCTACCTCAAATGTTGTAGAACTTGTCTCAGATGCTCCTCATTCTCCTCTTCATTATGAGAATAGATCAAAATATCATCAAAGAACACTACCAAAAACTTATCCAAGAATGTATGAAATACTCCTTTCATGAGGCTCATGAACACAACTAGAGTGTTCATGAGGACAAATGGCACCACTGTGAACTCATAGTGACCATACCTCATATGAAAAATAGCCTTGTGGATATCAATCTCCACTATCTATAACTGATGGTACCTTGACTTCAGATCTATCTTTGAGAACACTCAAACACCTTGCAACTGATCAAACAAATCATCGATCCTAGGGATTGGGTATCAGTTCTTAATTGTTACTTTATTTAGCTACTGATAATCAATGAACAATCTAAGTGATCCATCCTTCTTCTTCACAAAAATCACTGGTGCACCCCAAGGTGATAGACTAGGTCAGATATGCCCTTTCTCCAAGAACTCTTCCAACTGAATCTTGAGCTCGTTGAGCTCATGTGTGGTCATCCTATAAGGTGCTCTAGATATAGGCTCGGCTCCTGGCACAAGGTCTATATGAAAATCAACTACCCTAGGTGGAGGCATACTAGGTAACTTGGTAGGAAATACATCTGTAAACTCCTGAAGGATAGGATAATCTTCAAGCGAAGGCTCCCCCTCTAAATCCTCCTCTCTATCACTAATGGTGATGGAAAATAACTAACATCCCTTCTACATGCACTGCCTAAGCTGCATAGCAGAAATCATGTGAAGGGATACGGGTCTCTATACTCCAAATATCATCATAGAAGTACCATGATCATCAATGCACTCAACCCTCTTCTGACAATAATCCATCTTGGAACTATGGGCACATAGCCAATCCATGCCAAGAACTACATCATAAGAACCTAGAAGGGTAATGTGGAGATCAGACATCATGATCAAGTCTCGAATCTGAATCTAACAACTACAGACCAAGGAACTAACAAACACCCTAGCTTCTAAAGCTAACTCAACCTCCCAACTGACATCCTGTCTAACTACCACCAGCCCACAATGCTCCACTACATATGGAGATGTAAAGGAGTTTGTGGCTCCTAAATCAAATAAGATAGATACACTGATACCCTGAATCATACCTATGGCCTCTATGACTGTGGCCTGGTGCTCAGCCTAGTGGTTATCAACCGTTACAAACACTCTATGGGATCTACCCATATCTTTGACTGTAGGCTCTGAGGTAGCCCCTCTCTAACCATTGGCTAACTATCCCTGTGGGCACTCTCTCACTAAATGACCCATACCACAACAAGTGTAACATGGCCCTTAGGTCTGAATCTGTACTCCATGTGTCCTAGGCTGCTGTGACCCTGTAGTCCTACTGGAACCACTGTATCCACCCCTAGAGGACTACTGAGTCCTAGCTGACCATGTCTAAGGGGTCTGCGTCCTCTGATCCTATCTAGGGCCTTGAAACTACCACTATTTGGGCTTAGAGCCCTGATAACCCTATGAATATCTCTACCTAGAAACCTACTAGGATCCTTGCTACTGAGACTATTGACCCTTAAAGGATCTTGTTGAATGGTTTTGTTTCCCCTTGTAAGAGGATCTATGATGTCTTGACTACTAGGATGAAGGGTTCGGTGCTGAGACCGATCCTGAGACTCCTATCTAGTGCGGATATCCTCGGCTACAAGTGTCATCTCAACTACATCTCTGAATGTGGTAGGAAAAGCTAGATGCACTATCCCTTGAAGAGAAATATTAAGTCCCTTAATGAACTAATGGATACAGAGTTTCTCATCCTTCATATAATCTATGTATGGAAGGAGCTCAAGAAACTAACTCTCATAGTGGGCCACAGTGAGATCTCTCTGCTGGAGATCATGGAACTCCTCTATCTGTGTCTATCAGAAATGCTTAGAGAGATATCTCTCTCAAAATCAGGCTACAAATGACTCCCAAGTGAGTGTGTCAATAGACACTCTGCCAATGGACTCCTGCTGCTGCCACCAAGTGGAGGCTTTCTCCCATAGGAGATGAATTGCAAGTCATGCCTTTAGATTACTCCCATAAGGGCGCAACCCAAACTATTGTTGTAAACTCTATAACCAGGCCTCTGCTACTGACCCATTAGTGGATCCCAAAAAAAAAGGTGGCTAGAGTCATATTAACTCTCAGATATCATCTCCAACATCTTTAGGGGGTCTCTCTCTGCCCCTGATCCCATGCTTAGGTGGTACCCCTATTTGATGCAATGACTCACCCTCATGATCACCACAACCCTCAATAATCCTAGGTGGAGGACTCCTACCCCTCTCTTTGTTAACTACTCTACCACCTCCTGGCATATCTGCTTCCCTTTCTGAAACCTGCTGCTCTGGCCCAGGAACTATGGGTGGTAACATCTACTGAATTAGCCCAATCAAATTTTGAAGGATGTCCATGATATCCTAATTAGGGTTTGGTGGTGGTGGTGGTGGTGGTGGAGGTGGTGGTGGTCCACCTCCCCATCCTTTACTAACACATGTAGCTCTACGACCTCTACCTCATTGGCTAGCTTGTGTGACAAAAGGCATCCTACACAACAGATAAAGTTAGGTGAGTTGAAACATAATGGGTTTAAAGGTTCCAATGTTGAAACTTAGGCTTTGATACCAAATGTCATGCCCAAAATTTAACTGATAAAAAATGCAACAATTTTTTTCAAAGGGTTCAAATGAGAGAGAAAAACATTCCAGAATAGGGATAAGTTTGTCTACGGTTAAGCGAGTCACAACTTCGGGTTTAGTTTGTTCGGATAGCGGATCCCTCTAGCAGATGCGGTCTCCACTTGGAAATTCTATTCAGGATGAATGCAAGGACACCTAGGTCATTAGATAATCAATTTATCCCAATTAGACTATACCCACAATAATGATGTCTACCTAGGTTATGGTTCTTGAATAGGGTTCAGTTCAACTATAAGATATTTGGTCCTACGGTGAGGGGTCATGAAATAATTACATTAACGATTGAATTTCAATTAGGATTCGACAATGAACCAAATGGTGTTATTTAGAATACATTGATATCTAATTGTACAAAGGGCTATTAGCTATACTACCATCCTTAATACATACTAAGCACCTTCTAAATAAAATGAGGTTACTTAGGGTTCATTGATTCGATAATCCTACCAACCAATGAAAAGTTTGACTATTTAATCCAAAGCCAACTAAATTACTATTAGTACTCTAGTGTTTATCATTGAATAAATTGAACTATAGTATTAATTTGAATTATTAAAGAATAAGCCTAACACATAAAACTTAAAACTAATTACTATATGGGTGAGATAAACCATTGATCTAACAACTAATTTGCTAGAAGTGAGGCCAAACACACTTTAACCATAGTCTAATAACAGATAATTAATTTAATTAAAAATTGATTCCACAACAAAATCATTACCAACTAACTAAATAAATTATTAACCAAAAGAATAGTTCAATCCCTAAAAGTTATCCTACAAAACTATCAATAAAAGATCTCCTAACTAATTTCTAATATTACTAGCTTATCAAATAACAATATGATTTAATAATAATAGGTTTGTGCCCATTATCAATAAGTTTCTTTAACTAATAACTTCAATTAACATTTAAACAACATATGACTAATCTCAATTTAACTTATTGATAATTAGGGGTAATAGTAATACTAATAATTAATAGGGTGAGCAAATTTATTATCAAATACTATTTGAACAATTACATAGGATAAATTAATTAAAGCAAATGTTCCCATCATAAGCCTACAAACCTACCTATTAATCTTAGACATCTAATCTAATTACCCTACCGATATATCCTAATCAACCTACAATCTATCACTTCTCTAATATTCTAACACATCTCCCATTCCACATGGGCCCACGTGCCAAAGAGTGATGGAACTAAGTAAGAAAGCATGGCTTCTAGGGGTGTGAAATATTAAGGGTAAGTTAAGAAAAAGTTTGGGGCCCACCAACAAATACCCTATCCCAATGGATAGAACTACGCATGGAAAGGGAAGGGCTTGACTTGTCAAATGGTCAAGCATTAAGTAGGATCAACATGGTACATAAAGGAGAGTGGGAGAAAGGTGGCAGATTTGAGGTGCAGGGGATATGTGCCACCAACCCTTAATAAACTTGCCCCAAATACAAGCTCTAACACATGGAAAGGATAAAGCTTTCCTGTCAAAAAGGATATGTGTAGATTTTAATGTCAGTCTTCAAGTACACTTGGAGGAGAAGATAACTTGTTTGTTTAGAAATAAAATTTAATGCCAAATCAGTCCTCTAACGTCTTACACAGGGTAAGGCATGCTGTCAAGTTAGAGGGCTAGCAATTCAAATTAAGACTTTCCCCCCCATCCTTCATTAACCTATTTTGTCATAAATGTGTTGAAATGACAGCCCCTTAGAATCCAACACATGGGGTGAATATAAAAGCTAAGAAATATTAAAAGGAGATATCCCACTTGCATGGAAAGAGTAAAGGACTTGCAATAAGTTCATCTTACAATTATAGTTAATTCTTAATAGGCTTAAGTAGAGGATTAGGTTTCTAATTCTAATTAGAAAGGGCATATTGGGAAGGGAAGGGAATATTCTCTGTGGCAAGAGAATTATTTCCTTCCCATACAAAATCCAGAGAGCATTTTGCTCTTAAAAATCTGGAAGATGTCATTGCAAATATATGATTTTTCCTTTAATTTCTTCGCTTTGTTTTTTTTGAAAGCCAAATGAATGCATTGATTTATCCAACTAGTGTATTACACAAGGAGAATTATGGGTTGAATATTAGTTGTATGAGATTTTAACATAGTAATCTAACATGTTCATTTGTTCATTGTTTCATGCTTCAATTTAGAGGAATAAAAATGAGACTTTGTTCAAATGGAGATTGATTATAATGAATATGAAAATTACAATCACCATTAGAGAGATCACTAAATTCATACATCAACTAAAGTTTACAAGCTAATGAAACTATTTCATTGTCTATTCTATCAACCTTGGATATTATTTCACAAAGAAGAATGACTTCCCTATTACAAGAAATAGAATACACTAAGAATGAAAGTAATGATTCATTATTTTCATTATGGTAAGCTCTTCCAATACAAATACATATTCCTCATGATGGAGAAGTCTTCATATTTACATTACTAACATACACTTTTTCTATTCATAATGAAGAAAGCATTCCACATGTTTCTTGAAGAAGGTTTTCAATAAACATTACAATATGCAACAAAAGGAGAATCCTACTACAAGGATCAACAATACAACATCAGAAGGTGCTTCCACACAATCACACCAAAGAGTGAACTCCTTCAAGCTTCATCCAAATTGATCTTGACATCAATACCTACAATGAAAGGGAGAGAACCATGGGATGCTCACCTCCCAACCTAGGTCTCTATGAGACCACCCCCGAGCTTGTAGAACCAAGGCTAAACAGGTATGATCAACAAAAATGCTCACAAAAATACACATATGCATGAACAACAATTAACTCCCTTGCAAGGCTACACAAATGAGTTTTATAAGCTCATTGAAAGAGGGTGAAGGCAGGATTTTCCAAGGAGGAGAATGCCATTGTAGTCAAATTTTCTCAACATGAATATTTCATTGCTTCTTCAAGGATACATTATCAAACCTCCATATACATACTTTGCTTATAAACATTCTCAAGATGTAAGGATACAAATGGCTTCATGGAACCCATACACCATTAATTTATCCCTCTTCTCCAAGAGAAGAGACTCTCACCACAATGGAGAGCCCAACTAACCCCTTCACCCAAGGCCACTTCTTCCCTTCCCAAAGGGTGAGTAATGCCTCACTCCCATGAACAAGAACTCCCGCATTCAAGTAAAAATAAAACTATAAACATGAATTCAAAACCCAAATCCCATCCCATACAAACAATAATACAAACAACATTTCACATATGCAAGAGAAAACAAGAACAACATGCTAATCTAATGGAACAAATAAGAAAACTTCCATGGAAATGAGTAAACCAACCTTCACAAGTGTTATGGAAAATGAATTTTGAGAAGAGCCAAATCCCTTATCCTTCCTTCAATCCAAAACCCTAATGTCTCTAAAAGTAGAGAGTGGTTGAACACCCACTAACTCTACCAAGGGCCTCTAAAAAGACCTCCAACTTCTACCCACCCACCATCAATAAATTCAGACTTGACCCTATGGTCCTTTGGCTTTTCCTTATCCCCTATCATACATGCATGATTGAAAAGAAGTGTGGAGTTGTGTAAAGTTCAAGACTTCATCAAATTTCGTAGCTTATGGTAAATGGGTCATAAAATGGGTCACCAAGGTCACTAGGGGGTTATAGTTGTGTTAAAAACATTCCTAACCCATACCCCTACCACTTAGGTACTTTAATTATGATAAATTTGACTCTTAGGACCCTCTTTTTGGCCTCTAGGAGTGGCTTAAAAAATGAATTTAAATAATCACATAACAAGTGTCAAGTGACAGTAACAATTGCACATCACATACAAAATGTCATGTCCTGAATGACAACATGAAGTTAACTAATAACACACATGCAAATTCACATTTACAACGAGTTCACATTACAATAAGGTTTTCAATCCCATATGAGATTAAACCTTGGATTACTTAGTTCACATATGTTTAGCCTTGATTCTCTGAATAATTCCATGGTTCTCTTACCCACACACTAAACATCGAGCATCTGTAGTTCAAGGTAGTAAAATCACATGAAATTTACATATCTAATTCATTATTTAACAACATAAATCAATATGCATAATTCAATCCTAATTGCAAATTTTTCAATCAATAATGTTTAAACATCATAATTACATAATCATCATGACATGTCATCCATGAAGTAATCAAATCTAAACATGATCCAATCTTCTCATCAATTCACATTACTAAACATGCATAATCAAAATCATGACATACTCTAGATTCTAATCCACACCCCAATGTAATCCACATAATATAATAATCATCATCAAACATAATGTCTCGAGTCTCTGTTAAGATAATCAAAAATTGTATCAAAATGTAAATGGTAAAAAATGCTATGATGGGTTGGGGTGAGGTCTCACATGGCCTTACCCTTGAAGAATGCCTAAGTGACACCAATCAGTTCTATTTTCTCTCACTTTTGTAATTGACTTAGGGATGTTAGGCAGATGTGGCTACAATAGTTGAAGCTTCCCAAAGAGAGCACCTCTATGAGACAATATGCTAAATAATGGCTCCAAGGTAGCCATAGAATCTTTTCCACTTTTATTGGTCTTTTGTAACATCAGGTATGAACTATGGATTGATTCCATCTTCCCCTTTATTACCTCAAACCTATGTTGCATGATGTCAGAGAGGGCCTTAAGGGATACATCAACTTGTCTTTCTCTGATTCATCTATTGCCTCATCAGGTTTCTCTACAACTAGAAGTACTATAGCTTAAATTTCTAAGATCAGAGGAGGGGCTACCTTAGATGCATCTTCAAGATTATTATTTATTTCTTCAAGCTCATTCACTAGTTACTTGATTTTCATTAGTCTTTTCTCTCTATCCTTTGCCAAAATAATGGCCTCATCAAATAAGTTTCCATGTCAATTGGAAACTTGAGAAGTCTTGGCCTCATTTAGTTGGGAAAAATGAATCACTTCTTTTGACACTTCAAGGTCACTGGTGTTTTGGACATTCCAGATGATCTTGTTTCCTTCCATATTTTCTTCTATGTTGACCAGGGAGGGATTTTGAGTCCTTGGCACAAGAGACCACATTGCCAAGGCATGAGACTTAGGATCATAACCACACCCTCTTATCATTTCTCCTATCTGGGCCTCATATGACAAACTGCTCTCTAGTTGTCTTCTTATCTGATCTATAATGAATGTTGATGTCAAGTCCCACCTTGGCACAAATAGAATCCCACTGGATTTCACCAATTTCCTAGCTTCCTTAATAGAAATGGTTTGTGATTCAGGATCATATGTAGCTAGGGCTTTCAAAACTTCATCACTTGGGTTAGAGCCATTAGTCACTTGACTGGCTATCTCCTATTACTTCTTCCATATCAAATAGTTTTTGAACTCCTCGCTTTTGATGAACTAATCATCATTGAGAAATTCTTCTTGATATGTTTCCCTTTCATCTTTATATAATAGGAGGGAAAATTACAACTATTCTTGTGTGGTCACCTTTTTTCGTTCTCTGATTCCCTTCCTCATATGGTGATAATAAGATCTATCACTAGGCACTAGGGTTGCAACCCTGTAAATCTCTTTCTTTTTTTTCTTCCCTTTTGAGAATCCTCCTTCTTCAACTCTATGTTTCTTCTAAGGAGGCTCAGGTGCATCTTCTGTCTCAGGGGAATCCTGGTCTAGATCAATAATAGGAGGCTCATTTACTTGGAGAGGGCTATCCTCTTCATATGAGCCCTCACTTCCTTCCTCATACTCTAAAGAGGAGTAATATTTTTTCACCTCTTGCTTCTCTTCAAGATGGGCTTCCAATTGATTAAAGAGGGTTTCATACATCTCCACCATTTTGTCAATTATGGTCAAGTAGGGGAGGTCTAGGAAAAACCCTCCAAAGGAAATTCTAGCCTTCTTAATTTGAGCTTCCAAGTTCAAAAGGTCATAGAACTTGGTGATCTTCCTCCCAATATCATCTTCATCCAACATATTTCTAATTACATCTTCATCATCACATCCCTCATGGTCTTTAATAACACCAATGTGGGGAATGAGAAATTGCTTAGCATCTCTTATAAAATCCTCTAAATCCACATACCTATATAAAATAGAGGCCATCTTGAAATGATTCAACCACATGTTGAGTTGTGGAAATGCTCTTTTTCTAATCAGAAAACTTAGGAATTTGAATTGCCGAGGAGTGAAAGTTCCCTTGCTATGCAAAGCTAGGTGCTCTTTGTTAGTCCATATGAACTACCAATTGAATTCCAAGAGGGAAACCCATGGTGGAACATATTTTGGAAGTATGTGAGGGGGCCATCGGAAGCCATAGACTCTAACCAATGTGTAGGTCTGGCCCAAACACAAATCACCCTAGTTATGCCCCATTTTCCTATTGTTTACAAATTGTTTAGGCCTAAGAAGCCTAATAACTCTAACTGAAAGCCTTGTAATATTTGTCCCCATTAGGTTCAGGATTGGATGAACTATCCAATTATAGAAACCATAGAATTCAATCTCATTGGAGGTGTAATTCCACACTCTCAACCAAAGTTGCACTAGATTTGGTTGTCCCTCCTTCATTGTTCTGGGTCTCAACATATGCACATCCAAATTATCAACATTGTAGTACATGATCATATGCATCAATAGAGAGTAGTGAATGAATTTGATTGGCTTCTTACCCTCTTTGATGCTCATCAAACCCTCATGCATCCTATCAATTACATATTGGATGTAATTATAGTCTATGTTGGCATGTGAGTTCTGAATATCTAGGATCATCATGAACAGATTAGCTGGTAGCCTTTCTTCATCACCATTTATCCCTAGAAATTTACACAATCCATATGCTAGATATTTTATATAAAAGTGGAGGGCCTTAAACTCACAAGGAGATTTTATGTGTGTAGGGAGAGGGGCAACATACTTACCAGTCCTAGGCATATAACGGGAAACCTGGGTTTTTACAAGCTCTATCAGACTTGCATACTTCTCCTTTTCCTTTCTTAGGTCAATCTCATGGGAAGATGAGGAATATAAGCTGAAATCCTTCATAAAGGACCTCCTATCAAGGGTAACTAGGGCTGATTTGTCACTTTTCCTAATTGTTTTAGACATAGGATCATAATTCCTGGCTAATTCAAACATGAGGTCAATATCTATAAAAACATCAGGAACTATGAGCTTGGCCATATCTAACATCCATGCATTGTAGATGGGGATAGGTCTAAAATAGTTATTATAGAAATAATTGAATAACATAAAACTAGAGCAAGAAGGGGTATTAGGGTCCCTACAATTTAACATGTCATCAGTGAAGACTTCATCACTTTCCTTCTTGTTTTGATTTGAACCAAGGAGCAACATGATGAATTCTTTAAAAAAATTTGGCTTTCCCTTCTTCTCATCTCCTTGTTCCTATGCTCCCTCACTAGATGAGGCTTGGATGGACTTGGTTTGACTCATTTTTCAATCTTTGAATGATGTCCAGCTCTGCCAATCTATTTTTCTCAATTACACATTGCAATGGATCCAAATTCACAATTGCTCTTCTGAAAACTAATAAGTGTAATTGTGTGAATGTCCTGTCTATATATCATTGATCATTGAATGCATGAAAATTTCCAAAATCTCTACAAATATTCCCTAAGTCACTTTAGCATTCACTTCTACATGACACCAAATTCAAATCCAGACCAGCCATAAGGTGAGATGTTGACAGGGTACATTTAAAACTTGGAAAGAAAGAAAAAAATCAATGATCACTATTTTATTACTTTAAAGGCCTTGAAAAATGTCAAAAGCCCTTAATTGGAAATTGATTGGCTACCTTTCTACTTTTTCCATCTTGGCAAGGTACTTTTTCCATGTCATAACTACCTTTTTCTTTACCATTTATGATAACTCAACCAGGCTCTATCTAGAGATTCAATGACTGAAGGTGCCTCATGATCTCCAAATACTTTTCTTAACTATGATTCAATCACAAGATCCAACAACTAAAGACATTCTCTAAATCTCATAAGACTCATCTTAACTAGGGTTACTTTTTGAGAATGAGTGACTAAAGCTTTCACATGATCTCTCAACCCTTAACTTAACTCACATTCTAATCATGAGATCCAATGACTGAAAAAAATATTGCAATCTCCAGGTCTTTAAATTAACCTTATTCCCATTATGAGATTCAGTGATTGAATGTATTCTCTTAATCTCCATATCTTCTCTTTAACCTTAGTTGTATTGTGAGATTCAGTGAACACCTTTATCTCCAAATCGCTAGATATCTTTCTCAACCTTGGTTAGCTCTTGAGATTAAATGCCATCGATTGATCTTCATTCACATCCATGACCCTAATTGAATCTCCAAATATTTCAAGGTTTGACCATTTCATTAGGAGAATAGGAGATAACTTCCACCTTATTAATTTAATCCTTGTCATTGAATCTCGGAATGCAAGGTCACTAACCACCAGCTTTATGAAATTAAGAGAATACCTTATTCATTTAATCACCAAACAAATTACCTTAACCAAAAACCATTAAGAGAATATGTGAGTGAAAAAACTATCATTTTATTATAACCTTGTCACTAGATCACCAGATGCTTTAAACTTAACCGCTGGGATTTGGAGATTAGGAGAAAGCCTCTTTTGCTAGATCACTGAATGTTAACTCACTAACTGTCAAAATCAAGAGATCAAGAGACAATTGCTGCACTGGATCAATGGATCCTTTACTAACTACAACCTTTAACTTGAGATTTAATAACAACCGTTGATCAAGAATTGCATCCACGATCCTTGTTGAATCAATGAATCCTCTGTAACTTCATCGTGACATTGAGAGAATGGGAGATAACCACTGCACTAAATCACTGGATGCTTAAAGAAAACTACCAAGAATCACAAGATTTGGAGAAAGAATTGTCATTGAATCGCTAGATAAATTCACTAACCACCCATAATTCAGAGATTCAGAGACAACATAAAATAAGATAAAGTCTTAACTGTATTGCTCATTCTCTTAATCAAATAAGACTTGTCATTTTTATTTGAGATTAGGAGACTAAAGGGAAAAATAATAACCATGTGCACATTGAGAACTTAAGTGCCTAGAAAAGTAACATGAAATCATAAAAGATAGGGAACACTTAAGAACATTTTCAAAGATAAATCCCTACCAAAGACAAAAAAGACCTAGGGCAAGGACATATAGCCATTTTTTTGCACATGGTAAACTTGAGACTCTTACCATTTTCAAAAAATTTCTTCTAGACACATAAAATGAATGAGACACAAGGATGATTCAGATGTCAATCAAGAACAATAAAAGAAATTTCTTAGAAAACCTAAAAATTAGTCCAACTGACCCTTCTATCTTCTCCATCTCTATGAGATGAGTTTCAAGAATTGATAACTTATAAGTGATTAGACTCTTCAGAAAACCAAATATTTCCACTACTCTAACTTTCTCTATATTTAAAGTACTTATCTTATCCAAAATCTTGGATGTCTTCTTGTCCATTTCCACCACATATTGTGAAGAGGTTTCACAATTGTCCATTAAGCTATCTAATGTAGCCCTATCCTTGGCTATGATATCTTCAATATTTTTAACATGTCTACTGGGATTTATGAAATAGCTATATACCTTTCTTCTATGTGCCACATAGCTTTTATCTTTGATTGTAGTTGCTTCAGAGTGTTCAAGTCCCATTAGATGGACTGAAAAAATTCCTTCAAATTCTTTTATAAGAATATCTTTTTAGCCTTATCCTTTGTGATCATTGACAATGACTCAAAATGACTGTCAAAGTTGTCTAGTGCCAAGTTCAAGTTTTTTGCATCATCTTTTCCTTGAAAAATCAGAGGTGTAGGGAGTATCTTATTTATAGTCTCTACTGCCCCAGAAATCATCTTTACCTTCTTGTCCCCCTTTTGTTCTGACCTTTCCTTTGCCTTAGAAAATGCCATGAAGGATAACCTCATGATTTCATCCTCATCCATGCTTTCCACATATGTGCTCACTGGTTTGGCCATACTTTCCAAAAATAGAGTGGAGGAGGTATCTAGTTCTTGTTTACATTTAGTTCTTACCTCTTTTTATTTTTCTTCTATGTTCTATTCTTCCTTTTATTCTTTCTCTTCCTATTTTTCTTCTTTATGTTCTTCCTCTTTCTATCCTTCCTCATCAACTATCATCGCACTATCCAGATTGTCTTGAAATGGGTCATTTGTATCAAGTGAAGTGTATAATGATATAGGCATACCATAAATGAAGAAGTCTAGTTTCATGTCAACTTCGCTTGCTTGTTCACTCACTTCAGTTGTCCTAGAGCTTTCTCCCATTCCTAAAGGTATAGGCTTGGTAACCTTGGGAGGTGAAGTCTTCTTAGGCATGTCAGACATAAGAATTTCATCCAATGATTTTTGTGTGTCCTCTATAATCTCATCATACTTCCTTGCCATTATCTTCACAAGTATAGCCCTTGTTCTTAGTAGAGGTTTCAACTCTTTAATGATTCTCTCCCTCTCTTGTATGGAGTCTACATGTAACATGTCTTCAATAGCCTTATTTCTTATAGTTTCATCCACAAAACGTGCTAACTATTTTCTTATTTCCAACTTGCTATACAAGTCCTTAGTAATACTTCTTTCTATTTCTATCAAATTCTTCTTGAAAACTAACAAGTACTCAATTACTATGTTCTCAATTACTACTTGATTATCTGAATCATACATTTCATAGTATCTATTTACTATCTGTAATCACTTGAAAATGGACAAAGATGAATTTAATGATAAATCAAGTTGAATCAAAGAAAATCAAGGACATAATTGAATCAATTGAATCACAATGCATAATTAGCCAATCAAAATTAAAATCAAGTCCTAATTCGAGATAAATCAAAATTGAGAGCATTTAAATCAAGTGCAATCAAATCAAAGTACAATTAAATCAATTAATTGTATAGTTTTTGATGAAATCAAATCCAACCCATTCAAGGGGTACATGGCTAAAAAAATCAATTTAAATCTCCTAATTTCCCTCAACAACCACCAAAGGGAGGAAATTCAATCAACCAATAGGATTTGAGGAAAGGCATGCACATGGATCAAGCCAAATTTAATCTCAATCACTCAAAGTGAAAAAGAATCTTGTCCATTGATCTTGTCTACTTGTCCCAAGCTTTGAGGACACAAACTTTGCATTGTCTCCAAAGGGTGGAACCAAGGAATCAACCAAGGCTTAATCATGATCAACTACACTACACCCCCTACCATTGGGAAAATCTATAAAAGGAAGACCAAAATCCTCATAATGAATAACCACACATCTGAGAATTGCATTGAACCTCTTACAATTTGAGCTTAGAAAGGCAATCTAGATTTAATTTAGCTTTCAATTTGGAATTGAACAATTAGCTTTAGCTTTAATCATTTATCTTTCTCATTCTAGGACTGTCATTAATGAGACCTTGCTGAGAGCTTTGCATTAACATTCTTAGTTAGAGAACCATAGGATGCTTAATTGTCAATTTCTAGCTTAGATAGATTGCTATATTGTGGTTTATTTAGTTTTTATCTCAATTATTGTGAATACTAATCCTATGAAGATACTATTTTTGGTATACAAAATGGCACCCATCGTGGGGCATAATGCTTCACTTTACTAAACACTCTGATTTATCTCATTTTTATCAAATTTGCATATGTTTAACTCTCAGGTTTTTCAGGAAACAACACTTTTGACAGATTAAACGACGCTTTTGACAGATAAAATGGTGCTTTTAAGCACTATTTTTGTGCTTTCATGACAAAGTAGTGTGCCTTTGCGTTGATCCATGACGCTTTCACACTTTTTATTTTCTATCTATTATTCTAACAATGCCTTTGCACGGATTTACAATGCATTTTCCCTAAATTTTGAGCACTTTTGCTCATTTACTTAGCGCTTTTACTTGATTTTTACCACCTTTGCTTAATTATGCAATGCTTTTACTCTATCTAGGCACTTTTGAGTAGACTGTCAAAATTTCAAATAGTGGTTTCAATCATTTTAATAGCACTTTTAAGCATTTAAATAGCACTTTTAAATTGAAATGACACTTTTAAGCATTTAAATGGCCCTTTTGCATAAACTGTGAATTTTTATTATCTAACTATGGTAAAATGATTTTTATGACTCTGTAGGATGTCTGATCACAGAAAAGTAAAAAACACCAGAGAGAAAATAAAACAGAGAAGGCAAGGCTTTGACTAAGAAAATCAAGAGGGAGAACTTTTCTCACATCAAATTGGTTCTTGAGGATTCACAAGAGGAGGAAAATCAGGTTTATGAGAACTATGTTAAAATTGTAGAAGCATATAAAACTAAGTTTGTATCACTTAATTGGATTTTCTCACCTTAATTCAAGTTTTTCTCAAAATTTGTAACTAAGGCCATAGATTCAATTCAAACTTTGCTTCTTCAAATTCATTTTTGGTTTCCTTCATTGTGGTTGTTGTTGTTGACTAACTTTGTTGGAGGAAAAGCACATTGGAAAGGAACTATAGCCAAGGTAAGCTAAAAATGGAAATAATCACTCAAAAATGCCCCTAGCCTATGCTAGCTACAAGGAAAGGTAAGCCTCAAACTAGTGAATATTTTCCCTTAAATTGTGGCATTGGTGCTTTTAAGAATCTAGTAATTACAAAACAACCTATCCTTGTTTGGAAAGTTTAGCATTTAGGCCTATGCTCTTCACTTCTTCTAGTGAATCAAAATTCCAAAGGTGTTGAAATTTTTAATTAAGAAGAAAGGTTGAGGAAATCAAGCACATACAATCAAAGCCCCTTGTTTGTAGAAGAGAGTAGAAATACTCAATTCTCTTTAGTTAGTGGGCTAGTAATCAAATTGTGTTTATTATGTTTGGGAAATTAAGAAAAAGTTAGGGATATGCTCTTCACCTTTTGGTGAATCAAATTTTGAAAAACTTGTTCTTAACTCCATTTCCTTTCTTTACATGAACATGATAGAACATTAGTGGGCTTGCCTCCTGAGAAGTTTCCTTAACGAGGCCGGTGAGAGGGAAAGCCAAAAGTGGGATATGCTTTCTTTTTCTGTGAGAATCCAACCCACTTATAAAACAAAACACATACATCCTTAATGGGGTGTGTCACAAAAGGATACTAAATTTTCAAACTTCCTTGAGTAGTCCTCACAGATTGCGCAAAACTCCAATATACGGGTGGTGGAAAGCCCCTTAACATACTTGAGGGATGAAAGTTTAATATCCATTTTGAATGGAATTTTGATTAAATACCTTGATAAATTAGCAAGCCTACCTCATTAGAGCCATTTAAAAGCCAAATTTGACCTTAGGTAGATTGTTTGGAAGAATTTCTTGTGATAATTGATAAAATTATTGTTTTTTTCTTGAAGGTCTTTGATTACAAAAAGAAAACATCCATTAAGATCCAAAAATCAATTAACAATAAAGATTCAAAAGAATATTCTATTCACAAGAATTCAAGAAATGGAAAAAGAAATGGAAACATTATCCAACCAATTCTCATTAAGAACATTGTTTCCTTACCTCTATGATCAAGAAAAACAACATGAAAGCCATATCTTTGATAATTCAAAATTTGATCAAAAAGAATATCATGAAAATCCTATATTTGATAAAAAAATATCCTAATGATAAACCAATATTTGATGAAGAACCTATTTCAAAATATCAAGAGAATCTCATCTTTGATCAAGGAAATCAAGAGGAATTAGTCCCATCTCAAGAATATTCATCATATGACAATTCTTTGAGAAACACAAATACATCCAAATATCCTTGGGATAGATCATTTACTACTTTGGGACAATCTTATGAATCAGCTTTGTAAAAACTCCTTGAAAATGATCTCATCACGTTGCCTCAAATCACTTCTTGTGGTTTTATCTTTTTGAGCAAATATTGTGCATATCATAGACATAATGAGCATGAAACTTCATATTGCATGGATTTGAAACATAAAATCCAAAATCTTATTGATGATGACATAATTGAAATTGAAAATCCTAATGACTCATCTAATGAAGATACTACTCTCAAGCAAGATCAAACTTATGAACACGTGTCTAGTAGTGGTCCTCTTATAGCTTTCACCTATTCCACCATTCCTCCATTTCATATAGAAGCAAAGCTATCCAATATTCCTCCATCAAAAAAAGATCCAAATAGTTTTTATAATGATTATGTATACCCTCAAGGGCTACCTCTAAAAGAGATCCAAGCTAACCTACATCTTGGTACAAACTTATTCCATGATTCAAAGGTTATAAACTTCAAGACTTCATGTGCTAAAATTCCTATCATTCCTATTTCAAATGAATCTTCATTAGTCATTCAAGAATCCCTCATGCGGATCCAACTCCTACATTATCCTTAGAAGTGGCTCCATGTCAAGAGACTAATCAAAAGTGCAAAGAAACAAGTCTTATGAAGGATAGAGATCAAGATATTATCCCTTCTTATCCTATAGTTGACCAAAGTGCCATATCCCAAGAGTCCCATGATGAATCTTTCATACCCTTCCATTTCTTTCAAGAAGATATCCTTCCATCTCAAACACCCAATATTCCTTCACCTCTTATATCATATCCATATCCAAAGCAAGATCAAGATATACTTTCCATCTCTAATGAAATTATCAAAAATCAAAAGAAAAGTATTCTTCCTAGGCTATCAAAAGATCCTTGTCAAGATCAAAGTACCCCGACATCCACTTTTCATAAGCCTCCATATCTACCTCAAAATTATCCCATTCTTCCTAATCCATTGCATAATAAAAAATACCCTCAAGCTTCAATTGCTCCTATCAAAGTCACTCCTATCAAAGCTACATATAAGCCTATTGGTACAAAGATAAATATGAAAGATGAAAGCCTTGTCCATGTAGCTCACAAGAAAGATGTTGATATCCCTCCCACATATCATTTATCTCCATTTTCACATAAGCATCATCCTTATACATCTTCCAAATCCATCCTTGGTCCCTATATCCAAAACTTGAAACCTTCATATCTTCCATCCATATTGGGCCCTTATATTCCTCCATCAACCTTTCCTACCATCCTTATACCACAATCCCCTTACCCTATATCCTATCAAGATCAACAAAGACATACATACTTGAGAAATCAAACACCCATCCATGTCAGTCCTCCATATGAACCCATCCATATCAACCAGCCATATCAACCTTATTCATCCACCAATCCCAAGTCCTTTGGAAGCAATTTATATGCGCAACATAAAAATAAAAAATCCAAGAATCCACTTATGTATGAAGAGCACCATGTCCCATCTAATCAACATGTGAATGCAAGAAAAAAAGAAATATTCAAGAGACCACAAAGGTCCATAAAAAAAAAAGAAAAATCAAATAAAATGTGGGTTCCTAAATCCCTCATTGAAGAAATGCATTCTAAAGCATCCAAAAGGAAAGACAAATCAAAGAAAGTGTGGATTCCCAAGTCACTTTTGAAGGACTTACACATGAAAGAGAAATCAAAGTTGACATTCAAGCTTCCAAAGGCTTCCACTTCACATTCTCCCAAACATATTCCATCTCATCCATCCATTTTGAGTCCCATATCCTCTCTTACATCAAAATCCCAAGCTATCTCACCCATTTTTCCTCCATTATTCCATTACCCTTCAAGGTGTGTATTGATTTTGATCTTGATAATACTTCTTATCCTCCTAATCATTATCCTTCCATTCCCTTTTTCATGCCCACACATGGAAAGACTTATTATCCTCTCATTCATTATCCTTCGATTTCCATTATCCAATCCATTGCATAAATCTTTAGTCACCCTTTACCTTATCCACCATATCACCTTTCCATCACCATATCAACATCTTTGAGCATACCTTTTAGAAGCCTTGGCACATCATATCATACCTTTTAAAGGAGTATACAAAGAGCATGAGGCTTGAGTCCCTCCAAAAAAAAAAGAAGATAAAATTGAAAAAAAAGAAGAGAAAATTGAAAAAAGAAAAGAAAAAGAAAAGAAAAGAAAAGAAATCCATCCTATGGTGAAAACCACTTCTTATAGCATCTTGGACAAGTACCATGATGAAAACCTGGCAAACAGGCGTCATGTGTAATTCCTCTCTCTTGTACTCTACACTTGGGGGCAAGTTTCATCTATCATATCCTCCATCTTTCTACTATTGATCTCACTTACATTCGTACTCCATCTTTCACCTTTGATCTTGACAAGGTTGAATATATTCATGAGCATTAGGTATCTTGACATTAATTATCCTATTCATCAGCCTATTCACTTGTTGCATTCACGCTACCTTATCATGGTCTCGCTTATCCTAAAGCCACCTTAATTATTCCTTATAATCCTTCCCATAATCCCAAACCATTCACTCATAGCCTTCACCACCCCATTATCATGATTGTGTGATCCTATCCACATTGATCCCTTAATCTTGATCCAACTAAAAAATAAAATAAATGAAAAAAAAAAGTTATAAAAAGTCTCTTGATATGTCCACTCCTTTGGACCGTTGTCATGACATCAAGTCATTATTCCATATGTTATCCAACACCACATCATTGGCCTATATTGAGATATTATTTTTCCCTAACTTGGATAATCTTGAGGAGATGGTCCTATCTATAATGCCCCGCCAGGGAACCCAAGAGAAGTTAACCTAAACATGCTACTAAGTTTGGTGAACATTTTTTTTTCTAAAGTTAACATACAAGTTAAACAACAGAGCGGAAGCAATTATCATTCACTCACATTGATATAACATCCAACACATATTATAAGACTCAAGGGTTCCATGATGTAGAATTACGTAAAAATAAAACACAACTAGAACTAACATCAATAAAAGATTCCATAACTTATAAATTACAATTACATGAAATAAAAATAAGTAAAATCCTCATGGACATCCATGACATATACATGAACTGACATCCACTGCACATGCCACAAGGTATGTAGTAATAAATCCAACTATGATAATACAATGTCTAGATTAGGTATCACATGCGATACACTAATACAGGATTACAAATAATGAAGATAAATAAATAAGACATCAATGAAGAAGTAACGTAAAGAATCCACTTGCAAAAACACCATCAAGCATTGGCACTAGGATGTCGAATCTCAAATGGTAAAGAATCACTACCACCCATCTATGTAGGGCCATAAAGGCCTAGCCCACCATGCTGAGGAGATAACCACAAACCCCAATCGGATAACCAAAAAATACAAGGATAAAATCCTAAGTAGAAGGATCCTGAAAGAACTCTAACTCAAGATAAACATAACAAAGATAAAGGTATAACTCACTAAACTAGAGGTAACTGACACATGTAGAATAACTAGACTATGCATAGGAAGGTCTCATCATGTACGTCTAACCCTTGAGTTTTGTCCTGGTAATCTCTCTGGATCCCGGCACCCAAGTGACCATACACGGCATCAATGACCTCTCGTACTGACGAAGTCATCAACTATGCTAACTCATCCCTTAAAAGGGGGCTAGTCATCTTCTCAACTCCATCTTAGTCTATACTAGCACTCAAGCATGGGTGAGGACTTATATCTTATTAGGTTCAATTAAATACCCCTTAATTATATTAGGTTATCACTTGATTACTAAAACTTACAATAAGTGATCCTAGCAGCCACTTATGGGCCTCGACGCTTATTGCAAGCCACCTCCTACTACATGTCCAGGTAAACTACCCTAGGCTCATAGATCTTTCCTAGATCTAATCAGGTATACAACTATGTAACCTCATATCCATTTTCACACAAAAGAACTAGATATGGTTACAAAGATACCACAAATAGAATATAGTATAACATGAGCCCAGTGGTCAAATAGGAATGATAGTCAGATAGAGTACACACACACACACACCAAACATAACTGATAACATGAACACTTGACTCATACCCCAGCCTCTGTATACCCCTAGGTCATCTAGACCCCGACAACCCATAGCGTAAAAGAAGACACGATGAATACAACATTCACGCCATTGTGATCTGAATAAAACTATAACCAAATGCATTCCATATTCATCATATTTGAATTCAAGTATATACATAACAAGGTCTACTAGGTACTTCTGAAAATAATCATTCCAATAATAATCTAAGTAAAGCAAATTTCCTAAAAAGTACCTTAGAATCCAACATAACAAAAATGCCCAATTTCAATATAAAACTAAACACTTGTCAGGGCATTAGTTCTAATTGTAATACACAAATTTCCTAACGTTTGATTAAGTGCTTAAACATTACTTCAATAGAAACTACTAACAAATTTAGTTTAAGATAACTGATTAACAAAATATTTATACAAAGCAACACAATTGCAAAATAAATTACCACCTAATCTAATTTCCAACTTAAATTAAATTATAAATAAGATAGATATAGAATAAATTTCAAATTAAATAAAATTATTAATAATAATAAATTAATTTTAAATCCCCCTTGATTAAATTAATTTATTTAAGATATTTAAATAAAGTAAATATTAATTAAATTAAAAATTATTAAATATAAATTAATTTAACTAAACTAAATTAAACTAAATACTAAACAAAATATATAATAATAAACATAATTTTGAAATTAAATTAAAAAAATATGACAAAATTTATATTAGATTTGTCTCAGTCATGGACTTTGTTAGTAGCTATTGCAAATTGGTCTATTCAGCCGTTCTATTTGCAATAAAATGGTTTACTTCTTGCAGTCCAAAAGTACAACTTTTGGCTTCAAGAAGCTCATATTGGAGGTATATTTCCTTGGCATTTTCTGTTTAATTCTAACAAATATGTCATGCTTTTGGCTGCGATTAAAGATCGTATTTCAAAAAATTCCATCATGCCTCTTGATCATCTCTTGAATAGAACCCCCTTTGATGCGGGTCACAGAGGAAAGGCATTTGCCAAAATGTATTCCCTTCTTGCTATATTGGCTCATGTCCATTCTTTGAATTTGAATTCGGTCTCTCCTGTGTTGGGTGGTATCTCTCCTATGGGTAATTTGGGTTCATTGGAGGTTCCTGCATATTCTTTGGCTCCATTTTCAGTTGGATCATGTTCTTCCCCTGTTCGTCTCCCGGTTCCTCCTTCATCTGATCATGATTTTTTGTTACCACGTGCCTTGGGGGATTCTCTTATCTCTCATGCAGACCGTCTCTGGAGTTCTTTGTTTCTATCACTACCTTCGCATCCTGGTTTTGGGAGGCATGATCAATGATGTTCTAACATGCTTTCTGGTGCAATATAGTTTTATTTTTTCCTTCATACATTGTTTTGCAGGAGGTGCTTTGTGCTGCATTGGATAACTTATATGGCTCTATGGAGATTTTTTCTATAGCTCTTTTGGTTCAATTTCCTGTCATGGCTTCATAAGGTGAATTTTGACATTCTGTTGGTTTCATTGTATATATTATTTGGCTATTGTCATTCTACTAATATGATGGCCAAATTTTCTTTGTAAATATAGTATATCTGTCAAGATATGAACAATGTAAAGGGGTTTTGGTAAGGGGGGTTTTAATTATTTATATTTTGGCCTACATATAGGCAGGATGTCTACAAAAGGGGTTCGAAATATATTGTAATGTGGATTTATTCTGCCTTTTGGGTCGAGGGGCTTTTTTGTATTTGCTAATAGGTCATGCTCTGACTCTGTGGGTTTTTGGGTACACCACTAAATATTCTTTGAGAAAGGTTTTGCTCTTTTTGTATATATATGGGTAACGAATAGAGTTTTCTTTAATAGTTCTTTCTCCGAGAGCCCTTTGAACTAGATTAATATTAATATAAATATAAAAGTTTTTGCCAAAATAAAAATAAAAATTTATATAAAAAATTTATAACCAAAAGGAAAATCAAATATAACAAAGAAGGGTGGGGGAGCGGGCCCCACGTGCCCCCCCTCACGCCTTTCCCAACACTACCGTGCACAGCCCCAATGTAGGGTACTGTCATGGTAGTACCATTGCCAAGGCAGTGAGGTACTGTCGTGGCAGTACTCTGCACTATTGCGGTGGTACATAAGATAGGGGGGTTAGGGGATGTGACAACCCCTACCCCCAAATAAATATTTTTTAATTTTTTTTTATTCATTTAAAATACTTAGACTATCATGCCATGATAGTTTTTTTTTATAATTTAAAAAAAAAATTCAACTAACATATATTTTAAAACATAGATTGTCTTCTCAAATTTATATATATTTTTAAATGTTAACTCTGGAAATTAACAACAACATAATAGAATATTTTTTTTTTAACAAACCTATAACTAGATTCTAAAAAGAAAGAATATATTCCTTTTTAAGGATATATATTTTATCAACTTTATACATTAAAAACTTGCTTCAATATTTAACTTTTGACTGGTTCTTTTAAATAGGGAATATATTTTTTAACCAGGTAATATATTTTTAACCAGCAAGTATTTTTCCACCCAAATTGGGTCTTTCAATAAAATTGGATTTCTTTCAAGGAAATAAATTTTCCTACAACTCTATAGTCTAACTATATACCAGATTTAATTTTTTGATTTATAAGAAAACTATAGACAAACTTATAACAAAATTTTACTAGCATAACGATACAATGCCAAGTAATCATAAAAATATAAAAGAACAAATCTAGGGTTTTTCTAACACACAGAAATAAAGAAAACATACAGATCTAATGAAACTAATTCAGGTCTAATCAAACACATAATTTTACCAAATAAAATAATAGAAGGCACACAACAAGAATTCTAGATCCTACCTTAGATCCAATGCTAGAAATTGTATTGAAAACCCTTGTTGAAGATCTGAGAGAGATTTCTTCCAAAACCAATCCTGCTTGCAGATCTGAAAACTATGATGAAGACAGGAACCAGATTCAGATGCACAATCAAACCCCAAATCAACAAGCAGCCACAAAAATCCACCAATCTTCAAAATTCCAAGCACAAAAGCTCTCGCAAAAATCTTGTCCAAAACCTGTCTCCCTCAAAAAGAATGCAATAATCCCCTAATAGGAATTCAATTCCCAAATTCATGCAATCCCAAAAGATAACTCAAAAGCTAACTCACAGTTCAAATCCAAATAAAAAATGACTCATAAGACAACTCCTGATCCAACTCTAATTCCAAAATTGAAAATAAATCCTAATTATTCAATTAAAATATCTTTTAAATGCACAACTCAACTTTGACTTTTGAAAACTAGTTGTTCACTTTTTGAAAACAAATCCCTTTTCAATTATGCACATGTTATAATTTAAATTCATTATTAAATAAATTAAATACTTAATGCATCATCAATTCATGCAATTAAATATTTAATTATTTAATAATACTCACAAATATAATAAAATCTAATTATCAATAAAATAATCAATTAAATCCAAATAATCAATTATTTGATTTTAATTAAATTTCATCAAAATAAACTTAGGACATAATCAATATTAATTTCCAAGTACTCAAATAATTAACTTTAATTTAATTTCCTCAATTAAATCCTAGGAGCATATTTAATCATTAAATGCAACTATGCACGTAACATTTATATTCACATAAAATAATCTAAATAAACATAATTCAACTATAATCAATAAATGAATAATCACATAAAAATCACCTACAAAACCACGAATCAACTGAAACCAAATGACCTAAAATCAAACAAAAATAGGAGAAGGGAGCCACGAATTCATGCCAACCAGGTGAATTCGGGTAGGGTAGTAAGACTGACACTTGTCCAATCCTAGGACAATAAGGCTTAGGTTAGGGTTTTGGGTCTGTGTATTATCTCCCCTCTTTACCATTGAGATGAATATTTGTGGGCACGCTCACTCCTACCAATTTAGGGAAGATGATGCCCTATACCTACAAACCTGTCATCATAAGATGAGGCATGTACATACAATAATATATAACAAAAAATGATATGTTATGGTCAGTCATGTGGATCTTGACTATGTGAGTAACTATGCCTCCGTCCTCTACCAAAAAAACATGTCAAACAAGTGCAAAAACATGATAACCATACACATGCCAGTATGGGATTAGTACCATAAATCAAAATAAAACATAACATAACATCAAATGATATCATCATCTAATCTAAGCAATAACCTCATACACATTCAATGAATAGAAATCCATAATCATCATTTATTAACATATTAATCGATCACATCCAAAAGTGACCTAAAAGAATTTGGTCTTACAACTGAAACATAAAGATACCTAAAAGAGAACTATGTGCAAGGTACTACATCCACCCCCCCTAGAATTAGGCTTACTCCTGGAAGCTTGGAACAAGTAGGGATATAAGTCCCATAAACCTCACTACACTGAAAAGAAAGCCAAAACAAAGATCACTGAGTAGGTCCCATGAAACCCTTTCCTACCTTTGGGTTAGAACACTAAGGATCATTCCCTATTGCAAAGGCCCTATGAGATCTACTAGCATCACCCACTGTAGGCTTAGAAACCAATGGCCTCTGTCCTGAATGCTGAACTAGAAATTGGGGACAATTGTTAGATTTATGACTAGGTTGGCCACCTGTGAAACAATCTCCCTTAAAGACTCTCCTTGCAAAAGGAGTACTAGGCTGCTGAAAACTACCTCCACCAAAATATGGATGAGAATTCTGAGTGGACTGATCATCCTAATTGCACATACCATGTTGCCAGTTGTGATAGTTCTTTGATCGAGAGCCACCACCATTACCATGGGAGAATTTCTTATCCTACTAATTCTGATTACCTTTTGAAAAGATGGAAGGATTTTGAAAATTCCCATTCCTTTGAGACCGATTCCCCTTGGAACCACTGGGCTGAACACCTCTCTGACTACCATAGCCCAATGCTAAATTCACCTCTATAAGGGTATCCTTAATAACCACTTCTTGGAGGGTCTTAGGCTCAAAGACAAGGACCTCCCTAATAATGCATTCATTAAGTCCCCTCATAAAGTGCTGAACTAGGAGAGTGATATCCTTACTGAAGCCAGCATACTTTTTGAGCTTGGAAAACTGGTGCTCATACTCTCCCACTGACAAGGTTAACTGTCTCAGATTGTGGAACTCATTTGCTCTCTATCACCTCCACTGATCTGATAGGAAGTGATCCTGAAAGTGTTCCAAAAATAACTCCCAAGCTATCTGGAACCCTAACTTCTCCTCCTCTATCTTCCACCATATAGCAGCAAAATCTGTAAGCTGCATAACTGCATACCTGGCTTTAGTATTACTACTAAAGGGATGCATGGAGAAAATCCACTCTAAGGCTATCAACCATGTCTCTATCTCTAATCCAGTACCTTTCCCATCAAAGTGAATGGGTCACCCTCTCATCAGATCCCTCATGTGGTTAGCTACCACAACTGTAGGATCAACTGTGAAGTTCCTCCTTAGAGGGCTCCTAGATCTCTCTCTAGCCCACTCTGTTCTAACCTGCTCAGGACCAAGATGATTAAGAATTGTTTGTAAGAGTTGTCTCATATTAGGATCATCCTGATGATGCTCTCCCTACTGACCCCTAGACTGTTGCCGGTGACTCTCCTAACTGACACTGGTAGAAGGGCTAGGCTGCCTACCCCTTCCATGGTTACCAACTCGACCTCTACCTTGACCTCTAGTGGATCTAGTCACAACCATAATTCCTGCAACATCATAGATCCAACAACAACTCTCAACAAAGCTAGAAACAAAAATAAAAGAAACATAATCATAAGCAATGGTCTGAAAACAAAATGTTATATGTCTATGTTTAGTTTCAAGTTTAGACTTCACAAAACCTAATAGGTGTACATACCTAGAGTTCCCAGTGTAGAAACTCTACTCTGATACCAGATGTAACACCCAGATAGGGAACCAAAGAGAAGTTAACCTAAACATGCTACTAAGTTTGGTGAAATTTTTTTTTTTCTAAAGTTAACATACAAGTTAAACAACAAAGTGGAAGCAATTATCATTCACTCACATTGATATAACATCCAACACAAATTACAAGACTCAAGGGTTCCATGATGTAGAATTACGTAAGAATAAAACACAACTAGAACTAACATCAATAAAAGATTCCATAAATTATAAATTACAATTATATGAAATAACAATAAGTACAATCCTCATGGACATCGATGACATATACATAAACTGACATCCACTGCACATGCCGCAGGGTATGTAGTAATAAATACAACTATGATAATACAATGTCCAGATTAGGTATCACATGCAATACAATAATACAGGATTACAAATAATGAAGATAAATAAATAAGACATCAATGAAGAAGTAACATAAAGAATCCACCTAATGAACCTATCATGAGATACAGGATCTTAGATTTAGGGTTGGCAGGCTTGAAAGGGAGAACAACTATGGTAAGGCTAGACTCAATGAGGAGATTGCTGAAAGGGAAAACAAAATGGAAGCTGCTATGAAAAGGATCTAGGGGGTGGAAGCCACTCTTTAGAAAATTTTTGAACAAAGCCACAACATCTTCAAGGCTTCCAACAACCATATCAAAGCACTGATTAACAAAATTAAGGAAAACAAAGCTCGTAATGAGGACTCTCCCAACAACAGTAAAGAAAAATAGTAGGAGGAGGGGCTGAGAAAGAGAATGAGAGCTAGCACAAGGAAGATGGACACCTAGGAGCCTGACAAAGATTTGGAAGCTCTCAAGGACGTTGCTGAGAAGGTGACCGAGCTGGAAATGCGGGCGGCGGAGACTCTCAGCGAGTTTGCCTGATTTGCTCTTGGCCTTTTTCTGCACGGGTTTTTTGTTCTTAGTCCCTGGTCTTTTTCACTGGCTTTTTGTAGTTTAGCTATTTAAGACTGGCCATGCCTGGCCCTTTTCTTAGCTTAGGCTATTTCATTTGGTTTGTGTTAAACTGTACTATCTATACTGGTCTTTTAGCTGTAAGGGTTTTAGGGCCCCATTAAAATCTATTTTCCTTAACCAAAAACATAAAGAATCCACCTGCAGAAACACCATCAAGCATCAGCACCAGGATGTCAAATCTCAAATGGTAAAGAATCACTACCACCCATTCGTGTAGGACCACAAAGGCCTACCCCACCCTGCTAAGGAGATAACCACAAACCTCAATCAGATAACCAAACAATACAAGGATAAAATCCTAAGCAAAAGGATCCTGAAAGAACTCTAACTCAAGATAAACATAACAAAGATAAAGGTACAACTCACTAAATCAGAGGCAATCAACACATGTAGAATAACCAGACTATGCATAGGAAGGTGTCATCATGTATGTCTAACCCTTGAGTTTTGTCCTAGTAATCTCTCTGGATCCCGACACCCAAGTGACCATACATGACATCAATGACCTCTCGTACTGATGAAGTCATCAACTATGCCAACTCACCCCTTAAAAGGGGGCTAGTCATCTTCTCAACTCCATCTTAGTCTATACTAGCACTCAAGCATGGGTGAGGACTTATATCTTATTAGGTTCAATTAAATACCCCTTAATTATATTAGGTTATCACTTGATTACTAAAACTTACAATAAGTGATCCTGGTAGCCACTTGTGGGCCCCGATGCTTATTGCAAGCCACCTCCTACTACATGTCCAGGTAAACTACCCTAGGCTCACAGATCTTTCCTAGATCTAATCAGGTATACAACTACGTAACCTCATATCCATTTTCACACAAAAGAACTAGATATGGTTATAGAGATACCACAAACAAAATACAGTATAGCATGAGCCCAATGGTCAAACATGAATGATAATTAGATAGAGTACACACACACACCAAACATAACTGATAACATGAACACCTGACTCATACCCCAGCCTGTGTATACCCCTAGGTCATCTAGACCCCGAAAACCCATAGCGTAAAAGAAGACACGATGAATACAACATTCACGCCATTTCGATCTAAATAAAACTATAACCAAATGCATTCCATATTCATCATATTCGAATTCAAGTATATACATAACAAGGTCTACTAGGTACTTCTGAAAATAATCATTCCAATAATAACCTAAGTACAACAAATTTCCTAAAAAGTACCTTAGAATCCAACATAACAAAAATGCCCAATTTCAGTATAAAACTAAACACTCGTTAGGGCATCAGTTCTAATTGTAATACACAAATTTCCTAACGTTTGATTAAGTGCTTAAACATTACTTCAATAGAAACTACTAACAAATTTAATTTAAGATAACTGATTAACAAAATATTTATACAAAGCAACACAATTGCAAAATAAATTACCACCTAATCTAATTTCCAACTTAAATTAAATTATAAAGAAGATAGATATAGAATAAATTTCAAATTAAATAAAATTATTAATAATAATAAATTAATTTTAAATCCCCCTTGATCAAATTAATTTATTTAAGATATTTAAATAAAGTAAATATTAATTAAATTAAAAATTATTAAATATAAATTAATTTAACTAAACTAAATTAAACTAAATACTAAACAAAATATATAATAATAAACATAATTTTGAAATTAAATAAAAAAAATATGACAAAATTTATATTAATAATTTATAACCAAAAGGCAAATCAAATATAACAAACAAGGGTGGGGGAGCAGGCCCCACGTGCCCCCCTCACACCTTTCCCAACACTGCTGTGCATAGCCCCAATGCAGGGTACTGTCACGGTAGTACCACTGCCGAGGCAGTGAGGTACTACTGTGGCAGTACTCTGCACTGCTACGGTGGTACATAAGATGGGGGGGGGGTAGGGGATGTGACAACCCCTGCCCCCAAATAAATATTTTTAAAATTTTTTTTATTCAGTTAAAATACTTAGACTATCGGGCCATGATAGTTTTTAAAAAAAAATTCAATTAACATATATTTTAAAGCATAGATTGTCTTCTCAGATTTATACATATTTTTAAATGTTAATTATGGAAATTAACAACAATAGAATAGAATATATTTTTTTTAACAAACCTATAACTAGATTCCAAAAACAAAGAATATATTCCTTTTTAAGGATATATATTTTATCAACTTTATACATTAAAAACTTGCTTCAATATTTAACTTTTGATTGGTTATTTTAAACAGGGAATATTTTTTTTAACCAGGTAATATATTTTTAACCAGCAAGTATTTTTCCACCCAAATTGGGTCTTTCAATAAAATTGGATTTCTTTTCAAGGGAATAAATTTTCTTTCGACTCTATAGTCTAACTATATACCAAATTTAATTTTTTGATTTATAAGCAAACTATAGACAAACTTATAACAAAATTTTACTAGCATAACGATACAATGCCAAGTAATCATAAAAATATAAAAGAATAGATCTAGGGTTTTTCTAACACCCAGAAACAAAGAAAACATACAGATCTAATGAAACTAATTCATTTCTAATCAAACATAGAATTTTACCAGATAAAATAACAGAAGGCACACAACAAGAATTCCAGATCCTACCTTAGATCCAATGCCAGAAACTGTATTGAAAACCCCTGTTGAAGATCTGAGAGAGATTTCTTCCAAAACCAATCCTACTTGTAGATCTGAAAACTATGATGAAGACAAGAACCAGATCCAGATGCACAATCAAACCCCAAATCAACAAGCAGCCACAAAAATCCACCAATCTTCAAAATTCCAAGCACAAAAGCTCTCCCAAAAATCTTGTCCAAAACCTGTCTCCCTCAAAAAGAATGCAATAATCCCCTAATAGGAATTCAATTCCCAAATTCATGCAATCCCAAAAGATAACTCAAAAGCTAACTCACAGTTCAACTCCAAATAAAAAATGACTCATAAGACAACTCCTGATCCAACTCTAATTCCAAAATTGAAAATAAATCCTAATTATTTAATTAAAATATCTTTTAAATGCACAACTCAACTTTGACTTTTGAAAACTAGTTGTTCACTTTTTGAAAACAAATCCCTTTTCAATTATGCACATGTTATAATTTAAATTCATTATTAAATAAATTAAATACTTAATGCATCATCAATTCATGCAATTAAATATTTAATTATTTAATAATACTCACAAATATAATAAAATCCAATTATCAATAAAATAATCAATTAAATCCAAATAATCAATTATTTGATTTTAATTAAATTTCATCAAAATAAACTTAGGACATAATCAATATTAATTTCCAAGTACTCAAATAATTAACTTTAATTTAATTTCCTCAATTAAATCCTAGGAGCATATTTAATCATTAAATTCAACTATGCACTTAACATTGATATTCACATAAAATAATCTAAATAAACATAATTCAACTATAATCAATAAATGAATAATCACATAAAAATCACCTACAAAACCACATATCAACTGAAACCAAATGACATAAAATCAAACAAACACAGGAGAAGGGATCCACGAATTCATGCCAACCAGGTGAATTCGGGTAGGGTAGTAAGATTGACACTTGTCCAATCCTAGGACAATAAGGCTTAGGTTAGGGTTTTGGGTCTGTGTATTATCTCCCCTCTTTACCATTGAGATGAATATTTGTGGGCACGCTCACTCCTACCAATTTAGGGAAGACGATGCCCTGTACCTACAAACCTGTCATCATAAGATGAGGTATGTACATACAATAATATATAACAAAAAATGATATGTTATGGTCAGTCATGTGGATCTTGACTATGCGAGTAACTATGCCTCCGTCCTCTACCAAAAAAACATGTCAAACAAGTGCAAAAACATGATAACCATACACATGCCAGTATGGGATTAGTACCATAAATCAAAATAAAACATAACATAACATCAAATGATATCATCATCTAATCTAAGAAATAACCTGATACACATTCAATGAACAGAAATCCATAATCATCATTTATTAACATATTAATCGATCACATCCAAAAGTGACCTAAAATAATTTGGTCTTACAATTGAAACATAAAGAAACCTAAAAGAGAACTATGGGCGGGGTACTACACTATGGGTAACACACTTGCTTCATCCATCATTGCCTAGTCATTGGTGAATCATTAGTTTGCAAATCCATCTTTCATGTCCTATACCTTGCTAGACATTGGGGACAAATTCAATGTGATCTTGTTTGAGAACTAGTAATCTCTAAAAATCTATATAAAAAAAAGTAAAAATGTTCCTCAAATAATCCAAAGAAAAACATAAAAAATTTCTAAAATTAAAAAACATCAAAAAACTTTAAAAATCCAAAAACATCAAGAATCTTTTAAAAAGCCAAAAAAAAAAATTGAATTTTTTTAAAAAATCTAAAAAATTACAAATCTGAAATTACTCTCAAAAGTTGCATTGCCCAACAAAGCACTATCTTTTTCAAATCAAAATGGGGGCACCAATCCAAATTCAATGAGCTTAGCAAAGCAAATAGCAATTGGCTCAAATAATTACATCAAGATTGAAAAATGGCTACACTTGAACTTCATGATCAATATCACATTTCAAACATCCAAATACTTGATCTAATCAACAACATTTGACAAATCAAATCAAACATCTCTAAATCATCAAATCAAATCAAAATCTAAAAGGCTTAAACATAACTAAGGATCAAAGTGGATGAAGTTTTTGAAATATGGATCTACAAACAAAAGAAAAAATGTTCAAAGTGTTACTTAATTTTTGGAATCATGTCTTTTTAGCAAATCGATGAAGTCTTGAACTAGATGAGTGATGATGAAGACATGATATTTTCTTGATTTCTTCTTGAGTGCTTGTCAGGTTGATTCATAGCAGTATGCAATTTCATCTAATGACATTATCATCAAAGAATCATCAAGGACATTTGTATATGAAAGGGATCAATTCTTTGTCTATTTACTTGAAATTGTTAAAATCTGAAGAAAGAGGTATTCATATCATCATGGTTAAACCAGTGAGGGTTGTACCAATTTCATGTTCCAAAATATCAATGATGAAAATAAGCTTCCAAATTTTGAATAATGATAGTTAGCTGCATACATCTTAGATTAAATGCATTTAAAGTATTTGCCTTTCTTAGAATAAAAACAAAATTGCAAGAGGAAAGCTAAAGGGGGTAGAGTTATCATCATCAAAAGACCAAATCAAGATACATCAAATGATCAATGATATCATCAATGGTACATCATCAATGTCTATAGCAGAATAAATCAAGGAAATATACATCATCAAATGTCCATCAATGTATAATCAAAGTCCTGATCAACATAATCAATGCTTGAAGTATCCATAATAAAAAATCATGCTCAATCTGATCATCAAAGGTACATCAACATCATCAAGATACAAGTACATGCAAATCATGATCCGTCAAATGATTCATGCTTCATCAAGGATATCATCAACAATCAATCATGCTAATCAAATAGGGGAAACCTAATCCTGTTCATCACCTTCTCTTCTATGAATCCATAATTTTGTATCATCTAATCATATCATGTTATATCAAAAATCAAGTAGTCAAATCATCCAAGTGATCATCTAACGTCAATCAAGTTATCCTATCATTCATTTTCTCATCTCAAGCGCATCAAATCTCCTAACTCTTGATCTTGAGGAAGGAAATCATTGTTTTGTCTCTCTAGATCTTGAGAGCAAAATATCAACTCATCAACTTATCCTATCAGATTGACATCAACATCAACCAAGTGATTCTGACTGACATCAAATGATACCAAACCATCATAAACTTATCTGGAGCATCAACAACATCTTATCAATCAAATATTTTATCATCAAATTCTCTCATGATCGAGGCATTTTCAAATTTCTATATTGGGAAACAAATCAAAATTTCCCAATCTCAACCAAACCAACCACAATCATTTCAATTCATTTCCTGAGGGGGCATACCATCAGATAATTAGCAGTATCATCATCAAAAATCAAGAGACCAATCATCAAATCAAAGAAAAAGCTTTTATCAGAAAATTTTTTGTAATCAATCGAATGGGGCATCACATCAAGATCAATCATCAAATCAGGGATTGAATCATAATATTTCATCAAATTCTAACATCATATCGAAGATCCATCATCAGAATGATCATCAAAGAATGATCACCAGAACTACATCAAGAGTGTCACATCATCAAATCTACATCAATCTCATATAAGGTATCAAGGATTGACCATTGAAAGACATCAAAAGAACATCAAAGATTGACCATCAATTGAATCAAGACCTACCATCAAGCAATATCAAAGTATTTTTTGAATCAACATGCTTCACACATCAACTCAAAGAGGGGCATTTGTAATCACCTGAAAATGGACAAAGATGAATTTTATGATAAATCAAGTTGAATCAAAGAAAATCAAGGACATAATTGAATCAATTGAATCACAAGGCATAATTAGCCAATCAAAATTAAAATCAAGTCCTAATTCGAGATAAATCAAAATTGAGAGCATTTTAATCAAGTGTAATCAAATCAAAGTACAATTAAATCAATTAATTGTATAGTTTTGGATGAAATCAAATTCAACCCATTCAAGGGGTACATGGCTAAACAAATCAATTTAAATCAATTAATAAATCCTAATTTCACTCAACAACCACCAAAGGGAGGAAATTCAATCAATCAATAGGATTTGAGGAAAGGCATTCACATGGATCAAGCCAAATTCAATCTCAATCACTCAAAGTGAAAAAGAATCTTGTCCATTGATCTTGTCTACTTGTCCCAAGCTTTGAGGACACAAACTTTGCATTGTCTTCAAAGGGTGGAACCAATGACTCAACCAAGGCTTAATCATGATCAACTACACTACACCACCTACCATTGGGAAAATCTATAAAAGGAAGACCAAAATCCTCATAATGAATAACCACACATCTGAGAATTTCATTGAACCTCTTGCAATTTGAGCTTAGAAAGGAAATCTAGATTTAATTTAGATTTCAATTTGGAATTGAACAATTAGCTTTAGCTTTAATCATTTATCTTTCTCATTCTAGGACCGTCATTAATGAGAGCTTTCTGAGAGCTTTGCATTAACATTCTTAGTTAGAGAACCATAGGATGCTTAATTGTCAATTTCTAGCTTAGATAGATTTCTATATTGTGGTTTATTTAGTTTTTATCTCAATTATTGTCAATACTAATCCTATGAAGATACTATTTCTCGTATACACTATCTTCAATTTTCCATTTCTTATTAGTCACTTTTGTAACATCTGAACATGTAGCTTCCATAGATTTTGTAGCCTCTTTTGTACTTTTTTTTATTCTTTCTTCTCAGTCACCTTGTCCTCTTTCTTCTTTGTTTCTGCTTCTACCTTTTATTTCTTAGGGCTCCTTGATTTTTTAGATCTTGTGGATCTCCTAGGTGTGCTCGTAGGTGCAACCTCTTGTGCTATATTCTCATGTGTAGTTGATAAATCAATTATGTTAGGAGTAGGACTTATTGTCTTTTCAACTTCAGAAGGATGAGGTGCCTCAAGTTCCAAGCTAGAGGATCCTTCTGTCATCTTTGTCCTTACTTCTCTCATCTACTCCTTTGTAATTTCTTCCTTCATAGTAATGTCATCAACTATTTTCTCAATCTTTCTTTTCCTTGTTCCATTTTCATGTTCCTCTTTAACTTATTCTAACTTCTCCAAGTAAGTTCCACATCTTTCTTCAGATGTATCTATCTCAACTGCTAGTACATGTTCAACTTGCATTATGAGAACCTCAGAACTGACCTCATACCCCATAGGGTAGCACCATTCTTTCTTGGTTAAACTTCCTCAAAGCATACATAGTTTATTTCAACTATGAAAAAGATTGTCTTTGTATTTCTCAACTATCTCCTAAGGTATCCTATACCTTTCCTTTATTTTCCTTTGAAAAAAATTTAGTCATTGCAAACATTTCACCATCTACCCAATTTTTATCTTGTCTTCGATATCTTTATGATATTTGTATACCAATAGGTACACTATCCTTCCATGCCATAGGGTGCATTCTAGGAAATTTGTGCTCAATGTGGATGTACATGTGGACCAAAAGTGAACTAAACCTGAATGCCTTTAACTTATCTTTCTTGATAATCTTCACATTCTCCAAGAACTGCTGTGCAAGGATTTTGCATAAGTTATATTTTTTTTTCCTTCACCATTCTGTAGGCCATCATAATTACTCCCACTAACAAAAAATTAGGTTTGTTTCTATAGTACAACTTATATCCAATTTCCATTGCTACCAATCTCACATCTTGCTAAAAGATGTCATTCACAGTGATCGCTCTCTTATCCCACTTAGAATGTGTTAGGGTTTCTTCTTGTTTCCTGATGTTTTTCTCTACTAATGGGAGGTCTCCACAGTTGTCCAATCTAGTTATCTCATGAATGAACTAACTACATATCTTAACTGGTTTCTCTCCTATCCAAATAAATTGTTCATGGATTCTTCTTAGAATGATTTTGAGCCATTCAATTTTGTAGAAATCATTAAGGCAAGTTAGGTTAATGATCAATTTCTCTTCTAGATGTTTGAACTCTTCTTTCATTTTACCATTAGATTCTACCATCTCTCCTAATTCCTTTTAGATATTAGCATCTCCTAAAGTCTCATACTTGTAGTGAATATAAGCCCTAATATCTTCAACGTCCAATATGCTGTAAGGGGTTTGCAAAAATTCTCCTTCTGGATCATCCTCACAAGACTTAAATGGGTGCCTCTTAAACTTATACCTCATTCTATCAACAACATCAAATATCACAGGTGCATCTATATCTTCTTGAAGAGTATAAAATCTAAATACCTTTAATACATTGAAATCCAAAACTTTTTCTTCAAATGATCACATGATGTATCTGCTAGATGGTTGTAGTACTTCTTAACTCTATTCTCCTTGGTTGTTGCTAATCAAATAGTGCAAAAATGATATGATTCATGGTTTTTTATCCATAGCAAGATGAGTGAATCCATTAATCATTGGTAGCTCAACTTTGCACACTGTCCAGTCAACTATAATTTCATGATAATAGGATATGAATCTCCAAGTGCTGTGATCACAAACATAAACTCCATAGTGTTTGTACACACCATATCTAAGCTCACATGAACTTATTCCACATAATTAGGGGCTCGATATATTCTATTTTCTACATCCAATGCTCCCTCTAAGGCCATGCAGCCTTCTAGGTCGATGTAGCAATGTAATCATAATGCAAAGACAGTAGTATCTACTATCTCTTGTTTTACCAATGCCTTATTGAAATATTTTACCTTCCATATCTTCTTATCATCTTCATTTTCTGGTTTCTTGAAATGATCCTTAAACTCATCCATGTAATCATTAAGACTTTTACCACTGTCACCAATATTCTTCTTTATAACCATAGGTGGTGGTCCTCTTCTATTGTTATTTCCATTATACCTACAAAAATTTTCTATGTGTCCTAAGTTGTTGCATTTCAAACATGTAGGTGGTCTTCTATTCTAATTAACTTACAACTTACAATACCTTTTAGTATTCCCAAGGTTATTACATTTGTAGCATGCAATCTTGGTTGTTGACTCCTCTCTGATGTAATCTTGTTTATATCTAGACTAATTAGGTTTCCTACATTCTTCCTTTTTGTATCCATATGCATAACAGTTATGACAATAACCAATAAAGGGTTTGAAAGTACCTTTACTTCTACAATCTCTCTTCATGTGTCCAACTTTGTTGCATCCAAAGAATCTACCTCTAAAAGGTCTAATTTGAACTTTAGGTTCATCAGAAGTAGGTTTTTCTTCAATCTTCTCTTCATGTGATTCATCATTAGTCTTAGAACATTCTCCTTCATTGAATCCGATTCTAGTCATGTCTCCTTTAGGTTTTTGTCTCTCTCTTTGTTCATCAATTTTATCACTACTCATGTGTAGCTTCTCAATGTGTAATTTGGATGAGTGAGTTCACCTTTTATGATCTGATTGTACTTCTCCAATTCTTGACATTTATCCTTGTAGTGATCAAGTTCAGTCTTCATTTGTCCTATCTACATATTTGCTTCTTTTAGTGTCTCTTCAACTTTGTATCTTGCATCCTTTTCATGTTAAATTTATTTAATCATCATAAGATTGATTTTATCTTTTTCTTGCTCCAAATTCTTTACTTTATTTGATGTATCATTGTGTGAATCCTCTTTGATCTTATCCATAAGGTCTTGTCTCTGAATTTTTGCAATTTAAAGTTGTTCCTTTAACTTCTTGATGAAACCTTCTACTCTTCTTAATTTGAATTTCAATTCGCCATTCTTAGCCTTTTCTTTGTCTAGGTCATCAAGTGCTTCTTCAAAGTTCTCTTGCAAACTTTCTGAATCCATTCTGATCTCCCTTAAGCTGTTAGGATTTTTCTCCAAGGGCCAATAGCTTTGATATCAATTGTTAGGATTAAGTAATACTGAGAGGGGGGGTGAATCAATATTTCAACACTTTAAATTAAACTTTAGCCAATTGCAAATAAACCATATCAATTCTGAAATGAAAAGAACATAAACACATAAATCATAACACCATTATTTGTTTTTGAGGAGTCGAATTCAGATATGTAGTGTGTATTTTCTTTGGAAAATGTGAATTAAGGATGTCGATCCTTAATTTTTGAAATGGAATCATTGTATACTTTTTTTAGATACCGTGTGTATCTTAACAAGAGTTTATGGAAATAGTTATGTAATTAGGAAAGCCTAATTGGCCGACTTGATCATGTAGAATCTAATAGGGTATATATGTAAGATCTTTTCTTTAGAAAAGATATGGTGAGAATGTATGTGATATAAAGAATATTATAAGAGCTACGAGCTTGTGTCTACTGGATGTGGAGTAGAGGAATACTGGTGAACTTCATTGGAATTGATCAAGAAAAGATAGTTGTTGTCAGATAGTTCAAAATATTGTGCATGTCTTCATATACACTTGTTGCAAACAATGAGTTCTGAAGCTAGATTTAACCTTCTTTGGGTAGTGAGCCCACCCTTCTTTCTTGACTCCTAACAAGGTCTATCCTCTAACAAGGACTATGTATTGAAATGTCTCAATAAGCTCCTAATAGGGCTCAATCTTCTAACAAGGATATTATACTCTCAATACATCATTTGTGGGTGCTAATTCCCACCGGGTTTTTTTTACCTTCAATAGGGTTTCCTCGAGACTAAAATATTATGTTGGCATTCATTGTGTTAATTGGATTTGATATTGTTGCTATTCAAAGTTTAAAGTTTAATAATATATCATACAACTAATTCACCCCCCCTCTTAGTTGTATTGTGGGATGTTATTCCTAACAATTTGTATCAGAGCTACTGGTCCTTAGAGAGAAAGATTAATAGCTTGAGGTGATCTTGGAGATGGTATTCTATAGGAAAGATAATCCAAAATTTGATCCTAAAAATTTTGACAGTTGGAAGAACAAGATGCAAACTCATTTGTTTTGTTTAGGCATTGACTACTGGTTGATTATAAGGTAGCTATGAAGTCTAAGAATGACTTACCATCATCTAGTAAAGATGAGAAGAAGATATTTTCACTTAACATGGTTGCAAGGGAAGCATTAATCAATGAACTCTCTAAAGGACAATTTACCAAAGTTAAAGACCCAGATTCAACATACTATATTTGGAAAAGATTAGAAGCACTATATGAAGGAGACAAGTATACCAAGAAAGAGAAGTTATACAACTAGAAAAAAAAGATGGAGAAACTAAAAATGAATGAGGATGAACACATTAGGGCTTATGTACAAAGAGTTACAAAAGTTGTGGTTGGAAACAAAAAATGTGGAGGTACTTATGATGAAGAAGAAGTTATTGCGAAGATCCTTAGATCATTGACACCTACTTATAAGTTTAAGGCTATATCTATTCAAGAGAATATACCTTTGACTTTGAACTTTAGCAAAGAGATGTTTATTGCAAAGCTAACTACCTTTGAAGCTGCTGAATTGGGAGATTTTGTACCTATAGTTGAATCTAATTTCAAAGCATATGTACATAAGAAGATAGTATTTTCACTTCCAAACACCAGTAGTGAGAACCTAAAAGAAGAACTCGGTGAATATGATGAGAAATGGGAACAGATACAAGTAGAGGAAAGAAAGATGGATGAACTTGTTGCACTGATTGCTAGAAGAGAAAAGAGAGGTAAGGGTAAATTTGAAGATAAGTTACCTTTGAAATATTTTTCATGCAATAAGGTAGGTCATTTTGTATCTAGATTCTCTACAAGAGTTCCTAAGTATAAACCTCAGTTTTTCAAATCTAAGTACTCAAAGGATAAAAAAGTTATTATGCTAGTGAAGGTATTTCTGATGATGATGATTTAGATTGTGAGGAGATTGGATTTGTTGCTATTAAAGATGAACCAATTCATGAGGAAAAGGATTTAGTATCTTATGTTGATAAGAAATATGAATAGATTATAGACAATGGTTTTCACATCATATGACTGAAGATAAAAAAAAGTTTGTTAAATTAGTAAAGTATGATGGTGGTGTTGTGAGGTTTGGAGATAATCTTCCTAAACCTATCATAAGAGTAGGATCTATTACTCTAGATGGAAAAACTAATACTGATAATGTACTACTTGTTGATGGACTTAATAACTTACTAAGTGTTGGACAGTTGATGGAAAAAGAGTTTCAATTGCAATTCAATGATGGTAAATGTTTTATCATAAGTAAGATAGGAAAGTTGATTGCAACCGGTACTAAATCTAGAAGTAATGTATTTGAATTAAATACAATTGGAGCTTCCTATTTTGTTGCAAAGGTAGATGACAATTGGTTGTGGCATAGAAGGTTTTGTCATGCTAACTTTGACAATATTGTGAAGGAAATTTTGATGAATGCAATAAGAGATCTACCAAGGATTGTGAAACCATCTAACACTTTATGAAGAGAATGTGTTATGGGAAAACATACTAGAAGTAGTTACAAAAGAAAATCATATACACCAAAAGAAAAGTTAGATCTGATACATACAGACCTATGTAGACCTAAAAGGACAAAATCATACTATGGTGAAAGGTATTTCATACTTTTTGTTGATGAATTTTCTATAATGACGTTGGCTACTTACTTGAAAGAGAAATCAGAGGTATTTGATAAATTCAAGATATTCAAGGCAAAAGTAGAGAATGAATAAGGTTTAAAGATAAAATGTTTAAGATTAGATAGAGGTGGAGAATTTACTTTAGAATTATTCAATTCATACTGCAAAGAGCATGGAATACAAAGATAGACATCTTCTCCTAGGACTCCACAACTGAATGGGATAGCAGAGCAAAGAAACATGACTATTCTTGATGCTGCTAGGACAATGTTGCTTGAAGGAAATGTATCTCATGTGCATTGGAGAGAGGCTATTGGGACAATGGTGTACACATTGAACTAAGTTCAAATCAAAGAAGGTACAAATAATACCCCTTATGAATTATGGTTTAATCATACTCCTACTGTAAAATATTTTAGAAAATTTGGTAGAAAATGCTATATCAAGAGAGATGATGAGATACAAAATTTTAATGCTCAAAGTGATGAAGGAATTTTTCTTTCTTATTATACTAAGAGAAAGACCTACAATTTTTTTAATCTAAGATTAAGAAAAATGATTGAAAGTAACAATCTGAAGATAGATGAAAGGTTTCAGATATAGGAGAGAATGTATGACTATAATCAGGTTATAGTGATCAAAGAGGCTACTGCTACAAAAGAAGAAGAAATTGTTGAGACTAAATATGAAAATGAGATCTGTGATAATGACATAGATAAGGCTACTGAGGTTCCTAAAACTCTGAGGTATGTAAATAAAAATCATCCCGAAAAGAAAATTATTGGTAATAAAAATCAAAGAGTATTGACTAGATCAAAGGTTAGAGAATAAATTTGTTTGATTTCTCAAGTTGAACCAAAGAATAGAGATGAACCTTATAGAGATGAATCTTGAATAAATGCGATGAAAGAAAAGTTAGATCAGATAAATAAGAATAAAAATTGAGAATTGGTTCCTAGACCTAAGAACAAAAATGTAATAGGAACTAAATGGGTTTTCAGAAACCAAATGAATGAAGGAGTTGTAGTAAGAAACAAAGCAAGACTAGTTTGTAAAGGCTATTCACAACAAAAAGGCATAGATTTTGAAGAGACATTTGCTCCTATTGCTAGAATAGAAGCTGTAAGATTATTCTTGGCTTATGTTGCACATAATAACTTCAAAGTGTATCAGATGGATGTGAAATTTTAATTCCTGAATGGGGATCTTGAAGAAGAAGTGTATATAGAACAACTTGATGGATTTCCTTTATGCGAAGATGGAGACATGGTATGCAAGTTGAAGAAAGCTCTGTATGGGTTGAAGCAAGCTCCAAGGGCTTGGTATGCAAGGTTAGACAAGTACTTACTTTAGCTTGGATTCAAAAAAGGTAATGTTGACAGTAATTTGTATTTAAGAACTAGTGAAGATGGAGTCTTGATAATAGAAGTCTTTGTTGATGATATGTTTGGAGGAAATGATGACCTATGTGAGAAATTTTCTAAGGAAATGTAAAATAAATTTGAGATGTCCATGATATGTGAAATGAATTTCTTTCTTGGACTACAAATAAATCAGAGAAAAGATGGCATTTTTATTTCTCAAACTAAATATCTCAAAGGAATGTTAAATTTTTTTGGAATGGAGGACTATAAATTGGTTGGCACACCCATGGTGACTAGCAATAAGCTGACAATTGATGATCAATCAAAGTGTTCTTTTCAGACCAAGTAAAGATCAATGGTTGGAGGGTTAAAATATCTGATCCACACCAGACCAGATATTGCTAATGTTGTTGGGATTGTAGCTAGATATCAGGTAGAACCCAAAGAGACACACCTAGCTGTTGTGAAAAGGATACTAAGATATCTAAAAGGAACAATAGACTATGGCTTATGGTATGATAGAAATGATAGCTTTGAACTTCATACTTATACTGATGATTGGGCAGGAAACATTGATGATAGAAAGAGTACTAGTGGTGGTACATTTTTCCTTGGGAAAAAGTTGGTTTCAAGGCTAAGTAAGAAGCAAGATTGTATAGCTCAATCTACTGTGGAATCAGAGTATGTTTCTACTACTATAAATTGTACTCAAATTGTTTAGATGACACAAATGCTAAAGGACATTGGAATAAATTTTGATGAGCCCGTGATTATCCATAGTGATAACACTAGTACAGTGATTAATCAAAGAATCTAGTGATGCACTCTAAAACTAAACATATTTCTATCAAGTATTACTTCTTGAGAGACAAGGTGGCAGAGAAGGAAATAAAATTATAGTATATCAATACAAAGGAAAAAATTGAACACATCTTTACAAAACCTTTTCCAAAAGATACCTTTGAATATCTCAGAGGTATGCTTGGGATTTAGGCCCCTCCCAATCTAAATTAAATGATATAGGGATACATCAGTCCAGAGGTTTTCAGAGCCTTATCATATTCTGGACTGCATGTAGGGATCTACTCCTCAGGGGGAGTGATCGTGGAAGAAAAGTATTGGAGAAAAGTTGATGGCTCATGGAACCCTTTTCCATTGTTGTCAAAGTGGGAGTATTGCTATGAGAAAATTCCTACTATATGGGGAGATTCTATGAAGGAATACTTCATGGTTATAGGACTTTTGGATCAATACAAACCTTGGGATGGATTTTACAATATGTTGATATTAATACCAAAGGAGGAGATTGTTGGATATTGCTAATGCATTGTGGAAACGATTGATACATTTAATATGTTTAATCACTACATTGAGTGATGCTAGAGCTACTGATATTGCCATTAGTATTTTGTTCCTAATGTCAACATATGTTTCTATGAAGAGTATAGCTTGCTAATGATAGTGTATGGATACTGTACAGATGTTTTAGAATGTGTGAAGATAGATGTGAGTACATGAAGATGTTGTGATCTTAAATCCAAGATCACATCATGTAATTGAATAGGGGTGAAATGAAGGTTAACAATGCATCTAACATTCCCCTAAACATGTATAATTTGAATTGAATTGACAAGTAATATAAATCTAGAAATGATTGAAATTAAATAAGAGAAGGTACATACCTCATAATGAAACCAACCTAGAAATACCTATTTTCTGATGCCTATGTATAGTTTCAAGAAATTCTGCAACTAGATCCGGAACCAAAAAACTGTAACGGAGAAAACCCAAAAAAAAAATTTCAGTTCCAAGGGAGGTCAACCTTGACCCAGATAGTGGAGCACAATCTTACCCTAGGACAAAATCTTACCCCCCCCCTAAAGGTTGACCTTGACTTGAAACAACTCCAATGGAAATTTTGTTCATAGATCCCAAAAGTTTGATGAAAAGGGTACTCAGATCCGCTCTGCAATTCTCAAAACATTGAAAAACTCACAATCCATAATTGCTACCCCATGATTTTATCTTTGAATGCTTGAATATTGATAATGGTGGATCAAGGAAGAAGGAATCTCTCTTTCTCCTAATAGATGTCCACAATGGTGTGTTCACAAAAATGCTTGATATCAACAATGGCTTGATCTTCTATATCATCCTCTTGCAATCTTGCATCTTCACTTCACCATTGATTGCTTGCTTGAATCAATTGTGTCTCCTTGTCTTGTGATTGTGAAAATGAAGGCAAATGAGATTCTTTATATAGAGGTTTCAAGGTGAGGCTCCTAGAGTAATGTGAGGACCCATAATTTAAATTTCACCTCGAATTATGGTCCAATCACAATAACCAACTAAGGAGGGAAAATAATTAAATGAATTTCAAATTAAAACCCTTCTACATTCAGATCTGAAAGTTTGATATTGATTTTAGGGTCCTCCGGGACCAAAAATTGAAAAGGGGCATCAAATCCTGATAGAGGTCAAGGATGACATCAACTTTGCCCTAGGTCAGAGTCAACCATGACCCTAACCTAGTTCAAAGTTAGGCTCGATCTTGACCTAGGTCAGGTCGACCTTGACCTTGACCTAGGAGTCCATATCCAGTTAGAATAGAAGACAAGAGGTCTTGGGGATGCTTGGAGACCTAGAAAAGATAACAAAATAGGGCAGCATGTTAGAGAAAGGCACAAATTCCTATGATGAACATGATGAAGGCTAGGAGGACCTATACCTATATCCTACCTAGAAAATAGAGCCACAAAAAAGGGAAATTAAGGAGAATCCTCAGGATCCTAAACCTAATTTCACCTAGAATGAAGGAATCAAGTGCAAAATGCATCCTAAATGAAAGTTTATCATTATAAATGCACTAAAAGGGGGTGCTAAACTCATCAAGATGGAAGTGCTTCCATTTTAAGATGATACAATAATTTTTCATATTGGATGAGTTATAAATGTTTTGGTAAAGATTGGCTACTGAATAGTAACAGTGGAAGCTAACAGAGCGAGTCTTTGTGTTTTTGGTATATCCATAGAAGATATGGATTTGGTGTATGTGAGCTTAAGAGATGAAAGAAAATACATTGAAGGATCATTGATCAGTGCAAGGTATGAAATGATGGATGACATTAGCTGTGGCATGTGATTTGGAGAACACTTTTTTGGGAGATGACTTCAAAGATGTAGAGTGCATTTTGTTTAGAAAATATGAATTAAGGATCTCAGTCCTTAATTGTTGAAATGGAATCATTTTATACTTATTTTAGATACTGTGTGTATCTTAATAAGAGTTTATGGAAATATTTATGTAATTAAGAAATCCTAATTGGCTGACCTGATCATGTAGAATGTAATAGGGTATTGTATCATCTTAAAATGGAAGCACTTCCATGTTAAAAGAATTTAGCCCTCTGATTAAGTGGCCTGGGGTCATGTCAAGTGCCTTGATTAGGTCTTTTCATGGATCTAGTTGTTTCCCCCTGTTATACTTCTCTCCCCCTATTTGTAGCCTCTTTTTGACAACTTTCTCTGAGAAATTGAAGACTTTAACTTTTTGGGTCAAGGTCGACCTTGACTCTAACCTAGGGAAGAGTCAAACTCAACCCTAACCCCAAGTCAAAATTTTAGTTTTTGGAAATTTCAGGATGTTAGGCTTCAGAAATTTTCATTTTCCCACTTTTGAGTCAGTTGTTTTGGATTTTGGAATGGTAAACCCTTAAATTGCATTTAATCTAGGTCCATTTCTAGGGGTTAAGGTTAATTTGGATTTAATTCTCCAATTTTAGCCTCTCTAAAAGTGCCCTAGATCACTATAAAAGGAAGCCCTCTCTCATTTTCTCCATCACATCTCATCTCTCAATCCATTATCAAGCATCTTTTGACATCCATTTTTCATATCTCCATCAAGTGTCAAGAATCATCAAGCAAGATCAAGCAAGCATTCAAGCCATCTTCTCCTTTCAAGTTCTCCTTTGAAGATCAAGGATTCAAGTATTCAAGCCTTTGAAGGGATTTGGTTCAAGCATTTAAGATTGATCTATCCATCATGGTGGTGTGATCTTCCTTCAAGATCCTTTGTTCATCTCCAAGATCCATTCATTCTTCCCTCAAGGTGGATTCCAAGCATACAATCATGAAGGTTTTTATTTGCATTTGCTAATGTTATGTTCAAGCTTTCTTAGCAACATACTTGTTTACATTTTAAACACAATTGCATATGTATTGAATTTCATAGCTTCATTGTTAGATCTACTTCTACTACTTACTAGCATACTCTATTTCAATTCCATTGTTAAGGTTGATTCCAAAATGTGGCTTGACCAAGGAAAACCCCTCATCCAAACAAAAAAACCATTTTTCTTGCTGGTATAGGTACAAGATAGGGAATTGAAGTTTAGATATGGATACCCTTTTCGACAAACTTCTAGGTTCTACGAACATAATTTCCATCGAAGCTATTTCAGGTCAGGGACAACCTTTAGTGAGGGGTAAGATTGTGCCCCAGGGTAAGATTGTGCCCCGCTATCTAGGTCAAAGTTGACCTGACCTCAAAAAGACAAAATTTTTCTTGGTTTTCTCTGTCTCGACATTTCCAGTCTAGAATAGGATGCAGAATCTTCTGAAATTGTACACAAACATCAAAAAATAGTGATTTCTGCATCAACCTTCTTTTTAGATAAATATTTTTATTTTATTTAGTTTGTATGACCATAAAATTTTCCATCACATATACTTCACACCCTATCCATCCATAACCATACCATCAAACACCACACACCTCCCACTCTATTTTATTCTATTCATTTTGGTGAACCACTATTTCACCTTATTCATTTTGGTGAACTCGATAAACTTACCCCTTTTATTTTGTGGATTTAGATGTCCTATTGTGTTATATTTGTGGTTAATCTTTTCTTGCATTAAGATTAGGTTTATTTTATGCTCTTGAATTTTAAATTCAAAAATACAAAAAATCTATATATTCAATAAAATACAAAAACATTTCTTGCATTTCATTTACTATGAAGATTATTAAGATGCTTTGGTGTGTGGTCATGTTCCTTATTACCCTTCTTTTAGCATCTCTTTACCATACCTATGATATTTATGAGAGTATTATTCAATTCATTATGTTGATGATCCTTCATTTTGCACTCGCCTATGCTTTTGTGAAATTGACCGATACTAGTCTTCCTACATTCAAAACTTTCATTAAGGATTCATGTGGTAGACTTATTATCCTCTTGGATTATGTGAAGAATTTGGTAGATGATACACCATCTCCTAATCTTCCTAATTCTAATCCTATCATTCCTAACTTGATTCCTAACCTTCCTATTCCTAATTTGATGCCTAATTCTCCATCTATTCATCCTCGTTCTTCCCATACTTATGATGGAAATCAAGCTATAGTTTAGGATGCAGATGTAAAATACTTCTTTGATTTACCTTCTCCTCTGATTCATGATGATATTAAAGGAAAGGGTGAAGAAAATTCTTCAAAACCTATTATTCCACCTTATACAACCTTTACTCATGAACATGATAAACAATCATCTTCTGTAGAAGATTTACATGATATGTACACTACATGATATAATATGATAACTAAAAAAGGTTATAGAGGTTTAGGGCTTGGAGTTAATGAGCATGGTATCAAGTATCTAGTTCATATACCCTTTAAACAAGATCTACACGGTGTTGGTTGTTCACAATTTCAAGTCAAGGTAGGTGATGTTGATCGTCATCCTCCTCTTCATATTATTCTCCCTACACCTAAAATAGATAATTCTAATACTCGTCAAGATGTAGCTAAGAAGGTGTATGTTTAATTAATGAATTCCAAAAAAGAAATCTTTAAATCTATACCAAAAGATGCTTTATCCAAGTACAAATCTCCTTTTCATTATAGTAATACACATTTACTTGCTGATTGTAAACATTTCAAATTATATGTTAGAGAAAGAGCCACTTTAGGAATTATATCTCACTCTCGTGCAGTTTTACAATTCCTTCATAATTTTGATATAGGGGATTCCCCTTGTTCTGATATAATATAGATCTCTTCTCCTCTTGTCTCTAGATTGGGGAGAAAGAGGTGTATTTCCATCCAGTCTACTAGGATCCATTAGGCCTTTTATTGGGCTTAATTGGTATTCTTTCTTCCTATCTCTCTATGATTTTGTATTATGTTTATAATCAATCATAGATTCTATTCAAGATATCTTTTCTAAGACATTTTTTTTGCAAAGGTATCCCTTGTCTTCATCCGTGGAGGGAAATGTTCTTCTTTCTTTCTCTTTGTCTAGGGATCTTCTTTCCTTAGCTTAGTGGTACTTATTTATATTGCAATATTATTTCATCGTATTGACAGATGTTTTTGTTGGAGATTTGCTAGCAGGCTAGTACTGACTGTATGTTTGTCATTGATGACAACATATGGAAAGTAGCATGCATGGAAGCCTTATGTAGTAATATTTTAGTATATGATGTATGGACATAATATCAACATGATATCATGGGAGCAAAGGTTAATTGTTAGTACATATAGTTATATAGTAGCTTGTGTCAGCAGTGTTCCTGAGAGAGTTACAGGAAATGTTCTATGTATGGTTGTCCATATAGTTGTCTTATGGGCATGTGCCCTTGGATATATGTTTCAGACATATTAGTGATGTTAAGTTCATGGACACATGGTCTGATGATGAATGTAAGTGAAGTTATGCGGTCGCTATTCACCAGTAGCAGTTTCATGTGTTTGTTCAGTGGAGATGAGAAAGATTTTATTGGTTCTTGAGTTGCACCTATCTTTGGGGTATGCACCCTTAGATATAAGCTTAGAAGAGAGTTATTGATGTTTGGTTAAGATTGCATGAGTTAATTCAGCTTGAGTAGAAAGATCCAGTTGTTTTGGTAGAGCCGATAGTGTGTAGCGTGCATCTACAATTATCTTATTTGGACAGGTCCCAGAATGTGTTGCGTGCATAGTAGAGCTGACAGAATGTTTGTTGGATTTTTTTATGGTTTCTCTATTATGATTTCAAGGTAGTTCTAATAGGCTAACTTGATTATATCATTTAGAGGGAAGATATTTATAGGTAGTCATTTGTGATTACCGAAGTGTGGTTCATGGTTGATCAAGCAAAGTAGAATAGAGTGTGCGAAGTGTTGAGCTATCAGAAGAAGGTCTATGTGACCAAGTAAATTATTTTTTCTATACATTAGAACTGATCTAGATAGTAGGTCAAAGTGCAATTCACCAAGATCCAGATATAGTGTGTATCTGTTATTCAGAAGGTTGTAGCCTTCACCACTTTGAGCAGTGAGCTCTCGGATAGTGCATCCTCTCCCATAATAGGGATAATTTTAAAAGACTCCTAATAGGGTTTGACCCTTAGCCAGGTCTACTATACTTCATATATTGTAAAGCTACTCCTAACAGGGTAAAAGATCTTCTAACAAGGATCACAAAAAACTAGTGTAGAATATTAGTGGGTATCAAGTTCCATTGGGGTTTTTACCTATTTGGGTTTCCCCGTAACCAAAATATTGGTGTTGTGTTCATGTTTTCTTTCATTGTGTTTATGCTTTATGTTTAAGTATACTTAATTGGATAAAGAATTGAAACTTGTAGATAACTGATTCACCCCCTCCCCCTCTCAATTATCTCTTGGGACTATTCCTAACAATTGGTATCAGAGCCAAGTGCCTTGGAGAGAAATTTTAATAGCTTGAGGTTGATTAGATGGCATACTTCAGTAAATAGAATCCTAAGTTTTATGGAGAGAATTATCTTGATTGGAAGAACAAGATGGAGACCCATTTGCAGTGCATTGGTTTTGAAGTTTTTAATGTAACTATCAAAGCAGTGAAGATCCCTACCCTAGAAGACCTTGGAAAGGATGATGCTATTGAAACACAAAAGGAATTGTTTAATCAAAATGCTATTGCCAAAGAAGCCCTTATCAGCACCCTATCAGATAGTGAGTTTTCAAAGATAAAGAAGGTAGACATCACCAACAAGATATGGAAGTACGTAGTAGACATATTTGAAGGAGACAAGAAAGAAAAAGATGCATGCAGAAAGACTTGGAAGAAAAGATACAATGCACTAGAGATGATTCCTGAAGAAAACATCAGAGCTTATAATAAAAGGATCAATGAAGCAGTTGCTAGAATTAGGAACAATGGTGGAGAAATCTCTGAAAAAGATATTATGGACAATTTGATGACTACTCTCACTCCAGAATATGAAAGCAAGATCAATATCCTTGATGAGACCATGCAGCTTACATCTAATTTCAAGAGAGAGACATTGATCAGCAAAATCTCAGCTTTTGAGATTTCAAGATTGAAGACGGAACCTAAAAGTGAGACAACCTTCAAAGCAACAATTCATGGTATGAAATTTGCAAACACTTCTGGTAATTTTGATGATGATGATGAATAGAAAAATTGAGATGATTTTATTGCTATGATTGCTAAAAGACAAAAGAAAGGAAAAGGAAAATATGAAGGTCAATTTCCATTTAAGTGCTTTTCATGTAATAAGATCAGTCACTTTGCATGTAAGTGTCCTACTAGAGCTAGAAAGTTCAAAAAAGATTACAAGACTAAGTACTCTAAGGAATGTTACTTTGTTGGAGATGAAGTTTCAGATGATGAATCAGGTGAAGAAGAAATTGGATTCATTGCTATTGTAAACAAAATGAATAGTAAGTCAGTTCCTAAAGATGAGAAAGTAAATCAACAGCTAGCATTGATTTCCCAAGCAGATATAAGGATAGACTGGATTATAGATAGTGGTTGTTCACATCACATGGCAGGTGATAAAGGAAGATTTGTTCATCTAGACAAATACAATGGTGGTATGGTTAGATTTGGAGATAACACTCCTAAACCAATAGTTGGTAGAGGAGCCATCACTTTGGATGGAAAGAATAGTACTAATGATGTTCTCTATGTTGATGGTTTGAAACATAACCTTCTCAGTGTTGGATAGTTACTTGGAAAAGGATGTTAATTGGAGTTCAAAGATGACAAATGAATCATTAAAAACAAGGATGGTGTTATGATTGCATTAGGATAAAAGACAAGAAGTAATTTTTTTCAACTCAATTCAGAAGCAAGTTGTTTTGTTTCTAAAGTTGATGACAGTTGGTTGGCGCATAAAAGACTATCATATCAATTTTGATAACATAGTGAAGATAATAAATGTTAAGGCAGTAAGAGATATACCTAGCATAGAAAATTGAGTTGATACTATATGCAGGGAATGTGTGATGGGAAAGCATGTGAGGAATTCATTTAGGAGCAAGCACAATTCAGCAGAGAACAAGTTGGATCTGATTCATATAGACCTATGTGGACCAAATCAAACAAGATCATACTATCATGAAAGGTATTTCATTTTGTTTGTAGATAATTATACTAGGATGATGTGGGTTGCATTCTTGAAAGATAAGTCAGAAGAATTTGATAAGTTCAAAATATTCAAAGCTAAGGTTGAGAATGAATCTGGATTAAAGATAAAATGTTTGAGATTAGATAGAGGAGGAGAATTCACCTCTGACAGATTTTATGAGTACTATGAAGAACATGGCATAAAGAGACAGTTAAGTGCACCTAGAACACCTCAATAGAATGGAATTGCAAAGAGAAGGAATAGGATCATTCTTGATACAATGTGCACCATTATGATAGAAGGAAAAGTTTCCCACACCTATTGGAGAGATGCGGTCAATACTGCAGTCTACACCATCAATATAATTCAGTTAAGGCCTGGCACTGACAAAACACCATATGAGATTTGGTTTGGTAATGTTCCCACAGTAAAATACTTTGAAATCTTTGGAAGCAAGTGTTACATCAAGAGAGATGAAGCAGTAGGCAAGTTTGATGCAAGAAACAATGAAGGTATTTTCCTTGGTTACTCTTCTAAAAGTAAAGCTTATAGATGTTTCAATTTAAGATTGAAAAAGATAATTGAAAGTGCTCATGTTAAGATTGATGAAAAGTTTATGGTTCAAGAAAGATATCATGATTACTCACCCATGATTGAAGAAGAACCCAAACCCTCTTCTAGTGAGAGAGTTATTGAAGAAATGTTTGACAACATTGATGTGTTATTTAATGACCCTGAGACAAGTGAGGAAGAAACTCCTAAGGTTGATGAGTATGCATCAACTAAAGGTCCAAAGTTTACATCTAGAAACCATTCCTAGTAAGACATCATTGGAGATCAGAGTGAAAAAGTCTTAACAAGATCACAAGAAAAGACCTCACCTAATAGTGAAGTGGTATGTTTACTATCTCAGATTGAACCTTTAAGTGTTGAAGATGCTTGTAATGATTTAGATTGGCATGATGCTATGAAAGAAGAGCTTGACTAGATTATTAAAAATGACACTTGGGAACTGGTCCCAAGACCTAGTGATAAGAATGTGATTGGTACAAAGTGGATATTTAGAAATAAGATGAATGAAGATGGTACAATAGTAAGAAACAAAGCAAGATTAGTATGTAAAGGCTATGCACAAAGATAAGGCATTGATTATTCAGACATATTTGCACCTATGAGAAGATTAGAAGCTATTAAGTTGTTTCTTGCTTATGCTACAGTCAAAAACTTCAAAGTTTATCAGATGGATGTCAAGTTAACATTCTTGAATAGAGATCTAAAAGAAGAAGTATATGTTGAGCAACCAGAAGGATTCACCTTATCAGACAGACCTGATATGGTATTCAGACTAAAGAAGGCCCTCTATGGACTTAAGTAAGCCCCTAGAGCATGGTATAAGAGACTATATGGATACTTAACAAAGATTGGATTCAAGAAAGGAGTAGCAGATTGTAATCTATTCATTAGAGAGACATCTGAAGGTTTGTTACTTGTAGCTATATTTGTTGATGACATTATATTTGGAGGTAATGACAAACTTAGTGCTAAATTTTCTAAGGAGATGCAAAATGAATTTGAGATGAGTATGATTGGTCCTATCAAATACTTTTTAGGATTAAATGTGTAGCAGATAGAGAAAGGTATTTTCATTAATCAGTCTAAGTATGTGAAAGAAATTTTAAAGAAATTCAAGATGGATGATTGCAAGCCAGTAGGGACACCTATGATTACTGGATACAAGCTTACAAAGGAAGATGACTCACCAAAAATTGATATAACATTGTACAAGTCTATGATTGGAAAACTGATTTATCTTACTTGGACTAGACCTGATATTTCCAATGTAGTTGGAATAGTTGGAAGATTTGCAGCAGAGCCTAAAAAAAGTAACCTCATGGTAGTAAAAAGGATATTCAGATACTTACAAGGCACTATAGACTATGGTCTATGATATCCCAATTTAGAAAATGTTGAGCTTCATGTGTACACCAATGTAGATTGGGCAGGATGTGTTGATGATAGAAAGAGTACATCAGGAGGATTAGTGTTTATTGGTGATAGACTTGTCACTTGGACAAGCAAGAAACAAAATTGTATTTCTCAGTCAACAATAAAAGTAGAGTATGTTGCAGAAGCCTTGAATTTCTCTACAATAGTTTGGATCAATTAGATGATAAAAGATTTTGGAATTCAGATTGATTATCCTATTGTTATTCACTATCATAACACTAGCACTATCAATATGTCGAAGAACCCTGTGATGCATGCAAAAACAAAGCACATTGAGATCAAGTATCACTTCCTAAGAGAGAAAGTGGTAGAGAAAGAAGTTAAGCTGGACTATGTGAATACTAAGGAATAGTTGGCAGACATATTCACAAAGCCCTTGCCTAAGGATACTTTTGAGTATCTCAGGGAGAAGTTGGGAGTAATTCCCTTCCCTAATTCTGCTTAGAAGAAAGAAGGAAAGGCATCAGTCCTCAGGGACTATTGGAAGGTTGACTACTCTACTTCTAGAGTAGTACTGATGCTTAAAATGAATGGTGCCCTTTTCCATTGATGTCAAAGGGGGAGTAGTATATAGAGTCATGAAAAATAGGATTAATATACTTAGGGGGAACAATATTCATTTATGACAGCACTTCAGTTGAGGAAATGGAGAATGTTGGAAAATATTATAGCAAATGGAGGATTCATCTTTGGGGGAGTTTTGAAGAGGAAATGGAGAATGTTATAAAGATATGTTCATTTGATTTGGTGGTGGTTTTTCATTCCACATGTTTCCATCAATGCCAAAGGGGGAGATTGTTGGAGATTTTCCAGTAGGCCAATACTAACTATATGTTTGTCATTGATGACAACATATGGAAAGTAGCATGCATAGAAGTCTTATGTAGTAAGCTTTCAGTATATGATGTATGGACATGCTATCAACATGATATCATGGGTGCAGAGGTTAACTATTAGTACATATAGTTATATAGCAGCTTGTGTCAGCAGTGTTCCTGACAAAGTTACAGACAGTGTTCTATGTATGGTTGTCCATATAGTTGTCTTGTGGGAATGCGCCCTTGGATATATGTTTTAGACATGTTAGTGATGTTAAGTTCATGGACACATGGTTTGATGATGAATGCAAGTGAAGTTATGTAGTCGCTATTTGCCAGTAGCAATTCCTTATGTTTGTTTAGTGGAGCCGACAGAGATTTTATTGGTTCTTGAGTTGTGCCTATCTTTGGGGTATGCACCCTTGGAGTTAAGATTAGAAGAGAGTTATTAATGTTTGGTTAAGAGTGCATGAGTTAATTCAGCTTGAGGAGAAAGATCCAGTTGTTTTGGTAGAGCTGACAATGTGTAGCGTGCGTCTACAATTATCTTATTTGGATAGGTCCCAGAATGTGTTGCATGCATAGTAGAGCCAACATAATGTTTTTTGGAGTTTGTTATGGTTTCTCTATTATGATTTCAAGGTGGTTTTAACAGGATGACTTGATTATATCATTTAGAGGGAAGATATTTATAGGCAGTCATTTGTGATTGCTGAAGTGTGGTTCATGGTTGATTAAGCAGAGTAGAGAAGAGTGTGCAAAGTGTCGAGCCATTAGAAGAAGGTCTATGTGACCAAGTAAAGTATTTGTGCTATACATTGGAATTGATCTAGACAACAGGTCAAAGCGTAGTTCACCAAGATCTAGATATAGTGTGTATTTGTTATTTAGAAGGTTGTAGCCTTTGCCCCTTTGAACAGTGAGCTCTCAGATAGTGCATCCTCTCCCCTAATAGGGACAATTATAAAATACTCCTAACAGGGTCTGACCCTTAACCAAGTCTACTGTACTTCATATATTGTAAAGCTACTCCTAACAGGGTAAATGATCTTCTAATAAGGATCACAAAACACTAGTGCATAATATTAGTGGGTATCAAGTCCCACTAGGGTTTTTACCTATTTGGGTTTCCCCATAACCAAAATATTGGTGTTGTGTTCATGTGTTTTTTCATCATGTTTATGCTTTATGTTTAAGTATACTTAATTGGATAAAGAATTGAAACTTGTAGATAACTGATTCACCCCCCCTCTCAGTTATCTCTTGAGAATATTCCTAACAGTTTTGAATATGGATAACCTTTTTATGAGAGGTTGTTGTCCTAGCTCATCACCTCTTCTCTATGTTTCAAATTATGTGCTTTATAAACTCTTACCCTTTCTTTGGTGTTAGAGTTTTTTCCCTCTTTCCAAAGATTCCTCTTGCTCTTCTTTGTAGGGGGCTTGATGATTGAATCTTTGTTCCCTCTTGGCTTATCTTTGAAAGATTATAATTTATCTAAAGCACTCCTCTATGGTGGGGGTCTTGTTGATAAGATCTCTTTCATTGAGGATCCTTTTTCCATGAATGATATATCCTTTTCACAATTATCTATACTCTTATATGTAGGGGTCAATACCCCTCGCTAAGAATATGGTATACATTGTTGTTAAATAGGATATCTCCTTGCATTGTGAAGTAGGTATCCTCTTCCTCTTCCTTATCATGTCTAATAGACAACCATGATAAGGAGGGGGGTATATATAGGGTCTCTCTTGTAGTATATTTTTTCAAATTATATGCTAAATCTTGGAAGGTAATGCACATAAGTTGCTAAATCCTGAAGAGACATGCATTTTTCAATTTTCAATATGCTAAATCTTGGAAGGTAACTCACATAAGTTTTTAAATCCTGAAAAGACACACATTTTCAATATGCAAAATCTTTCAAAGATAACACACATAAGTTGCTAAATCCCAAGGAGACACACATTTCATATTCATAGTGATACAAGAAGGTGGATCTATGGATATTCTAGAAGCTATCGAAAGATGCACTATAATTGCAAGAATAGTTTATGGGTGAACTATTAGGTTTGGCCACCTATTTGGCTCTCCCTCCTGTTGGGAGTATTCTTAAATTTTTGAGGTTGTTGTCCAAACGTTGGTTTAGTCCTCTGGTCTATGAAGTTGTCCTAGGTACAGGTGCCAAAATTTCTTCAAAAAATTGTCATAACCCTATTTCAAAAATCCTTACCCTAGGTCTTGTCCTTGAAGAATTTTGAATTCATGTCAAAAACCCTAAAATGTTTTCCATTTTCAAAATAAATCCTAAGTCAAGTACTTCATTTCTTTTCGAGCATTACTTTTTTAAGTCACTTAGGTCCATTAAAGAGCACATGCATTTATTTTTACATGGGGGTTATATTTTTTCCTAAGTCTAGAAACCTAGTGGTATAAATAACATTTCTTATGACCTAATTACCTTGTATTCTAATGTTTCAAGCTTCATCCAACCGTGAATCTTCAAAGAAGATCTAACGGCGGTTGCGTGTTCACATGGAATATTTCCAAGCCATGCGAACATACGAAATAACCATTGATTTTATAACAAATCCTGATGCGGAAACAAGGTGGGACCACTAACAAGCATCTCACAAGTGGCGGCCTTCTATTTGCCAAGAACAGTAGGGCTGGTAACAAAAGAATCTCCAAGGGTTTAAAGCAGTAAAGAGAAGATCGAACGGCTGTCGTATAATCGCAGGGGATCTTTTACACCTATGCGATCATGTGACAGGCCATTGATCTTGCATTGAATCAAGTGAGATTCTCCGGTGAAACCTTTGATAGATGTGCATAAATAATGTTTTCTCATTGGTTAGTGTCAACAAACACCGGTGCTCGGAAAGAAAGAAAGTACCTGACATTCTACCAGGTGTTGCAAGCATGGAATTTCTTTATTGACAAAGGCAAGGTGGGACCAGTGATATAAAAGAAGATAGTGATGGTGAATGCTCACGGGTTTTTGCATGTTTGCATAAGCTTCTTTTAAGCTATGCGATCATGCGAATAGCATTTTATGTTAACGGAGGAAGTTACAAGAGACCGCCAAAAATAGAAAGGTAATGTGCCGATTAGTCACATGTTCACGTGAGTGTTTTTTACGCCATGTGATCATGCGATAGGCCGTTAGATCATCTGCTAATGAGGATCAATAGTTCTCTTTCAAACTAAAGATAAAATTGTGCAAAGTTGAGGCTTCCCGTTGAAGAAGTGACAGTTCACTCTTTTGGAGGAGTAATTGTTTCAATCATGCTAAATTAATTGTTGACAGGACTACTTTAGTGGCTCATATATCAGAATTTCACACAGTTTCAGAAGCACAAAGAGATCAAAAATTTGCAGAGACTTATGCGTGAAGAATTTTGAGGTTTGGCTGCTATTCCTGGGTGGTTTCTGAAAAAAAAGGTTGGTGAAATTCTTGTGTGAATTTCTTCCTTACTAAAAGAATCACAGTTCTATATTTTGTCTATCTTGCAAAGGTTTCTTTTAAAGATAAACCTTAAAATGGCCCCAAGGAAAGAATTGTCAGGTAAAATAGAGTATAGTGAAAGAGGTTTGCACGAAGATTTAATGCAGTTACTTCCCGGCTCTTCCACTACCCCGGTGAAAAACAAGAGTTTGATTCCCAAAGATCCTAGGGTAAAAATAGCAGAAGGTTTATATGACACGACAAGTTTTATTAGAGAGGCCAAAATTGGTACTATCAATGCAAGAGGTGACTCTGATACCACAGGACTAGAATTATTCAAAGTAGGTTTTAAACAAAGAAATGCCCCTCACCCTGCAAGCAATATATGGCAGTCCGACCTAGGAAAACTTGTTGTGCCTAGTGTCTTTTTTGATGTAGATTTGATGACCCAGGTTGCAAAGAATTATGATCCAATCACTAAAGAAATTAGGGATGCAAAGGGAGTGTTATTGTTTAAAGTTTCTACTGAAGAAATCTGGAAGGTGTTCGGGTTAAGTGAACCCTCAGAAAGTTTGGAGAGCATTAACTTTGAAGAACTAAGGCAAGTGTATAATGCACAAAGGAACTATTTTAGAGGCAAGTTGTTGAAGGATTTTTGCACCAAAATTGGAAAAATGGTTGTTGTGGGGCAGAACACTCTGGAGCCTTTTAAAATAGAATATTTTGATCTCAGAGCTAGGGGTGCATATTGGTCATTATGTCAGGTTTTTGGAGAGGATGTTAGTGAAAGGATGCCAATACACTTGATGTGCATGATGATCCATATTTTACATGCACATGCGTCTATCACTTTTGATTTTGCTCCTTTTATTTCTGAATTAATCCATAATGGATTAGTAAAGATTCAAAATAATGAACGTGATAGGCCCTTTTGCTGGTACTCTTTCATAATGTACATGTTTCTATTCAAAGGAGCAAGCTATTTTGAACAAGAAATAGAATTGGTGAGAAAAAAGGATGGTGAAGACATGCCAGTCCAACTATGGAGCCTCACAATGACCTGGGATAAGAAGGATCATAGTTTCATCAATTTTGATAAATGTTTTGCAGCTAGACTCAGGAAGCTATTTGTCTTAGACAACCTAAGAATCCCAAAAGTGTTGGCACAGCTTGTTAGGCCAAACTAGTTTGCTAAGAACCTAAACATCGTACACAATTGGGGAGATGTTATTTTCTACAATGTATCAACTGTTATCAGGTTGTATGGTTTCAGGGGGACCCCTTTTATATTGCCCTATCAAGTACCCCTTAGGATTGGAATTGCAAAGTTCTTGAGGCAATTAGGAGATATTGAGGAGTGTGCCCTCACTAGGAAAGGCAAGGGAACTTTACTTCGAAATGTTACCATTGCCCATCAATTCATAATTACCAAGGGTGGATGGGTTTACATGGATAAAGTTCTGGCTCCATACCATATGGCTACTGCAATTGCTAGAACAGTAGATCTAGAAGGTTTCTATAATGAAATGTTTAAAAAGAGAGCCAAGTGTGCCATGATCAACCATATTTTTAATTTCCTTGAAGATATTATCAGGAATGTAGCAAAGATACAAGAACAAGAGGTTATGAAAGAAAAATGGTTGGTATACAGGAAGACACTAGATTTTATCCAGCAATTTGATTTGGGATGGGATCCCGTGAAAACCATAACTCCAATGGGGAAGAAAATAGGCACTCTCATGAATTGTTTTCAGGATATTTTTCAGACCTTAAATGAGAAGAAGGAAAAGGCTATGAAGGATGATTCAGAAAAGGCTAGACAATTATTGAGCAAGCCTATGTTTGCAAAAGGGTTACCCCTGGGGAGGTACATGGTGCAAAAGAAGACTGGTTATAATGTGGTGATACCAAAATAGAGCCAACAAAAGCAAATGGATAAAAGGGATATCCCATCAACCTCACAACAGGTTGGAAAATGAAAGGAGATTGTGGAGCTCCCCGATTCTCCTCTTCCTCAAACTTCTGAAGATATAATTGATTCTCCACCCCCATCAAAAAGGCAAAGGTTGGAAGAGAGACCTGCTCATGTGGAAAAGGAGTACTCCCCATCACAGTCTCCTATAAGAATTTTTGATGACCAAGAGATTGTAGAACAAGTACAACAAGTAGATGCTCTAGGTCAAATCTTTATGACTTATGAAGAAGTAAATGAGGGAGTGCCAGAGCTACCAGAAGAACCCAAGTTGGATTTAACATCAGGGGAGTTAGCAGGTACTGAACTGGACCCTGTAATCAAGCAAGCTTGTGAAGAATTTTTGGTTGATGACACTTTTGTTAAAACTAGGGCCTTTATGCAATTTCTTTGGAAATTAAACATCAAACAATTTCAAGAAATTTGTGAGAAGAGACATGAAGAGAATCCGAAGAAGGATTTACAAGTCATAGAGGAAGAAGTGAAAACAGAGATGACTACAAAGTTTAAACAAATCACTCCAGAACAAGGAAGAGATATGGTAAAGATGTCAGGAGTACTGATCCTCCTAGAATAGGATATAGCTAATGTAGTAGTGTTTGATGCAGTCAGAAAATAAACCACTCCTCTCCATAGAACTCTAGAGGAAGTAGAACAAGCTGTTAAGGGAGTCACTTTCAGTGATAATCATCAAGCATTGGTAATGTGGTCTTTAAGGAAGAATGAAAGTGATAAAGGAAAGCAAATTGTCAAAGATAACCTCTCAGGGAGTTTAATTGTAAGAAGAGTTACTGATACTTCTTTTGTGGAAGCATCAGGTATGGTAATGGCCATGGCACAATTAACAGCAAAGGTGGCAGAAAAGGAAGCTAAAGAGAAGGAAGAGCTCACTGCAAAACTGGAAATAGTTTTGAAGGTTTATGGTGAGATGAAATAGGGGATTCTTGAGAGAGATATTCTGATTGCAGATTTAAGAAAGAAATTGGGAGAATAGGGCCCAATACAATTATCAGAGCAAATTCAGATAGCTTCCTCCTCTGCAGGGCCTTCCTCATCAAGCCCTATTATTTAACTTCCCCCTTCCCCTTTTCCTCCTTCCATAGATGAAGAGGATATTGATCAAAAAGTAACGGATAGGTTAGGTGAGAAGATAAAAGATGTTGTGTCACATTTTATTGCAAAGGTGAGACCTAAAGAAATATACAAATCTACAAAACAATTGGCAGATGCCTTAGCAATTTTTTAGAAAGAGGTGGCTACTGTGGACAAAATTTTGGAAAGATGGACTCCAAGAAAAGATAATCTGAGGTCATGGTTTGATCAAAATAAGGATAAGTGTGTTGTAAATATTGAGCTAGCAAGTACTTACAGGGTTATCAAGGATCTTTTTGACTTTGAGGTAAATAGGGAGAGTATAAGAAGAAGGTCAAAAATCTTAAGGAAAAGATATTTCTAGGATGATTTCCAAATTTTCCCTGGTCTTATTAAGGTAGATGGGGTAATCAAAGATAAAGGTCAATGGATGGAGCAAATAGATAGACAAGTATTGATTAAAGTAAATGCCATTCTATGTACAGATGATAATAATCTATTGATACATTTTATTGAACTACTTCAAGATGCTAGGTTATACTTTTCTAATGTGAGAATAGAGGTTCATCAGTTGGTTGCTGAGTGGGAAAAGTTCTCCCCAAAGAAAGATGAGGTCCTTGCCTTTCATTGGCCAAGTGAAGAAACCTACATGATTTGGGAATCTACATATCTATCAGAAGATTCAGAAGAAAGGGAAATCAAGTGAAGGAGCGGTAGGTGCTAGTACTCCAAACCTTTGGAGATCAAGGTAAAAAGGGACAAAGATGTCAAGCAAGTTATCATAGACACGAATGTGACACCTGGCCAAATTTGAATTACGTATGGAACTTGATACAGAATTGGAGGAAGAGCGATTTCAAATAGAGGATGATGTAAATTAGCCGGATGGCAGTCATCATTCATGCGAAAAATTTAGCAACTACTCTGAAATATCTTTAGACAAAGTGCCACCTGTGGGATTGTTGGAAATAGATATTTGTAATCTATTGTTGCAAACAACTTTCTCTATTTGTAATCTTGTTTTTAGTGCAAGATCTTTTAACAACCATCTGAAGCTTGTTGCATCTTTTCAAGGATTCCAAGATGGCTGATTGGTATAAGTAGTAAGTCTTTGTTCATTTCAAGAGAGGTTGAAAAATAGACTGTAGAGGCTTGGCTCCATTGTTGAAATCTTAGAATATTTTATCAGATTTTGAAATGTATTGATACAGTGAAATTTTATTAGAATACAATAGAATTCCCTTGCATGATTTCAATTGTCTTCTTGTTTGAATTATGTGGCTTTTGTATATTGAATCTATAAGGTAGTTTTGATATACCATTTACAAGGTATCTGTGATTTTAATCTATAGCTCCTTTCAAGGAAAGGGTAATGTCTTTAGGTAAATCTTTGAGAGCTTAGGAATTTGGCAAGAATTTGATGATCAAATGTGTTTAAGAGAAGATGAATTGTAAGGTGTTTCATTTGGGATTTGTTTGTGTTTCTTTTAGAAGATTTATGTAAGTATATGTTTCACTATTTGACTCTATACCCAAAGATAAGGCACTGGTCTATCCTCGATTTTGCAAAGATCTCACCCTCAACAAAACTTAAATAATAATTTACTTTCGTGTATGTTTGAATGACTGAGAAGATAAAGTTTGTATCAAGGATATAAACTAGTGTTGTTATCCTTTCAAGAAGTAGATCTGACATGGGTTAACCTGCCCAAGTTCAAAGCCTTAAAAGATGAAGGAGTTTATCCTTGTCACACTTGCCATTTTTCTGCAATGAGTGTTTACTTCCATTAATATCATTGTGGAGCATTGAGTCTGAAGATAGGTACACCCGCTTAGGTCTGTTGAGCCCAAAGTAGAAGAAGGAGTTGGTCCTTATCAATTAGCCTTTTCCTTGTAAGAATCCAGAGTTGAGAACCTGAGAGTCAAGTTTGAAAACTATATTGGCGATTGTACATGAAAAAGAGCTAACAAATTGGTGCCTCTACTAAGGAGAACCTTCTGAATAGCGTATAATAGATTAGTACAAATCCTATCTATTGTGCATTTGTAGACCAGTATAGAATAATTTCATTCCCGTGTAAAAGTGGGTGGCGACTCTAAAATCTGTGTTACCAATTGCTAATTATTATAAACTTTGCTAATATTGTCATGCTATACCTTTAGTCGGCCAAGGTACACTAGGTCTTATTACAAGGATCACCCCGAAGATAATATGGGTGACGAGCTCCATACACCAAGTAGGAAACAATGGTCTAGAAGAGGTCAGCATACTGCTAGTTCCCAAGGCCCTTCTCGAGAAAGATCTTGTGTCTCACTCCCTCATGAGTCTTCATCCTCTTTTGATGATCCCGAACATGTCAAGAGGGTTACACCAAGTGTACACATGCAGAAAGAAGTAATCACAGAGGTCACAGAAGTAGGTTATTTCCCTGCAAGAGAAACTCTGGAACAACCAGAAGAAACCTCTGCTATTGAGACCACCTCCTATGATTCTGAGAAGTTGAGAGAAGAGGTGATTGATTTAAGAAAAAAGGATTGTGAACAGCTGGCTGAGATTGCCAATAGGTTGAAAGCAAGGGAACACCAAATCTATGATTTACTCATAGAGAGGTAGGAACTTCTCAAGAGAACCAAGGAAAATGAGACCCAAGTTAGTGATTTAAACCAAGATGTTCAAGGTTTAAATAAGGACTTATTTGGTGACATGGAAGATTTGAGAAAGCAGGTCCAGGATAATAAACCTAAGCAAGGTGAATTTGAGGGAACAGGCCATGTCTTAAGGCAATTGAATCCCTCTGAAATCTAGAGAAATAAGGAGATTATAACTGCTCCCAAAGAAATCCCTGATAAGGGAAAATAGAAATTGGTGGGTATAAATATTAATGAGCCCAAGAAAATTGTGGTTCCTCCTAATGTACATTCTCACACAAGTATAGACTTGGAGAAGGCTAGAAAAGAAAAAGAAGAATTGGCTATTCAACTGGAGAAACTTGAGTTGGAGGCTGCTGCTGATGAAATGAAGAGGAAGATTTCCTTCCTACATGCTAACATGAACACATCCGCTAGTACCTCTATCCCTATCACCATAGGAACAACTCTTTTCAGTCAGCCCAATACTTCACTTCCAAATGCTCAAGCCTTTCACCGTGGACAAACTTTACCTGGACCAGTTCCCAATCAAGTTCCCATTATAGCTAGTGGTATAGTGGGAACTATACCCTGTCAAAATGTTGCAACTACCTCTCTGAATCAACCAAATATCCAAAGATGACCAGTTCATTTGGATAGATATAGGCCTCTATTTTTTGATGGTATTCCTGGCCAACCTAATGTTGTCCCCAATGAAATCAGAAAGAAGATCCCATTATTTACTAGAAATAATGTTATTACCTGTGAAGAGTATTTGAAGTCTTTTACAAATAAGGTCAATGATTATGAAATTGAACATGAAGATGTTATAATGAAACTCTTTGTCCAATCATTGATTGAGGATGCCAGGGATTGGTATAGGGGGTTACTTGAGAACAATATTGCATCTTGCGAAGAATTTGTCAGATGCTTTAAAGAGCAATATGCAGAACATGTCAACTCTAGCTACATGCTCAATGAGTTCAATAATATCAAGAAACATTACAATGAGAGCATGTCAGAGTTTAATAGCCGATTCAAAAAGACTATGTATAAACTATTCCAAGTACTGAGGCTAGATGATGCAGTCTGCATGACAACTTATTTTAATTCTATGGATGGTAAGATGTCTTACCTTTTGAGAGACAAGAATCCCCATACCCTTAGAGATGCTTTTAAGTTGGCTATAAATATTGAGAGTAACCGAAAGGCATCTGGCCAAATGTAGAAAAGGGATGAAGGTAGATTATGGAAAGAAACCAGGCCACAACCTACAAGGCCATCCAAAGAGGAGGATAGAATGGACAAAGGGCCTGGTAACACTAAAGATTTCCCAGAAAGGTTTGATAAAGGTGGTAGAAACTTTCAAGATGTGAGACCTCCTTATCAAAGGTAGGACAAGGCCCCTAATCTGAGAGATATGCCTTACAAAACAAATTGGGAAGATGGGAGGCCTATTCCTGATAATAATGAACCCCAAAAGGGAAGAGATACACTAGATCCCTTGAAGAAAAATATAGCACATAATGTAGAAAGTACCCCTTGGTGTGTGGCCTGTAGTATGCCCCACTCACCATTCCAGTGTGCTATTGCTTAGGCTCTGGGAGAAGAGGCCAGTGATTCATATGTAGGAGATTATGAAGGATCTAAAAAGCCTGCTATTAACATGTTTACTACTGAACTAATGGAGGACCTTGAGTCCTCAGATGATGAATTTATTTGCCCTGATATTGATCATAAGAGGAAGATTTTCTCTAATTATGAACAACAAATATTTACTCAGTCTGATCAAGAAGAGTTTGATAATGATGAATATAAGACTCACATGGTAGAATCTGGGTCAGATGAAAGACAATGGAGAAAGCCCAGTGAAGAAGAAATTAAGAGTTTAACTGTGGCTGCTATTACACAAGCAAAATCCTCATACAATTTGAGGAATAGAAAGGTAGGTAATGATCAGGGAGTCCCTAGATCAGTGTTTGTCAAAAGTAATCCTCAAAATAAGGACTCCCCAAAGCCCAATATTGTGAATAGTAAAGATGAAGGGTTTGAAGCTGAAAAGAAAGGGAAACAAGAAGTTACTGTCAACAAGGTGAAAAAGAAATTTGGCAGGTCAAAGGATCACCTTGATTTTTGTACTCACTCCCCTACTTTTGATGTGAGACATGCTTTGTCCCAAATGAAGGTTTCCATTCCTCTGCTTGAAATGTTGAAAATAGAAGAGCATAAAGCAGCAGCCCTGGCTCTCATAAGTGAGCAGAGAACTAATCCTATTTTACAAGATGAAGGAAAATCCCTGGACAAGCCAATTGTAATTAATGACATCTCTGATGTATGTGTTGGGACAATTGTGACACAGGAACCCTCTTCTATCAATCCTTTCTATGTTACTTTTCTTGTAAATAATATTTAGCTGAAAAATTGCATGATTGACTCTACTGTTGCTACAACTGTAATGCCTTACCAAGTGATGAAGGAGTTAGGATTGCAAGTTGATACATCTAGTGGAAGGTGTTATGCCATGGAAAATAGGGCAGTACCTATTGTAGGGAGCCTAATTGGAATTGAAGTGAAAATTGCTGCATTCCTAGAAGCCACATATAAAATGGATGTGGTTGTTGTTGATACAAAACCTCACTATTATCAAGACAATGGGCTTCAGCAGTGGGTGGAAAGTTGCAACTAGATTTATCATATGCTACCATCCCAATAAATGGAACTGAGGTAAAGTTGTACAGGGAGCCCCATTCTTCAATCATGATTGAAGTGGCTGCTCCGGAGGATCTAAATTGTTTTGGAGATATTGACATGAGCAATTTTGTGATTGAAGAAATAGTACCTCAGTTAAAAAACATAGAACCAATTGTGGATGAGTTGATTTTGTAGCAAGATGGGCTTTGGAAAATGTTCTTTGATGGTGGATGCTCCAAGGAAGGATCAGGAGCTGGTGTGGTATTCATTTCCCCATCAGGTATTACATTTAAATACTTTTTCTTGTTAACTTTTGAGTGTACAAATAACACTGTCGAGTATGAGACTTTGATACTGGGGTTAGATATGGCCATAAAATGTGGTATTAAATCTTTAAAAGTTCATGGTGATTCCCAGTTGATTATAGCCCAAGTGAGATCTCAGTATGCTTCTAAAGATGAAAAGTTGAAATTGTATAAACATGCTGTTTGGGATAGGCTAGAGTTTTTTGATGCTTTCAATTTGCTTTGGGTAGAAAGATCTAATAATATCATGGCAGATTTTCTTACAAATGTTGCCCTTAAGAGTGAAGATATAACCCTCATTGGTGTGTCTATGTTAGAAGTCAAATCTAGGCCTGCAGTGCCTGACAATGTATATAATTGGCAAGTTTTTGAGGATGACTTACATATCCTTAGGTTCCTTCAAAGCCTTGATCAATATGATGGTCAACAAATAGATCTTAATGAGATACAACAGTGTGTTGAGGGAAAATAATGCATCATGGGGAATGAGATAGTGCAGTTGCCATCCAACCACATACCTAAAGGGTTAGTAGAATTGGAAGGAATGTTCAAAATAAATGATGGTTTTTTGTCTCAGAAGTCTAACACTAAAATGAAGAACTTAGAGGAAATAAACTTGGGTTCAGAAAACTCCCCACAAATGGTATACATTGGCAAGAAACTGAGTAAAGAGATTAGAGGAAATTTGATAAGACTTCTGAAAAAGTACAAGCATGTATTTGCTTGGTCCTATGATGACCTCAAAGCTTATAGGGCTAACCTGTTTCAGCATGAAATTCCTCTAAAAGAGGAAACCAGGCCTTTTAGACAGAAGTAGAGACCCATTAACCCTTTATTGGCTACCAAGATGCAAGTTGACTTGATAAAACTAAGAGATGCTGGTATTATTGAACCAATTAGGCACTCAACTTGGGTCTCGAATCTTGTGCCAGTAAGGAAAAAGAATAGTGATATTAGGCTCTGTGTTGATTTCAGGAACCTGAATGTAGCTTCACTTAAGGATAACTATGGATTGCCCAATATGGAGGCTATGCTGCATAGGGTGACTGGATGTGAACTCTTGTCAATGATGGATGGTTTCTCCGGGTATAATCAAGTGCTGGTCAAAGAATCAAAACAATTTAAGATAGCTTTTACAACCCCATGGCGAACATATGTATATGTTCGCATGCCTTTTGGTCTAAAAAATGCTGGAGCAACATTTCAGAGAGCCATGGATGTTGCATTTGAGGAATTGATAAATGTTTTAATGGTTGTTTATCAAGATGATCTCACTGCTTATTCCAAGAAAGCTGAGGATCATTGTTCCCATTTGGAGAAGGTCATTCTTAAGGCCTTAGAATTTGGTGTGTCCTTGAATCCCAAAAAGTGTCAATTTGTTGTGACAGAGGGGAAGTTACTTGGACACATAGTGTCAAAAGAAGGAGTCAAGATTGATCCTGAAAGAGTAGAAGCAATTCAAAAGGTCCCTCCACCAAAGAACATAAAAGGTGTCCAGTCATTTTTGGGACAGATTAATTTTGTAAGAAGATTTATTGCTAACTTTGTAGAATTGGTCAAGCCCATAGTGAAGTTCCTAAAGAAGGATGTGAAATTTGATTGGAACCTTGAAGCTTACCAAGCTTTTGCAAAAATCAAACAAGCAATTCAGGAGGCCCCAGTTTTGGTATCCCATGATTACTTGAAACCATTTTCTCTATTTTCTTTTGCATCTTTTCATACTATTGCAGCCATCCTTTTGCAAAAGGATCAAGAAGGGTATGAGCATCCTATAGCCTTTTTCAGCAAATCATTACAATCTGCTGAATTAAATTATGAACTAATGGAAAATAAAGCCTATGCACTTGTGAAGGCAGTCAAAGCTTTCATACCATATTTGGTCTGTGCAAAGGTTAGTGCTTATGTGCCTCATGCTGCAGTAAAGGATATCTTAACATAGAGTGAAGTCACAGGAAAGAGGTGCAAATGGATAAATAGGATTCAAGAGTTTGACCTAGAAATTTATATTACAAAATTGGTGAGAGGATTGGGACTTGCTAAGTTAATGATTGAGGAAAATATGGACCTTGTTCAAGTAAATAATGTTGCTGCTAACATTGATATGATTACTATTATTGAAATGCAACCCTGGTACAAGGATGTTTTTTATTTTATTAAAAATGCTAAATGTCCACCTGATTTAAATGATAATCAAAGAAGGAGTTTGAGATTGCAAGCTCAGAGATATGTGTTGATCCAGGGTGATTTGTACTAGAAGGATAATGATGGTATTTTACTCTTTTTTTTGGATAAGCATCAATCAGAGAAAATGTTAAAGGAAATGCACTCTGGAATGTGTGGAGGACATCATTCTGCTCAATCAATAGCTCATAAAATCTTAAGAGCAGGATACTATTGGCTTGTGTTGTTCAAAGACACTCATTCTTATGTGAGGAAATGTGAACCTTGTGAAAGGTTCTCTAAAAAATTGAAGTTTTCAGGTGCATTATTATTGAACCCCGTGGTTGTAGAAGCTCCTTTTGCAATGTGGGGTATGGATTTTATTGGAGAATTCTTTGAGAAGTCTAGTGGGGGGCATAGTCACATTTTGGTGGCTACTGATTATTTCACCAAATGGATTGAAGCCATCCCAACCAAAAGGGAAACCAGTGCTATTGTGATCGAGTTTCTGATGAAAAACATAATTACTAGATTTGGTGTTCCTGTTAAATTGGTTGTTGACAATGCTATGAGCTTCAAGTCACAGGAGATCACTGATTTTTGCTCAGAAATGGGCATAGTATTGTTTTACTCGTCCCCTTATCATCCACAAGCCAATGGATAGGCTGAATCTAGCAACAAGAGTACTTTGTAGATTCTAAAGAAAACCCTGGAAAAGAATAAGAGAAGCTGGCATGTAAAATTAAAGTTAGCACTATGGGCTGATAGGATTTCTAAGAAGAGGGCTACTGGTAAGTCCCCTTTTGAAATGGTATATTGTGCTAAATCAAGATTGCCAGTAAATAACCTCCTTCTGATCTATAAGTTTATGCAAGAAGAGGACATGGAAATCAGTGATCCACTCCAGGAGAGAATGGTTCAGCTGATTGAATTAGATGAGATTAGAAGGGAGGGACAAAAGGAAAATATGAAGTTGCAGCAGAAGATGAAATATCTTTTTGATAAGAGAGCAACTGTGAGAAAATTCCAGCTTGGTGATATGGTTCTCCAATGGAATGCCAGGGCTGAAGATAAAGGGAAACACAAAAAATTTGAGTCCTTATGGATGGGACCTTATATTGTTCATCAGACCCATGGTAAGGACTCATATTTCTTGCAAAATTTGGATGGTGAAGAGTAGGAATTGCCAGTGCATGGACAATTGCTGAAAATTTTCTTCAGTTAATTCTTTTTCCATGCATAGTAGGCTTGTATATATGTATAGGTGTGTTTGTTTCTATTGTGTGTTTATTTCCTATTTTAGGTTAAGGTCTTGTGGTCTTCCTCCCAGAAATTCATAAGTTCTTGCTATGATTTTGCAATCAAGCATCCTCAGATAGAGCCACTGTTGGGAGTATTCTTAAATTTTTGAGGTTGTTGTCCAAACATTGGTTTATTCCTCTAGTCTGTGAAGTTGTCCTAGGTACAGGTGCCAAAATTTCTTCAAAAAATTGTCATAACCCTATTTCAAAAATCCTTACCCTAGGTCTTGTCCTTGAAGAATTTTGAATTCATGTCAAAAACCCCAAAATGTTTGCCATTTTCAAAATAAATCCTTAGTCAATTACTTCATTTCTTTTTGAGTGTTACTTTTTTAAGTCACTTAGGTCCATTAAAGAGCACATGCATTTATTTTTACGTGGGGGTTATATTTCTTCCTAAGTCTAGAAACCTAGTGGTATAAATAACATTTCTTATGACCTAATTACCTTGTATTCTAATGTTTCAAGCTTCATCCAACCGTGAATCTTCAAAGAAGATCTAATGGCGGTCACGTGCTCACATGGAATATTTCCAAGCCATGTGAACATGCGAAATAACCGTTGATTTTATAGAAAATCCTGATGCGGAAATAAGGTGGGACCACTGACAAGTATCTCACAAGTGGTGGCCTTCTATTTGCCAAGAATAGTAGGGCCGGTAACAGAAGAATCTCCAAGGGTTTAAAGCAATAAAGAGAAGATCGAACGGTTGTCGTATAATTGCATGGGATCTTTTAGGCCTATGTGATCATGTGACAAGCCGTTGATCTTGTGTTGAATCAAGTGTGATTCTTCGGTGAAACCTTTGACAGATGTGCATAAATAATGTTTTCTCATTAGTTAGTGTCAACAGACACCGGTGCTCGGAAAGAAAGAAAGTACCTGACATTCTGCCAGGTGTTGCAAGCGTGGAATTTCTTTATTGACAAAGGTGAGGTGGGACTGACGATATAAAAGAAGACAGTGATGGTGAATGCTAACAGGTTTTTGCATGTTCGTATAAGCTTCTTTTAAGCTATGCGATCATGCGAATAGAATTTTATGTTAACGGAGGAAGTTACAAGAGACCGCCAAAAATAGAAAGGTAATGTGATGGTTAGTCGCATGTTCGCGTGAGTGTTTTTTATGCCATGCAATCATGTGATAGGCCATTAGATCATCTGCTAATGAGGATCGACGGTTCTCTTTCAAACTGAAGATAAAATGATGCAAAGTTGAGGCTTCCCGTTGAAGAAGTGACAGTTTGCTTTTCTGGAGGAGTAATTGTTTCAATCGTGCTAAATTAATTGTTGACAGGACTACTTTAGTGGCTCATATATCAGAATTTCATGCACTTTCAGAAGCACAAAGAGATCAAAAATTTGTAGAGACTCAGGCGTGAAGAATTCTGAGGTTTGGCTGCTATTCCTGGGTGGTTTTTGAGAAAAAAGGTTGGTGAAATTCTCTTGCGATTTGCTTCCTTACTTAAAGAATCATAGTTCTGTATTTTGTCTATCTTGCAAAGGTTTCTTTTAAAGATAAACCTTAAAATGGCCCCAAGGAAAGAATTGTCAGGTAAAATAGAGTATAGTGAAAGAGGTTTGCACAAAGATTTATTGCAGTTACTTCCCAGCTCTTCCACTACCCTGGTCAAAAACAAGAGTTTGATTCCCAAAGATCCTAGGGTAAAAATAGCAGAAGGTTTATATGACACGACAAGTTTTATTAGAGAGGCCAAAATTGGTAATATCAATGCAAGAGGTGACTCTAATACCACAGGACTGGAATTATTCAAAGTAGGTTTTAGTCAGAGAAATGCCCCTCACCCTGCAAGCATTATATGGCAGTCTAACCTAGGAAAACCTTTCATGCCTAGTGTCTTTTTTGATGTAGATTTGATGACCCAGGTTGCAAAGAATTATGATCCAATCACTAAAGAAATTAGGGATGCAAAGGGAGTGTTATTGTTTAAGGTTTCTACTGAAGAAATCAGGAAGGTGTTCGGGTTAAGTGAACCCTTAGAACATTTAGAGAGCATTAACTTTGAAGAACTAAGGCAAGTGTATAATGCACAAAGGAACTATTTTAGAGGTAAGTTGTTGAAGGATTTCTGCACCAAAATTGGAAACATGGTTGTTGTGGGGCAGAACACTTCGGAGCCTTTTAAAATAGAATATTTTGATCTTAGAGCTAGGGGTGCATATTGGTCATTATGTCAGGTTTTTGGAGAGGATGTTAGTGAAAGGATGCCAATACACTTGATGTGCATGATGATCCAGATTTTACATGCACATTTGTCTATCACTTTTGATTTTGCTCCTTTTATTGCTGAATTAATCCATAATGGATTAGTAAAGATTCAAAAGAATGAAGGTGATAGGCCCTTTTGCTGGTACTCTTTCATAATGTACATGTTTCTATTCAAAGGAGCAAGCTATTTTGAACAAGAAATGAAATTGGTGAGAAAAAAGGATGGTGAAGACATGCCAGTCCAACTATGGAGCCTCACAATGACCTGGGATAAGAAGGATCATAGTTTCATCAATTTTGATAAACATTTTGTAGCTAGACTCAGGAAGCTATTTGTCTTAGACAACCCAAGAATCCCAATAGTGTTGGCACAACTTGTTAGGCCAAACCAGTTTGCTAAGAACCTGAACATCGTACACAATTGGGGAGATGTTATTTTCTACAATGTATCAACTGTTATTAGGTTGTATGGTTTCAGGGGGACCCCTTTTATATTGCCCTATCAGGTACCCCTTAGGATTGGAATTGCAAAGTTCTTGAGGCAATTAGGAGATATTGAGGAGTGTGCCCTCACTGGGAAAGGCAAGGGAGATTTATTCCCAAATGTTACCATTGCCCATCAATTCATAATTACCAAGGGTGGATGGGTTTACATGGATAAAATTCTGGCTCCATACCATATGGCTACTGCAATTTCTAGAACAACAGATCTAGAAGGTTTCTATAATGAAATGTTTAAAAAGAGAGCCAAGTGTTCCATGATCAACCATATTTTTAATTCCCCTGAAGATATTATCAGGAATGTAGGAAAGATACAGGAACAAGAGGTTATGAAAGAAAAATGGTTGGTATACAGGAAGACACTAGATTTTATTGGGCAATTTGATTCGGGATGGGATCCCCTGAAAAGCATAACTCCAATGGGGAAGAAAATAGACACTCTCATGAATTATTTTCAGGATATTTTTCAGACCTTAAATGAGAAGAAGGAAAAGGTTATGAAGGATGATCCAGAAAAGGCTAGACAATTATTGAGCAATCCTGTGTTTGCAAAAGGGTTACCCCTAGGGAGGTACATGGTGCAAAAGAAGACTGGTTATAATGTGGTGATACCAGAATAGAGCCAACAAAAGAAAATGGATAAAAGGGATATCCCATCAACCTCACAACAGGTTAGAAAATGAAAGGAGATTATGGAGATCCTCGATTCTCCTCTTCCTCAAACTTCTAAAGATATAATTGATTCTCCACCCCCATCAAAAAGGCAAAGGTTGGAAGAGAGACCTACTCATGTGGAAAAGGAGTACTCCCCATCACAGTCTCCTATAAGAATTTTTGATGACCAAGAGATTGTAGAACAAGTATAGTAAGTAGATGCTCTAGGTCAAATCTTTATAACTTATGAAGAAGTAAATGAGGGAGTGCCAGAGCTACCAGAAGAACCCAAGTTGGATTTAACAGTAGGGGAGTTAGTAGGTACTGAACTGGACCCTGTAATCAAGCAAGCTTGTTAAGAATTTTTGGTTGATGACACTTTTGTTAAAACTAGGGCCTTTATGCAATTTCTTTGGAAATTAAACATCAAACAATTTCAAGAAATTTGTGAGAAGAGACATGAAGAGAATCCGAAGAAGGATTTACAAGTCATAGAGGAAGAAGTGAAAATAGAGATGACTGCAAAGTTTAAACAAATCACTCCAGAACAAGGAAGAGATATGGTAAAGATGTCAGGAGTACTGATCCTCCCAGAATGGGATATAGCTGATGCAGTAGTGTTTGATGCAGTCAAAAAACAAACCACTCCTCTCCATAGAACTCTAGAGGAAGTAGAACAAGCTGTTAAGGGAGTCACTTTCAGTGATAATCATCAAGCATTGGTAATGTGGTCTTTAAGGAAGAATGAAAGTGATAAAGGAAAGAAAATTGTCAAAGATAACCTCTCAGGGAGTTTAATTGTAAGAAGAGTTACTGATACTTCTTTTGTGGAAGCATCAAGTATGGTAATGGCCATGACACAATTAACAAAAAAGGTGGTAGAAAAAGGAAGCTAAAGAGAAGGAAGAGCTCACTACAAAATTGGAAACAATTTTGAAGGTTTATGGTGAGATGAAACACGAGATTCTTGAGAGAGATATTCTGATTGTAGATTTAAGAAAGAAATTGGGAGAACAGGGCCCAATACAATTATCAAAGAAAATTCAGATAGCTTCCTCCTCTCCAGGGCCTTCCTCATCAAGCCCTATTATTGAACTTCCCCCTTCCCCTTTTCCTCCTTCCATAGATGAAGAGGATATTGATCAAAAAGTAAAGGATAGGTTAGGTGAGAAGATAAAAGATGTTGTGTCACATTTTGTTGCAAAGGTGAGACCTAAAGAAATATACAAATCTACAAAACAATTGGCAGATGTCTTAGCAATTTTTTAGAAAGAAGTGGCTACTGTGGACAAAATTTTGGAAAGATGGACTCCAAGAAAAGATAATCTGAGGTCATGGTTTGATCAAAATAAGGATAAGTGTGTTGTAAATATTGAGCTAGCAAGTACTTATAGGGTTATCAAGGATCTTTTTGACTTTGAGGTAAATAGGGAGAGTATAAGAAGAAGGTCAGAAATCTTAAGGACAAGATATTTTCAGGATGATTTCCAAATTTTCCCTGGTCTTATTAAGGCAGATGGGGTAATCAAAGATAAAGGTCAATGGATGGAGCAAATAGATAGACAAGTACTAATTAAAGTAAATGCCATTCTATGTATAGATGATAATATCCCATTCATACATTTTTATTAACTCCTTCAAGATGCTAGGTTATACTTTGCTAATGTGAGAAAAGAGGTTCATCAGCTGGTGGCTGAGTGGGAAAAGTTGTCCCCAAAGAAAGATGAGGTCCTTGCCTTTCATTGGCCAAGTGAAGAAACCTACATGATTTGGGAATCCACATATCTATTAGAAGATTAAGAAGAAAGGGAAATCAAGTGAAGGAGCGGCAGGTGCTAGTACTCCAAACCTTTGGAGATCAAGGTAAAAAGGGACAAAGATGTCAAGCAAGTTATCATAGACACGAATGTGACACCTGGCCAAATTTGAATTACGTATGGAACTTGATACAGAATTGGAGGAAGAGTGGTTTCAAACAAAGGATGATGTAAATTAGCCGGATGGCAGTCATCATTCATGTGACAAATTTAGCAACTGCTCTGAAATATCTTTAGACAAAGTGCCACCTGCGGGATTGTTGGAAATAGATATTTGTAATCTGTTGTTGCAAACAACTTTCTCTATTTGTAATCTTGTTTTTAGTGCAAGATCTTTTAACAGCCATCTGAAGCTTGTTGCATCTTTTCAAGGATTCCAAGATGGCTGATTGGTATAAGTAGTAAGTCTTTGTTCATTTCAAGAGAGGTTGAAAAATATACTGTAGAGGTTTGGCTGCATTGTTGAAATCTTAGAATATTTTATCAGATTTTGAAATGTATTGATACAGTGAAATTTTATTGGAATACAATAGAATTCCCTTGCATGATTTCAATTGTCTTCTTGTTTGAATTATGTGGCTTTTGTATATTGAATCTATAAGGTAGTTTTGATATACCATTTACAAGGTATCTGTGATTTTAATCTATAGCTCCTTTTAAGGAAAGGGTAATGTCTTTAGGTAAATATCTGAGAGCTTAGGAATTTGGCAAGAATTTGATGATCAAATGTGTTTAAGAGAAGATGAATTGTAAGGCGTTTCATCTAGGATTTGTTTGTGTTTCATTTAGAATATTTCTATAAGTATATGTTTCACTGTTTGAATCTATACCCAAAGATACGGCACTGGTCTATCCTCGATTTGGCAAAGATCTCACCCTCAACAAAACTTAAATAATAATTTACTTTCATGTATGTTTGAACGACTAAGAAGATAAATTTTGTATCAAGGATATAAACTAGTGTTGTGATCCTTTCAAGAAGTAGATCTAACATGGGTTAACCTGCCTGAGTTCAAAGCTCAAAAAGAAGAAGGAGTTTATCCTTGTCACACTTGCCATTTTTTTGCAATGAGTGTTTACTTCCATTAATATCATTGTGGAGCATTGAGTCTGAAGATAGGTACACCCGCCTGGGTCTGTGGAGCCCGAAGTAGAAGAAGGACTTGGTCCTTATCAATTAGCCTTTTCTTTGTAAGAATCCGGAGTTGAGAACCCGAGAGTCAATTTTGAAAACTATATTGGTGATTCTACATGAAAAAGAGCTAACACCTCCCTTGGTGATTCACGGTAAGGTGGGCATCTTACTGGGTGAGGTAATCACTTTCTCTTTTCTCTCTTTTTGCTTTCATGCTAGTAGGACTAGATGATGAAGCTATGCTATTTATAGTGTTGCTCTTGTCTTTCTTATGTAATCATTTATGCTTTTATGATAGCTTTCCAAATATGATATTAGTATAGGAAGCATTTCTTAGCAAGGTTTCCTTTACTAGTTGATTTGGGTTTATTTTAGTACTAACCCCTCTTTTGTGTTTTTATTTTTTTTCTCACCCTCGTGCGTATATGTTGAGTTAGAATATTTATCTTGGGGGCTTGTTTCCTTAGCTAAGTGTTATTTCATCTCATTGTGAATCCACTTGGATCTTTTCTTTCTTCTCCTTTACCAAGAGTTTGTATTGAATCCATACTCTTGCTAAAGGTGGGGCTTAATGTATCATCTTAAAATGGAAGCACTTCCATGTTAAGAGCATTTAGCCCTTTGAGTAAGTGGTTTGGAGTCATGTCAAGTTCCTTGATTTTTCTTTGCATGGATCTGGCTATTTCTCCCCTGTTCTACTTCTCTCCCCCTATTTCCAGCCTCTTTTTGACAAATTTATCTGAGAAACTGAAGACTTTGAGTTTCTAGTTCAAGGATGACCTAATGGGTCAAGGTCGACCTTAAATTTGACCTAGGGAAGAGTCGACCTCGACCCTGACCCCGGGTCCAAATTTTAGTTTCTAGAAGTTTTAGGATGTCAGGCTTTTGAAAGTTCATTTTTCCGCTTCTGGGTCAGCTGTTTTGGATTTTGAAATAGTAAACCCTTAAATTGCATTTAATCTAGGTCCATTTCTAGGGGTTAAGGTTAATTGGGATTTAATTCTCCAATGTCAAACTCTCTAGAAGTTTGTGCCCTAGATCACTATAAAAGGAAGTCCTCCTCTCTCATTTTCTCCATGCAATCTCATCTCTCAATCCATTATCAAGCATCTTTTGACATACATTTTTCATATCTCCATCAAGTGTCAAGAATCATCAAGCAAGATAAAGCAAGAATTCAAGCCATCTTCTCCATTTAAGTTCTCCTTTGAAGGTCAAGGATTCAAGTATTCAAGCCCTTGAAGGGATTTGGTTCAAGCATTTAGGATTTATCATTCAAACCCTAGATCTATCCATCATGGTGGTGTGATCTTCCTTTAAGATCCTTTGTTCATCTTACTTTAAGATCCTTACATACTTGTTTACATTGGAAATACAATTGCATATGTATTGAATTTCATAGCTTCATTGTTAGATCTATTTCTACTACTTGCTAGCATTCTCTATTTCAATTCCATTATTAAGGTTGATTCCAAATTGGGGTTTGACCAAGGAAAACCCCTCATCCAAACAACAAAACCATTTTTCTTGTAGGTACAGGTACAGGACAACAAATTAAAGTTTATATATGGATACCCTTTTCGACAAACTTCTACTATCCGCAAATAGAATTTATGTTGGAGTTGTCTCAGGTTAGGGATGACCTTTAGTGAGGGGTAAGATTGTGCCCCATTATTTGGGTCAAAGTCAACCTGACCTCAGAAAGACAAAAGTTTTCTGGGTTTTCTCTATCTTGGCATTTCCAGTTCAAAACAAGTTGTAGAATCTCCCAAAATTATACACAAACATCATAAAACAATGATTTATGTTGTAATACCCTCTCCTATGGTGATACTTGGACTTCCTAATTTGGACATTCTATTATGATGGTTAGAACTATACATTTACATTTATGTTTTTGGATGATGATATGTTTATCAGATGATTGATATGCTCATTTATGGTTATCATTTATATGTTCATGAAATTAGAAAACCATCTATATTTATATGTTTTATGGAGCTAAACCAAGGATTTGAATCTAACCATTATCATGATGTTTTATGTTTCATGGATATGTTTCTGATGTGTTTTCATGACTCAGGATGAAGTCGTAGTTACTCACTTAGTTGAGGTCCACACGATGTATCAATCTTGGTCATCTTCTTGCATATATATGATTTGTATGTATATACATATATATCCATGTATCTCTTCTTGGTGATGCAGGAGTGCAGGTACCAGGTATCATTTCCACCTGGCTTCACAGGTTTGAGCGATCCCTCAAAATCCTCGATCATTGTTGTTGTTACAAAGATATCACCAGGTTCCATAAGAAGGAATTCTACTTTAGACCCTTTTATCCTTAGGTGAGGAGTTCCCGAGTCAGTCCCTTGTGTGGATGATGTATTTCTATGTCCTCTCAGTTTATTGGTTTTGTGGATCTTGTAGCTAGTTTCTTGTCTTTTGCATTTGTTGAGAATTTGGTTTTGAGTATGGTAGTTCTAATTGTCTTCATGGTATGTTCAATTTTGTTAGTAGATTATTGATGTGAATTATTGTTCATTTGAGGGTATGATTTAGTAATTTATCTTTATTAGTAGCTACTTATTTACTAGCATATCTTGTTAGGAATGAGTTAGTATGTGATTAAATGATTTTAATATCAATAATAAAGAATTTTATGGTATTATTTTATAATACTCATAATAACAAAATGTCTATGGCGATAATAGTAATAAATATTTTAATAATAGTGGTAAAATCCAACTTATGTTAGTAGTTACCTAATATATATATCATTATTATATTTTGTAAAGAATATGGATAAGTGTATGAATAAATAATATGTTTTATAATAATGATATTCATAATATTTAAATATTTGTAATATTAATAATAATGTGTCTTACTTATGGTATATGTACCATAAGCATATGGGTGCACACATATGCCTATGAATACATATATAAATATATATTATTATTATATAATAAATTAATTATGTGAAGGAAATTATTATGAAACTATGGTAAGTCTATGTTATTTTTATATTTGGGAAATGCTTTTGGTAAATTACCATAGTAAGTAAGTTAGTAAAATTATTCCTAAAACATTTATTTATCTATTTTGTCATCCTCAAATTTAGGAGACATAGATTAAAATCTTATTAAATAAAATTTGTTTATCCCTTCACGGGAATGGTTTTACAAACCATATTATTAACGAATAACTAGTGGATAGTTGCATTGGTTGGAATACTTGTGCAACTACTCCCCAATCTATATACAAAGAGATCTCTTGTGTGAGATGGGGGTTGGATATGAATTTGGATTCAAGAAGAGATATTGTATGGTTGAGAATTTTTATTTGTAGGAAATTATATTTGTGAGGAGAGAATTCATTATTCTCTGAGATTAGCATTTGGTTGTTTCAGGTAGAGGTTGGAGGTTGCATCCAGAGGGATTTGAAGGAGTACTAGAAGAGTTTGAGAGGAGTAGATTCTTCTTCATCAACTGAATCACCACAGGACTCCGGGTTGGAATTCATCCTGAGTAACTATGCTTTGTAATATGAAATGATGAAAGTATGGTTGAATGTTTCTCTGTATGCTTGTTGTTTATATAAGCTTCTGAATGTTTATGTTATATATCATTATGTCTTTATTTTTGGATAAGAGAATATGATCATATATCAAATAAAAATTACTTCCTATGCATTATGAATATGAATATTACTTGCATCTATAAGATTATGGAGAGTCCATAGCATTTTCATTTCATCTACTGTTATAATCTGAATAGTGCTTCCAAGTTTTAGAACTTTTGTGATCAACCTTACTGTTCCATATCAGTTTAGCACCACCTTTCTTCGTCGAGATGTAGGGTGTCATTTTGTTATGTAGTTTTCTATTATTTGGTAGTTTCCTATCATTCTATAAATAATTATGCAAAGTTGTGAATGAAATGCAAAGTCCTTATTAGCAGAATGAAATGCGTAGGTTGATTTGATCCCGATTGTTTTGTTCCTGTGTTTGGATTAGGGTTTGTAATTTGTCATTATTGATTCAATCCTGAGTTGTATTCAATCCTTAATCCCGAGTTAGTATTATTCCTGAGTTGTATTTAACCTTGAGTTAGTATTATTAGGATTTGTTTAGACAAGTATAATATTTGGTTTGTTTATACAAGTATAACATTTAAGTATAAGAAATTTAATATACTTTAAGTTATACTTGTATAAAGAAATTAGGTACCTTTCAAGATGTTTGAGACAGGTTTCAACTTCATAGGAGTTAAGATGCAACTTCTAGATTTTGATTTTTCAATTTAATTCAGACTTAGTTAAAATTTAATTAAAAACTTATGGGAATGGGTTCAAACAATAAAAATATTAATGTATGCCTTGCCCATGCCATTAGTGCTAGTAAAGGCTATGGATGGGAGTGGGAGAAGGTGCCTATGTGTAGGTACAATCCAATGGCACTTGTCTGTATGAAAGGCATTTAGTTTTGCATGTGCCTACTTGGGGACCGGGGCCTAGAGTGGCTAGTACCAGGACAACCCAAGGGGTGAGGGCTATGTGATGAAACTCACTTAAGTTGTTTCTTAGAGTTTCTACCAAGCCTTTGAACCTTTGGGAAAAGACTTATACTTTGATCTTCTTTTCATTTGCTATTTGGGAAAGGTTACCCAACCCTAGGTATGGCCTAGCTATCCCTTCTTTGTGGACCTTGGTGTTTATCTCCTAGCATGGGGGAGTGGTCCTTTTGGTATCCACGTGGTTGGGTGGTAGTGCTTAAGGATTCATGCTTGCATAATGTTCCAGTTTTGAAGACTTGTATTTATCTTTCATAAAATTATTGTTGCTTCCCAAGAGGAGATGAATGTAATGTAATCATTGATGTATTTAAAAATCATGTATTTGGGATGGGTAGACTTAGGAAAAGGAAAAGGGAAAGCACAAACTTTATGTATATGATGTATGTTGAAAAGAAAAGGATTTTGTAACATTCCAAGTAAAGTAGTATGTTTCTCATTATTATTGATTAAGTGAAAAGCTAGTGAAAAAAATGTAATATTTGTGATGTATCAAATGTTTAGACGATTCTATTATATGGTATTAATGCACTAATTGTTATATTGTTCATAAATGATACTTAGGAAAATAGATGGGTTTAAATGGAAAATTGAAATAAAAGTACTTTGTATTTCTTTATAAAGAATCTACAATGTTGTGATGTAGTTTGCTTAAGAAGTAAATCAAGTTGCTAGTACACTAAATAGACTTAAATGAATTGTGCATTAAATAAGAAGGGAATCTTAGAGGGATCTAAGTTAATCTATGGTTTGTTTATATAATTCTTTTAAAAATTTAAAAATTTTCATAAATCATTACTTAGGTTTTCTTTTACAAACAGAATCTTTGTTCTCCTCCCCGGTTCCCTTGTGGGGCATGACATCTGCATCAGCCTTCTTTTGAGATAAGTATTTTTATTTTATTTAGTTTGTATGACCACAACATTTTCCATCACATATAATTCACACCCTATCCATCCATAACCATACCATCAAACACCACACACCTCCCACTCTATTTTATTCTATTAATTTTGGTGAACCACTATTTCACCTTATTCAGGTATATATGTAAGATCTTTTCTTTGGAAAAGATATGGTGAGAATGTATGTGATATAAAGAATATTATAAGAGCTATGAGCTTGTGTCTTTTGGATGTAGAGAAGAGGAATAATGGTGAACTTCATTGGAATTGATCAAGAAAAGATAGTTTTTGTCAGACAGTTCAAAAGATTGTGTATGTCTTCACATACACTTGTTGTGAACAATGAGTTCTAAGGTGGATTTAACCTTCTTTGGGCAGTGAGCCTTCCTTCTTTCTTGACTCCTAATAGGGTCTGTCCTCTAACAAGGACTATGTACTGTAATGTTTCAATAATCTCCTAATAGGGATAAATCTTCTAACAAGGATACTATACTCTCAGTACATCATTTGTGGGTGCTAATTCCCACCCAGGTTTTTACCTTTAACAGGGTTTCCTCGAGACCAAAATATTGTGTTGTGTTGGCATTCATTGTGTTCATTGGATCTGATATTGATGCTATTCAAAGTTTAAATTTTAATAATCTATCATAAAACTGATTCACCCCCCCTCTCAGTTGTATTGTGGGCTATTATTCCTAACAATATTACCAAAGTGTCAGCAATATAAAACTTTTATCTAACCTAGCACGTTACCATTCCATCTAATCTTCCCTCAATCATCGTGACTATTCACATACCTTGTTTCACTATTTCTCTGTCTTTGCATACCTTCACAACACTATATCTTACTCATATCAATACAAAAACATGGGCAACCTTAACTAAAGGTCATACATATCCCAAAATATCTTCCTGTAACATTGCAAGCCATAATACATTATATACCATCTTTGCTGACAAAAATTGTATTGCAGAATACTGTTATTTTGATTCTCTACTTAGTCATTTTCATAACCGAGTCTCCCACACTTATAATCACTTCATGTGATCACTCCAGCATAAGTGTTACCATAAATGAAAACCCTTAAGTGATCCATAGTGCTCCCAAATATCACCTGCCAATAATTTTTTAATCACCATTACTTGTTGAATCATAATAGGTTTGCAAGTTAAATCCCTTAATAGGGTCAATCCTAATAGGGTGAGAAGGATCGTAATAGGTCTAAAGATTAAATCCTCTAACTAGGAAAATCTCAGAAGGATTTTCTAAATCCCTAGTAATAAATCCTATAAACTTTAGTGCTTTAATTTTCATAAGGTAGGACACACTGCTAATGCATGCAAAAGTAGACCTAGTACTCCTGTATGTTATATTTGTCACAAGGTTGGACACACTACCAGTGTATGCAAGACTAGATCCTCTAATTTTGATGGATATTTTCACAATTACAAGTATGGGCATATAGATAATGAGTGCATAAAAAGAGTGAACAATCAAAGGTCATATGTGACTTGACAAAGTTCTTATCAGAATGACAACCGGAATTTTTTTATATGTGCACATTGTCAAAATTATGGTCACTAACTATAGAATGCGAACTAATAGAGGTAATGAAAAACCTTGGAAAGAAGTTAGAATATAATGTTTTCACTATTACAATACTGGATATATTGCAAGGTTTTGCAAGTCAAGAAGTAATCGAGCATATCAATAAGTCAACTAATCAAACGATCAAAAGGGAAAATAGATTGCAATAGTCGAAGAGACAGTTAGGAATAGTCCGAAGAGATAACTGAGGAGGGGGGGAGGGCTAAATCAGTTATCTACAAGATTCAATTCTTTATCCAATTAATTACATAATAACATTAAGCATAAAAACAATATAAGAAAACTTAACACACCAACACAATTTTGGTTATGGGGAAACCCAAATAGGTAAAAAACCTTGGTGGGAATTGAAACCCACTAAGAATTGCACTAGTGTATTATGATCCCTATTAGAAGATCTTACAACACTGTTAGGAGTTGATCTTTACAATAAAATAAGTATAGTGACCTAGTCAAGGGTTAGACCCTATTAGGAGTCTTTTACAATTAACCCTGTTAGGGGTGAGGATGCACTGTCTGGGAGCACACTGCTCAAAGGGGTGAAGGCTGCAACCTTCTATTTAATAGATACACACTATATCTAGATCTTGGTGAATTGTGCTTAGACCTACTATCTTGATCAGTTCCAATGAATAGCATGTACTCTATACTTTGTCACATAGACCTTCTGCTGATGGCTCAACACTTTGCACCTTCTGCTTTGCTCTTATCTCTCAACTACCTGCCATACTTAGCAATCACAAATGACTGCCTATAAATATCTTTCCTCTAAATGATATAATCAAGTCATCCTATTAGAACCATCTTGAAATCATATTAGAGAAACAATAAAACTCTACAAAAACATCTTAGTTGGCTCTACTAAGCATGCAACCCAAATTAGGACCGCCCAACTCAATGTGAGTAGACACGTTGCTTCATATTGTTGGCTCCACCAAATTAACTGATACTTTATTCCCATGCTGAATTAAATCATGCGCTCTTAACCAATCATTCTTAACTCTTCTCCAAACACTAATCCAAGCATGCATATCAAACAGATAGGCACAACTACTACAACAATAAAATCAATTTTGGCTCTACTAAATAAACTTAGGAAACTGTGACTATCAACTGGAGACTTCATAACTCAACCTATACTACATATCTGACTCTACATTCATGAACATAGTAGCATACATATTTTTACAACATAAATATAAATGCACAAAGCTCCATTACAACCATACTATAAATCACATACAGAACTCTTCTTGGGACTTGTCAGGAACACTCACTGATACGGACTACTGTATTATTATCTTTACTTAGAATCAACCTCTGCATCTATGATATCATGTTGATAACATATCTAGGAAACATATACTCACATCTCTCTCCATCAAGCTTCCATGCATGCTGCTTACCATATGCTTTCATCAATGACAAACATATAGTCAATGTTATGAATAGTCCCAAGAGATAACTGAGAGGGGGGGGGGTGAATCAGTTATCTACAAGTTTCAATTCTTTATCCAATTAAGTATACTTAAAAATAAAGCATAAACAAAATGAAAGAACACATGAACACAACACCAATATTTTGGTTACCGGGAAACCCAAATAGGTAAAAACCCCAATGGGACTTGATACCCACTAATATTTTGTAGTAGTGTATAATGATCCTTGTTAGAAGATCCTTTCCTGTTAGGAGTAGCTTTACAATATATGAAGTATAGTAGACTTGGTTAAGGGTCAAACCTTGTTAGGAGTCTTTTACAATTGACCCTATTAGGGGAGAGGACACACTATCCGAGAGCTCACTTCTCAAAGGGGCGAAGGCTACAACCTTCTAAATAATAGATACACACTATATTTGGATCTTGGTGAATTGTGCTTTGACCTGCTATCTGGATCAGTTCCAATGAATAGAACACATACTATACTTGGTCACATTGACCTTCTTCTAATGGCTCAACACTTCACACTCTCTGCTCTGCTCTGCTTAATCAACCATTAACCACATTCCAGCAATCACAAATGACTGCCTATAAATATATTTCCTCTAAATGATATGATCAGGTTAGCCTATTAGAACCAACTTGAAATCATAATAGAGAAACCATAATAAACTCCAACAAACATTCGTCAGCTCTATTATGCACGCAACATATTCTGGGACCTATCTAAATAAGATAATTATAGACACACACTACACATTGTCGGCTCTCCCAAAAAAACTAGAACTTTCTCTACAAGCTGAATTAACTCATGCACTCTTAACCGAACATCAAAAAATCATCGCTAAGCTTAAATCCAAGGGAGTATACCATAAAGATAGGTGCAACTCAAGAACCAATAAAATCTCTATCAGCTCTGCTGAACAAACTTAGGAAATTGCTACTGGAAAATAGCAATTGCATAACTTCACTTGCATTCATCATCAGACCATGCATCCATGAACTTAACATAAATATCATGTCTACAACATATATCCAAGGGCACATGCCCATAGGACAACTATACAGACAACCATACACAGAACACTACCTATAACTCTATCAGGAACACTGCTGACACAAGCTACTGTATAACTGTCTGTACTCACATTCAACCTCTGCGCCCATGATATCATGCTGATATCATGTCCATCTATCATATACAAAAATCTTACTATATAGGAATTCCACACATGCTACATTTCATATGTTTTCATCAATGACAAACATATAGTCGGTACTGGCCTGCTGGAAAATCTGCAACAATCTCCCCCTTTGGCATTGATGACAACATGTGGAATGAAAAACCACCATCAACCCAAATGAACAATTCTTTTATAACATTCTCCATTTCCTCTTCAAAAATCCTCCAAAGATGAATCCTCCATCTACTGCAACATATTCCAACATTCTTTATTTCCTGAACTGAACTGCTATCACAACTAAATACTGCTCCCCCTAAGTACATTACTCCTTCTATTTTTCATGACTCTATATACTATTCCCCCTTTGACATCAATGGAAAAGGGCACCATTCATTTTAAGCACTGGTACTACTCCAGAAGTAGAGTAGTCACCCATCCATCAGTCCCAGAGGATTGATGCCATTCCTGCTTCTTTCTAAGTAGAATCAGGGAAGGGAATTACTCCCAAATTCCCCCTGAGATACTCAAAAGTATCCTTAGGCAAGGGATTTGTGAATATATCTACCAACTATTCCTTAGTATTCACATAGTCTAGCTTAACTTCTTTCTCTACCACTTTCTCTCTTAGGAAGTGATACTTGATCTCAATGTTCTTTGTCTTCACATACATGATAGGGTTTTTTGACATATTGATAGTGCTAGTGTTATCACAGTGAATAACAATAGGATAATCAATCTGAATTCCAAAATATTTTATGATTTTCTTGATCCAAACAATTGTAGAACAATTCAGGGCTGTTGCAACATACTCCACTTCTGTTGTTGACTGAGAAATACAATTTTTTTTCTTTCTTGTCCAAGTGACAAGTCTATCACCAAGAAACACTGTTCCTCTTGATGTACTCTTTCTGTCATCAACACATCCTACCCAATCTGCATCAGTGTATACATGAAGCTCAACATTTTATGAATTGGGATACCATAGACCATAGTCTATAGTGCCTTGTAAGTATCTGAATATCCTTTTCACTACCATGAGGTGACTTTATTTGGGTTCTACTAAAAATCTTCCAACTATGCCAACTGCATTTGAAATATCAAGTCTAGTCTGAGTAAGATAAATCAATTTACCAATCATTGACTTGCATAATGTTATATCAATTGCTGGTGAGTCATCTTCCTTTGTAAGCTTGCATCCATTAATCATAGGGGTCCCTACTGGCTTGTAATCATCCATCTTGAATTTCTTTAATATCTCTTTCACATACTTAGACTGATTAATGAATATACCTTTCTCTATCTACTGCACATTCAATCCTAAAATGTATTTGATAGGACTAATCATACTCATCTCAAATTCATTCTACATCTCCTTAGCAAATTCAACACTAAGTTTTTCATTACCTCCAAAGATAATGTCATCAAAAAATATAGCCACAAGTAACAAACCTTCAGATGTCTCTCTAATGAATAGATTACAATCTGTTGCTCCTTTCTTGAATCCAATCTTTGTTAAGTATCCATCTAGTCTCTCATACCATGCTCTAGGGGATTTCTTAAGTCCATAGAGGGCCTTCTTGAATCTACATACCATATCAGGTCTTTTTGATAAGGTGAACCCTTCAGACTACTCAATGTATACTTCTTCTTTCAGATCTCCATTCAAGAATGCTGACTTGACATCCATCTGATACACTTTGAATTTTTTGACTGTAGCATAAGCTAGAAACAACTTAATATCTTCTAATCTACTCATAGGTGTAAATGTGTCTAAATAATCAATGCCTTCTCTTTGCGCATAACCTTTACATACTAATCTTTCTTTGTTCTTTTCTACTATACCATCTTCATTCATCTTATTTCTGAATATCCACTTTGTACCAATCACATTCTTATCACTAGGTCTTGGAACTAGTTTCCAAGTGTCATTCTTAATAATCTGATCAAGCTCTTCTTTCATAGCATCATGCCAATCTTAATCTTTACATGCATCTTCAAAACTTAAGGGTTCAATCTAAGATAGTAAACATACCACATCATTGCTAGCTGAGTTCTTTGCTTGTGATCTTGTCAAGACTTTTCCACTTTGATCTCCAATGATGTCCTTCTTGGAATGATTTCTAGATGTAAACTTTGGAACCTTAGCTATTTCTGACTCATCAACCTTAGGAGTCTCTTCCTCACTTGTCTTAGGGTCATTGAACAACACATCAATGCTATCAAACATTTCTTCAATAACCGTCTCACTAGAAGAGGGTCTGGGTTCTTCTTCAATCATGGGTGAGTAATCATGATATCTTTATTAAACCATAAAATTTTCATCAATCTTAACATGAGCACTTTCAATTATCTTTTTCAATCTTAAATTGAAACATCTATAAGCTTTACTTTTAGTAGAGTAACCAAGGAAAATACCTTCATCACTTCTTGCATCAAACTTGCCTATTGCTTCATCCCTCTTGATGTAGCACTTGATTCCAAAGATTCTAAAGTATTTTACTACGGGAACATTACCAAACCATAGCTCATAAGGTGTTTTTTTAGCACCAAGCCTTAGCTAAATTCTATTGATTGTATAGACTACTGTATTGACCGCATATCTCCAATAGTTGTGGGCAACCTTTCCTTCTATCATAATGGTGCGTGTTGTATCAAGAATGATCCTATTCCTTCTCTCTAGAATTCCATTCTATTGAGGTGTTCAAGGTGCACTTAACTGTCTCTTTATGCCATGTTCTTTTTAGTACTCATAAAATATGTGAGAGGTGAATTCTCCTCCTCTATCTGATCTCAAATATTTTATCTTTAATCTAGATTCATTCTCAAACTTAGCTTTGAATATTTTGAACTTATCAAATGATTCTGACTTATCTTTCAAGAATGCAACCCACATCATCCTAATATAATCATCAACAAATAAAATGAAATGCCTTTCACCATAGTATGATCTTGTTTGAGTTGGTCCACATAGGTCTGTATGGATCAGATCCAACTTGTTCTCTGCTGAATTGTGCTTGCTCCTGAATGAATTCCTCACATGCTTTCCCATTACACATTCCCTACATATAGTATCAATAGGCTTTTCTATGCTAGGTAGATCTCTTACTACCTTAACATTACTTATCTTCACTATGTTATCAAAATTGATATGACATAGTCTTTTATGCCACAACCAACTGTCATCAACTTTAGCAACAAAACAACTTGCTTCTGAATTGAGTTGAAAAACATTACCTTTTGTCTTTGAGCCTGATGCAATCATAACAACATCCTTGTTTTTAATGATGCATTTGTCATATTTGAACTCCAACTGATATTTTTTTCCAAGTAACTGTCCAACACTTAGAGGGTTATGTTTCAAACCATGAACATAGAGAGCATCATCAGTACTAGTCTTTCCATCTAGAGTGATGGCTCCTCTACCAACTATTGGTTTAGGAGTGTTATCTCCAAATCTAACTATACCACCATTGTATTTGTCTAGATGAACAAATTTACCTTTATCACCTGTCATTTGATGTGAACAACCACTGTCTATAATCCAATCTGTCCTTATGTCTATTTGGGAAATCAATGCTAGCTCTTGATTTACTTTCTCATCTTTAGGAACTGACTTATCATTCATTTTTTCTACAATAGAAATGAATCCAATTTCTTCTTCACTTGATTCATCATTTGAAACTCCATCTCCAACAAAGTAACATTCCTTAGAGTACTTAGGCTTGCAATCCTTCTTGAACTTTCTAGCTCTAGTGTGACACTTAGATGCAAAGTGACCTATCTTATTACATGAAAAGCACTTAAAAGGTAATTCACCTTCATATTTTCCTTTTCCTTTCTTTTCTCTTTTAGCAAACATAGCAATAAATTCATCTAAAGTTTTCTCTTCATCATCATCATCAAAATTACCAGAAATGTTTGCAAATTTCTTACCATGAATTTTTGCTTTAAAGGCTATCTCACTTTTAGGTTCTGTCTTCAATCTTGAAATTTTAAAAGCTGAGATTTTGCTGATTAAGGTCTCTCTCTTGAAATGAGATGTAAGCTGCATGGTCCCATAAAGGATATTGATATTTCTCTCATATTCTGGAGTTAGAGTAGTCATCAACTTGTCCATAATATCTTCTTCTGAGATCTCTCCACCATTGTTCCTAATTCCAACAACTGCTTCATTGATCCTTGGATTATAAGCTCTAATGTTTTCTTCCAGTAACATCTCTAATGCATTGAATCTTTTCTTCCATGTCTTTATGTGTGCATCCTTTGCTTGCTTGTCTCCTTCAAATATGTCTACAAGGTACTTCCATATCTTGTGGGCGGTGTCTACCTTCTTTATCTATGAAAACTCACTATCAGATAGTGTGTTGATAAGGGCTTCTTTAGCAATAGCATTATGATGAAACAAATCCTTTTATGTTTCAGTAGCATCATCCTTTTCAAGGTCTTCTAAAGTAGGAATCTTTCCTGCTTTGATAGTTACATTAAAAAATTCATAACCAATGCACTAAAGATGAGTCACCATCTTGTTCTTCCAATCAAGATAATTTTCTCCATCAAAATTAGGACTCTCTTTCCTAAAGTATGCCATTTGATCAACCTCAAGCTATTAAAATTCTCTCCGAGGCACTTGGCTCTGATACCAATTGTTAGGAATAGTCCAAAGAGATAACTAAGGGGGGGAGGTGAATCAGTTATCTACAAGTTTCAGTTCTTTATCCAATTAAGTATACTTAAACATAAACCATAAACACAATGAAAGAACACATGAACACAACACCAATATTTTGGTTATGGGGAAACCCAAATAGGTAAAAACCCCAGTGGGGCTTGATACCCACTAATATTCTATACTAGTGTATAATGATCCTTGTTAGAAGATCCTTTACCCTGTTAGGAGTAGCTTTACAATATATGAAGTATCATAGACCTGGTTAAGGTTTGGAACCTATTAGGAGTCTTTTAAAATTTTCCCTATTAGGGGAGAGGATGCACTATCCGAGAGCTCACTTCTCAAAGGGGCAAAGGCTACAACCTTTTGAATAACAGATACACACTATATCTAGATCTTGGTGAACTGCACTTTGACCTGCTGTCTAGATTAGTTCCAATGAATAGTACACATACTCTACTTGGTCACATTGACCTTCTTTTGATGGATCAACACTTCACACACTTTGCTCTGCTCTGCTTAATCAACCATGAACCACATTCCAACAATCACAAATGACTACCTATAAATATCTTTCTTCTAAATGATATGATCAGGTCAGCCTGTTAGAACCAACTTGAAATCATAATAGAGAAACCATAATAATCTCCAACAAATATTCATCGACTCTATTATGCACGCACCATATTCTGGGACCTGTGTAAATAAGATAATTGTAGACGCATGCTACACACTGTCGACTCTACCAAACCAACTAGAAATTTCTCTACAAGCTAAAGTAACTCATGCACTCTTAATTGAACATCAAAAAATCATCTCTAAGCTTAAATCCAAGGGCACATACCATAAAGATAGGTGCAAATCAAGAACCAATAAAATCTCTGTCAGCTTTGCTGAACAAACATAGGAAACTGCTACTGGCGAATAGCGACTGCATAACTTCACTTGTGTTCATCATCAGACCATGCATCCATGAACTTAACATCACTAACATGTCTGAAACATATGTCCAAGGGCACATTCCCATAGGACAACTGTATGAACAACCATACATAGAACATTGCCTATAACTCTGTCAGGAACACTGCTGACACAAGCTATTGTATAACTATTTGTACTCACATGCAACCTCTGTGCCCATGATATCATGTCCATCTATCATATACATAAATATTATTGTATAGGACTTCAATTCATACTAATTTCCATATGTTGTCATCAATGAAAAACATACAATCAGTACTGGCTTGCTGACAAATCTCCAATAGTCAACACTTTGGCTGGCTGGAAAATCTCCAAGAATCTCCCCCTTTGGCATTGATGGAAACATATGGAATGAAAAACACCACCAATCCAAATGTACAATCATTTTATAATATTCTCCATTTCCTCAACAAAACTCCCCCAAGGATGAATCCTCCATCTCTTACTATTTTGTTTCTTCTTGCTAAATACTCACTCCCCCTTACTGCAATTCTTTTATAACATTCTCCATTTCCTCATAAAAAATTCCTTAAGGATGAATCCTTCATCTACTACTAAATGCTCTAAATATCAACTACTATATTATTTACTATTTTTCATGACTATATACTTACTCCCCCTTTGACATCAATGGAAAAGGGCACCAAACAATTAAACACCTGTACTACTCCTGAGGTAGAGTAGTCAACCTTTCATCAGTCACTGAGGACTGATGCATTCCTATAATCTCTAATCACATTCAGGGAAGGGGATTACTCCCAACTTCTCCCTGAGATACTCAAATGTATCCTTAGGTAAAGGCTTTGTGAATATATCTACTAGCTGATCTTTTGTGCTCACATAGTCCAACTTTACTTCTTTCTCTACTACTTTCTCTCTTAGGAAGTGATATTTTATCTCAATGTGTTTTTTCTTTGCATGCATCACATGTTTCTTTGACATATTAATAGTTGTAGTGTTATGACAATGAATAACAATAGGATAATCAATCTGAATACCAAAATTCTTATCATATTCTTGATCCACACAATTGTAGAACAATTCAATGCTGCTGCTACATACTCTGCTTCTGCTGTTGACTGAGAGATACAATTCTACTTCTTGCTTGTCCAAGTGACAAGTCTATCACCAAGAAATATTGCTCCTCCTGAGGTACTCTTTCTATCATCCATGCATCCTATCCAATCTACATCTGTATATACATGAAGCTCTACATTCTCTGAATTAGGATACCATAAACCATAGTCTATAGTTCCTCTCAAATATTTGAATATCCTCTTTACTACTATGAGATGACTTTTCTTACATTCTACTACAAATATTCCAACAATACCAACTACATTGGAAATGTATGGTCTAGTTTAAGTAAGATATATAAGTTTACCAATCATAGACTTATATAAGGTTATGTCTATTGCTGGCGAATCATCTTCTTTTGAAAGCTTGCATCATGTTATCATAGGGGTACTAACTAGCTTGCAATCATCCATCTTGAATTTCTTCAAGATCTCTTTCACATACTTAGTCTAATTTATGAATATACCTTTGTCTATCTGTTGCACATTCAATCCCAAAAAGTACTTGATAGGTCCAATCACGCTCATCTTAAATTCTCTCTGCATCTCCTTAGCCAATTCTGCTTTAAGCTTGTCATTGCCACCAAAGATAATGTCATAAAAAAATATAGCAACTAACAATAGTCCATCAAATGTTTCTCTTATGAATAAATTACAATCTACTATTCCTTTCTTGAATCTAATCTTTGTCAAGTATCCATCAAGTCTTTCATACCATGCTCTAGGGGCTTTCTTAAGTCCATAGAGGGCTTTCTTCAATCTGCATACCATATCAGGTTTGTCTGATAAGGTGAATCCTTTAGGCTACTCTATGTATACTTCTTCCTTCAACTCTCCATTTAGGAATGATAACTTAACATCCATCTAGTATACCTTAAAGTCTTTGAAGGTAGCATAGGCTAGAAACAACTTTATGGATTCCAATCTTCTTACAAGGGAAAATGTATCTAAATAATCAATCCATTCTCTTTGCGCATATCCTTTACACACTAGTCTTGCTTTGTTTCTTACTGCTGCTCCATCTTCATTCATCTTATTTCTAAATATCCACTTGGTTCCAATCAAATTCTTATCACTAGGCCTAGGGACCAATTCCCATGTATCATTTTTAATTATATGATCTAGCTCTTCTTTCATTGCTTCATGCCAATCTGAATCATTACGTGCATCTTCAACACTTAAGGGTTCAAACTATGATAGTAAACATACCTCTTCATTTGTTGTGGAACTCTTTGCTTTTGATCTTGTCATGACTTTGCTGCTCTAATCTCCAATGATGTCTTCACTTGAATGATATCTAGATGTGAATTTAGGAACATTAGGTGTGATTCTCTCATCTACCTTTTGTGTTTCTTCTTCACTTATTTTAGGGTCATTGAATAGAACATCTATGTTGTCAAACATTTCTTCAACAACTACTTCCCTACTTGTAAGTCTAGGTTCTTCTTCAATCATAGGTCCATAATCATGATATCTCTCTTGAATCATAAACTTCTCATCAATCTTAACATGAGAACTTTCAATGATCTTCTTCAATCTCAAATTAAAACATCTATAATGTTTTTTTTTAGTAGAGTAACCAATAAAAATACCTTCATCACTTCTTGCATCAAACTTGCCAATGCCTTCATCTCTCTTGATGTAGCACTTGCTTCCAAAGATTGTGAAGTATTTGTCTATAGGTACATTCCAAAACCATAGCTCATAAGGTGTCTTGTCTGCACCTGGCCTTAATTAAATTCTATTGATTGTATAGACTGTAGTATTGACCACATCTCTCCAATAGGTGTGCACCACCTTTCCTTCAATCATCATAGTGCACACTGTGTCAAGAATGATCATATTTCTCCTTTCTACTATTCCATTCTTCTGAGGGGTTCTAGGTGCACTTAACTATCTTTTTATCCCATGTTCTTTGCAGTATTCATAAAATCTATCAGAGGTGAATTGTCCTCCTATAATCACCTAAAAATGGACAAGATTATTTAAGTGAAAAATCAAGGCAAGGATCAACACAATTAAATGCAATTAAATCAAATCAAGATCAAATCAAAGACAAAGTGCAATTGAACCTTAATCCAAAATTAATTGAAAATCAAAAGCTATCAAATCAAATCAATTTAAATTAAATAAATCATGATAAATCAATTAATTATGTAATTAATCTAATTAATTAGATAGTTCAATTTAAATCAAATCAACCCATTCAAGGAGTACACATGGCTAAACAAATTAAATAAAATCAATTGATTAATTCCTATTTTCTCTCAAAACCACATGGGAGGAAAAAATCCTCATCAAATAGGAATTGAGAACCAAGCTCACATGGATCAAGCCTAAAATTAATCTCAATCACTCACTTGGAGGATGAATCTTGTCCACCCATCTTGTCTTCTTGTCCCAAGATTTGAGGACAAACCATTTAAATTGTCTCTAAAGGGTGGAACCAAGGACTTAACCCCAACTCAATCATGATCAACTCAACTACACCCCCTACCCTTACCAAAATCTATAAAAGCAAAACATAATTTACGCAATAATCATCCACAAATCTAAGAATAGCATCAAACCTCTTGTAAATTAGAGCTAGAAAGGCAAATATAGAAGCTAATTAGCATTTCAATTTGGAATTAATTGTTTTACCTTGCTTTACTATATCATTCTCATTCTAGGACTGTCACTAATGGAGGCTTGCTGAGAGCTTTATCATTAGCATCCCTAGCTAGAGATCCAGAGTACTTAATTGTCAATTCTTTGCATAATTAGATTTGCTATTTATGGTAATTTAATTTTTATTTGAACTATTTATGATACTAACCCTATGAACTAGAACTGCTAGATGAGAAATAGAAAAAAACATTTGATCACTTGAAAGTATATCTAAACCGAATGTCAAGGACCTATAACAAGCATATCAAGTCAAGAACATTTCAAATAGGTGACTTAGTTTTGTGAGAGAATCCAAAGAATCAAGTAGAAAGGGAAAGGAAAGGGAAATGGGAAGCAAACTAGTTAGGACCTTTTGTGATCACTTCATCTTTTGGGAGAGCCACCTATAAGTTAGTTGATTCTGATGGAGAAGAGTTGCAGGAACTTATCAATAGAATTCATCTCAAAAAATTCTACACATAAAGAAGATGAAAGAGGATAAAGAAAAAGAGTATTAGAAAATCAAATGGAAAACATCCTATTTATTTTATATAGTCAAAAGAGATCTTGAAAATACCAAAAACATTGAAAAGAAGAAAAGAGCAAACAAATCAGAAATGCAGAAAAGATCAAAAATATTGGAAAATTGAGCATGAAGAAAGCCAAAAACATTCATATATGATCCTCAAAAAGATTTTGTCTTGGTGAAAACCTAGCAAATAGGTGCCTTGATGATATGAAATGAATAAAAATAAAAAAATACAAAAAAAAATTAAAAAAAAAGAGAAAAAGTGTCTTGGTGAAAACCTAGCAAATAGGTGCCTTGGTGGCAAAAAGAAAAGGAAAAAGCTTTAAAAAAAGAAAAAGAAAGAAATATTCATTCAATCGGTGAAAACCTAGTAAACATGCACCATTGAAAGTCCAAGTCAATCGCATACCTAGTAGTCCTTGTAAATATTGCATTCGCTAGAATTTGTATATATTGCATAATAAAACCCCATAGTTGCATTTGCAAGTACCTAAAGATTTTGGTCACCTAATCTGTAAATTGTCCTAAGTCCAACATTGAAATCATATCAAAATGGGGGCAATGTAATCGAAAGGAGGAAGGATTCATCAAAAGCAAACTTCAATCAATCATCAAATCAATTAATAAAAAATGCAAGTAAAACACTCAATCAAATCTTAACTGTAATCTAATTTGAAACCAAACGCAAAATTTAATCTAAGATCTTACATAACCCTATCTTTATCAGGATTAAAAGTATGAAATGGATGGAACTACACTTGAAATATGGATTTGAAAAACATTGCAAATTTTTTTCTAAAGTGTTGACTTGATTGATGAAATCATGTCTTTCTAGCGAATTGATGAAAGTTTTTAAACTAGACAAGCTATGATGAAAGCATGATATTTTATTGATTTCTAAATGACTATCTTAAAATCAAAGTTTTAAAGCATGTATTATTTTTCTAAGGATGTGATCATCAAAGAATCATCGAGGACTTGTACATATGAAAAAACTAAGATTTTTGTTTGTTTACAAAAAAGGATACCTTCGATATTTTTATGTATACCAAAATCCACTTGCAACATATAATCTGACAAAATTGGTATTCGCACTCTCATGATTGGCTTCAATTAGTGATAGTCATACCAAAAAAGAGATGGGAAAGAAAAGAACGAGGTGCAAAAAGTATTCATATCATCATGGTTGAACTAGTGATGGTTGTTGTAATGCCTCGCCAAGGAACCTAGGAGAACTTAACCTAAACATGCATCTAAGTTTGCAGAATAATTTTTTTTTTGTTTAATAATTTTTTAAAAAACTTTTCCAATAGAAATTTCATGAATATATATATATTTATTAAAGGCACATTTTTCTAAAAAAATGTGACAGTTAATAATAATTTAAAAAAAAAACAAAAAACTTTGAAAGTATCAATCTACAAGGATTATTCTTTAATCCAATTTTGACTTTTTTATACATAGCCTCTCTGTCTTTTTTTTTGTCTTATCTAGGCATTTTCATTTGACTGTACATTTTCCAGCAAGTGTATTTTTTTAACCAGAATTGGGTTTTTCTCCAAAATTGATTTTCATCACACAATGAAATTTATTAAACCAAACAGTATAGTCCAACCATAGTCTACGGTTAATTTATTGATTTCTAGGAAATTCATAAAGAATCTTTCAACAAAATTTTTCCAACATAACATTACTATGCTAAATTTTAATAAAAATAAGAAATTAAATAAACTAGGATTTTCTAAATACCCAGAATAAAAGAATACACAGATCTATCAATTGAGCTACATTAAAATTTTTGCAAACAAAGAAAGCTAGATAAATGAAAAACAAAACTAATAGGTAGGATTTCAAAGCCTACCTTGGATCCAAATCTAAAATTGAAATTGAAAACCTTAGAAGATCAGAGACCAAAATTTCCTCTAAGGATAGATTCAACCTACAGATATGAATCTATGAAGAATGCATCACCAAAAATTCTAGATGCACAATGTAGCCAAAACAACAAGAAATCACAACAACCAAATTCTCTAAAAATTCAAGTGCACAAGCTCTCCAAAATTTTCCTCCAAACCTATCAATCTCTAAAATGAATGCAATTCCCCCCAATAGAGATTCAATTCTCCATTTCATGAAACCCTAAAGATAACTCAACAACTTACTCCCACATCAACTCCAAATCAGAAATTGAAAATAAATCTCAATTAAATAAATTAAAAACTCTTTTCATGCACAAATCAACTTTGACTTTTTAGATCAAGTTGATTACTTTTTCAAAACAATTCAATTTTTAATAATGTAAATGCACATGTTAAAATTAAAATATGTATTAAATAGATTAAATATTTAAAGCATCCTATAACCATGCAATTAAATATTTAATTATTTAATAAGGCACACAAGCGTAATTAACTCTAATTACCATTAAATAATCAATTAATTCCAAATAATCAAATATTTGACTTTTAATTAATTTTCACAAATCAACTTAGGAATATAATTAACATTAAATTTCAACTATAATACTAACATTAATAATCATAGAAAATCACCCACATAATAAATAAATCAATTGAAGTCAAACGAAGTAAAACCAAGCAACACCAGATAGGGATCCACGAATTCCTGTCAACTAGACAAATCTAGGTAGGGTAGTCAAACTGATACTTATCTAATCCTATGACAAATGAGCTTAGGTAAGGGTTTTGGATCAGTGTTATCTCCCCTCTCTTACCATTTGAGATATTGCGATAGGGCAAACTCATCCTGACAATTCAGGGAAGTCAATACCTAGTACCTACAAACCTGCATACAAAACCTGCATGTATATACATATAAAAATATATAATAGATAATGGTGGGGATCAACCAATCATGTGGATCTCGCAAACAAGTAACTACGACTCCGTTCATCAATCAAATCAAGCACATCAAAGATAAATATAAAATAAACACATCAACCATACACATGCAAGTATGGGGTCAGTAAAATCATAAGCATCAATGATTTTCTAACATATAATCTATCATCCTAAAATAATCATAACATTTATAAAATCAGACTAGGGGCGGGGTACTACATCCACCCCTCTAGGATTAGGCTTACTCTTGGAAGCCTACAAATAGATAAAGATATATATCCCTCCAACACAAAGTATTTACTAAACAAAAAATACAACATCTGAAAACAAGCCATAAAATAGGAACATGATGTATAGTCATTAAGGGTAATGTAATTCTATTTAGGAATAAACTGAAAATCACATTGATCAATCATTCATTAACCATTTAAAAAATAAATCTAAACCTTATTCATTCATCATTATAGAAAACATCTAGGTTCAATTTCATAAAACACACATTCACATCTTCATCAAATAATGAGTTGAGAAGTTCATGTTAATCTAGTTAATGCAACACTTATGCAAACATATATGATACACAATGATTCTATTTTCACACTGTAAATATAGTACCATTTCTGTGATATCCTCCCTTATACATACTATCAGGGGTCCATGATGAACATGATAGAAACACAACTTATCAAAAAATAGGGCCAACAATACCAAACATTCAGAGTAGCCACCATAAAAATTGAAAAGGTAAAACCCAAGTGGGGGAATCACAAGCCCAACATTAAATCATAAGAGTGCTCAATTTTCAACAATAAATTAAGTGTGACTAGTGTCACAAAAATAGATATCAAAAAGAGAGTTAGGTGACTAATCCATTCATAAGAAAGTTTAAAATTTCAATGCTAGCCTTCACACATCATGAACAATTCATCAATCAACCAAAATAAATTATCAATCATAAAACATCCACATAACAAGGTGACTAGTGGTAGCCACACTCAAGGGAGTAATCTCTTTATGACATCGAAAGGTAATTCACCCTAGGTGCATTAGAGAGGGTACCCAAACACAATAGATAGACAAATCACCTATGACAATCACTAGATAAGGTGATATCTCAAGGACATATAAGAGAAAAACAAAACATAAATGTTGCATTAACTAGATTAACATGAACTTCTCAACTCATTATTTGATGAAGATGTGAATGTGTGTTTTATGCAATTGAACCTAGATGTTTTCTATAATGATGAATGAATAAGGTTTAGATCTATTTTTCTAATTGTTAATGAATGATTGATCAATGTGATTTTCAGTTTATTCCTAAATTGAATTACATTGCCCTTAATGACTATACATCATGTTCTTATTTTATGGCTTGTTTTTAGATGTTGTATTTTGTTTTTAGTAAATACTTCGTGCTGGAGGGATATATATCCTTATCTATTTGTAGGCTTCTAGGAGTAAGCCTAATCCTAGGGGGTGGATGTAGTACCCCGGCCCTAGTCCGATTTTATAAATATTATGATTATTTTAGGATGATAGATTATATGTTAGGAAATCATTGATGCTTATGATTTTACTGACCCCATACTTGCATGTGTATGGTTGATGTGTTTGTTTTATATTTCTGTTTGATGTGCCTGATGTGGTTGAGGGATGAATTCATAGTTACTTTCTTGCAAGATCCACATGATCACCCAATCCCCGCCATTATCTATTATATATTTGTTTATGTATGTACATGCAGGTTTCACACACAAGAAATAGAAATGATTACAAATATACCATAAACATAATACATAACAAAATGAGCCCAAATGGTCAAATCAGGGTATAATCAGAATAAACAGACACATCAAAACATAAAACTGAAAACATGGTACAACTGATACTTAACCCAGCCTATGATTCTCTCCCTAGGTCATCTAGTGCCTGAAAAAACATTAAGAAAAAGAAGACACTCCAGGAACAAAGAATACAACATTGTATCATAGTAAATTGGAATCTAACCATAAGCATATAAAATTCCATATTGATCATAATTGAATCCTCATATAGTAATGCATAAATTTGTTATGATAAACTTAACATAAATATTAAAAAAATGTCATAAAATTAAAGAACTTCCCTATATTCATCCCATAGGGTTTTACAGAACAGAAACACCCAATTTTAGTAAAAACATAACACTTGTCCTATGCAAAAGTCAGTCACAGTTAATTATGTTTCATTATGCATAAAGTGTGTATCCTAATTAACATATATACATATGTTGTATTTTATTCAAAACAAAAGGTATAATTTAATTTAAATTCTAAATTTAGAAAATAAATTACATATGAGCATATTTTTGACATATAAATAAAATTATATGTGTATAAACCAAAACAAATAAACTAGCTATTAATTCATACATAATAAAAGTTCACTAAATTAAAATAAAATCTAAAACAAAACATATAGATTTAATTTAATTTAAAAATGAACTTATACTACAAATTAAAATATGAGTAACTTTTAAAATAATTACTATTTAATTTCAATAACAATTAATAAAATTAAGCAAAATCAACAACAAATTTAATTAAACTAAATTTAATAAATAAATAAATATAATTAAATTAAATTGATGTAGTACTCCGCCCCTAGTGTGATTTTATAAATGTTATGATTATTTTAGGATGATAGATTATATGTTAGGAAATCATTGATGCTTATGATTTTACTGACCCCATACTTGCATGTGTATGGTTGATGTGTTTGTTTTATATTTCTGTTTGACATGCCTGATGTGGTTGAGGGACGGAGTCGTAGTTACTTACTTGCAAGATCCACATGATTAACCGATCCCCACCATTGTGTGTTATATATTTGTATATGTATGTACATGCAGGTTTGCAGGTACTGGGTATCAACTTCCCTGAATTGTCAGGATGAGCATGCCCTATTGCAATATCTCAAATGGTAAGAGAGGGGAGATAACACTGATCTAAAACCCTAACCTAAGCCCATTTGTCCAAGGATTGGACAAGTATCAGTTTGACTACCCTACCCGGATTTGTCTAGTTTTACAGAAATTCATGGATCCCTATTTAGTGTTGCTTCGTTTTACTTTTTTTGGCTTCAGTTGATTTATTTCTTATGTGGGTGATTTTATATGATTATTAATGTTAGGATTATAATTGAAACTTAATGTTAATTATATTCTTAAGTTGATTTGTGAAAATTAATTAAAATTCAAATATTTGATTATTTGGAATTAATTGATTATTTAATGGTAATTAGAGTTAATTATTGTTGTGTGCCTTATTTAATAATTAAATATTTAATTGCATGGTTGTAGGATGCTTTAAATATTTAAACTATTTAATACATATTTTAATTTTAACATGTGCATTTACATTATTGAAAATTGAATTATTTTCAAAAAGTAATCAACTTGATCTAAAAAGTCAAAGTTGAGTTGTGCATGAAAAGTTTTTTTAATTTATTTAATTGAGATTTATTTTCAATTTCTGATTTACAGTTGATGTGGGAGTTAGCTATTGAGTTATCTTTAGGGTTGCATGAAATGGGGAATTGAATCTCTATTAGGGGGAATTGCATTCATTTTAGAGATAGATAGGTTTGAAGGAAAATTTTGGAGAGCTTGTGCACTTGGATTTTTGGAGATTTTGGCTGTTGTGATTTCTTGTTGTTTTGGCTACATTGTGCATCTAGAATTTTTGGTGTTGCGTTCTTCATAGATTCAAATTTGCAGGTTGAATCTATCCTTAGAGGAAATTTTGGTTCTACAAATCTTCTAAGGTTTTCAATTTCAATTTTAGCTTTGGATCCAAGGTAGGCTTTGAAATCCTTCTTGTTAGTTTTCTTTTGCATTTATTTGGCTTTCTTTGTTTGCACAAATTTTAATGTAGCTCAACTGATAGATCTGTGTATTCTTTTATTCTGGGTATTTAGAAAACCCTAGTTTAGTTAATTTCTTATTTTTATTAAAATTTAGCATAGTAATGTTATAGTGGCAAAATTTCGTTGAAAGATTCTTTATGGATTTCCTAGAAATCAATAAATTAACCCTAGGCTATGGTTGGAATATACTGTTTGGTTTAATAAATTTCATTGTGTGAAGAATATCAATTTTGGAGAAAAGCCCAATTCTGGTTAAAAAAAAACACTTGTTGGAAAATGTACAGTCAAATGAAAATGCCCAGATAAGACAAAAAAAAGACAGAGAGGCTATGTATGAAAAAAGTCAAAATTGGATTAAAGAATAATCCTTGTATATTGATACTTTTGAAGTTATTTTATTTTTAAAAAAAAATTATTATTAACTATCACATTTTTTTAGAAAAATGTGCTTTTAATAAAAAGGAACAAAAATATATATATTCATGAAATTATTATTGGAAATTTTAAAAAATAAATTATTAAACATTTTTTTTTAATTCTGCAAACTTAGATGCATGTTTAGGTTAAGTTCTCCAGGGTTCGCTGGCGGGGTATTACACTTGTACTAAAACAAGACTCCAAAAACTACTCAATGATGAATATAAGCTCCAAATTTTTGAATAGTGACAATTAGTTGCATACATCCTAGATTAAATGCATTTAAAGTATATTCCTTTCTTATCTTCAAAATTTAATTTTCAAGAGGAAAAGAGAAAGGGGGTGTAGTCAAATCAAAAATCAAATAAGCATCAAAAACTATATGTGATCGAGTGTGTTGGAAATTAAAAACAAAAGTGCATTCCATTAGTTCATGAACATTTGTTAGATCCATTTTATCTTGCATTAAGTTGCATTCATTATTCATATCTTACATAAAGTTCAATTCATTAATTGCATTAGGTTGCATTCATCCTTTAAACCATTTTCATTAAGTTCGTTGCATTAGGTTGCATTCATTTTAAAGCTCATCTCATTTAAGGATGCATTCTTTAAATCATTCGTATCAATCCATTAAGTGAAATTACCATTGCATTTATTAGTGAATGTTCATTGCATCCATTGAAATCATTTTAAATTCATCATTAGGTGCATATCATTTAGTCCAAAAACATGGCACATTGTATTATTCATTTAAATCCATACATTTAGTTTCATCTTATATTATATCTTTGCACTAACATTTCATTATCATTCATTGTATATAACATTAAGAATCATTAAGTATCCATAATCACTATACATTACATCATATAGGTCCATCACATTTGCATACCATAAATCCTTAGATTCATACCATAAAAATCATTACATCCATATATTCATAAATTCATTGCATTAAATCATTACATCGCATTAACGATAGAATTATCCATCTAACACATAGATATATCATTTGCATCCATAAAGCATTACATATCATTAATCATTACACATCATTAAATTCATATTACATCCATTTATCTATTCTATGTCATATATAAGACAACAATTTAAGCATAAATAGAACATATGCATCCATATCATAAAACTGCATTTTGAAAAGCATAAAACAAAGCATATAGGAAATAGAATCATATAGATCTGCATATCATGGTAAAACACCTAAAAAAGGAAGTCCAACACATGATGACATCACATAGAGTAAATATATCAGAACTGAGAACCAAAGTCTATGGCATCATCATCATAAATCAAAACAGAGTATCAAAGTCTATGATATCAATCAATGAAACATTTGGAAATCGAAAGTCCATAAGAGTATCAACAAGTATCAAACACATAAAAGTACATCAACTGATCAAAAGAATACAATAGAGTTCAATGTCTCAATATAAAAAATAATCACCAATGAATGAAAGAATATATCAGATCAATGTGGATCAACTAGCTACACCACCAGCACCATCACCACCATTAGGACTAGGACTAGTATCAAGAGGACAACTCGAACTAGCCTGTAGCCCATGTTGACTCATAGTGGCCATGAATGCCTACATCATACTATTGAGCTACCTAACCTCCTGTCTAATCTCAGAAACATCTGACTATAAAGCTTGAACCTTTGATGCAGCAGCCGGAGCCTCTGAACTAGGAACCTATGCCGAAGAAGTCTATGGTGGAGGCATAGAAGAAGAAGGCATGGAAGAAGATGGAACAAATAACGATGGAACAAAAGAAGATGAAGATGGATGAGATGAATAAGATGGCATAAAAGAAGAAACAGGTGTCTGTGTTGGAGGAGCCTGTGGAATAACTGAAGGAACCTGTGGAGGAGCCTAAGGAGGAGCCTATGATGGCCTACCTTGTGCTTGATCTAATAAATCCTGTGTGGCCTGGCAATCCAAATACATTTGATGTCTAGCCCTATGATGACCCTATCTACCTACTGGATCCCTATCAACTAGTGTAAAGATCTATCCACACCTCAATCCCTCTCCTGACTAGCACCCCTAGGAGGAATGGGAGTAACAGTAATAACTGGAATTAATACTCTCCCTGCTCTAGCTTCTTGATGACCCAGTCATCCCTAACATGCTCATATCATACCCCCACCCCTACCACCATCCCCATATCCACCATCATCTCCACCATCATCATCAAACTCCTCATCAATACTGGGCACCCTCTCAGCTGGATCTGTGAATCTCAAAAATGGGTTCTGAGTGAACCAATTTACATAATCATCAGTCATCCCAGCATCAACAAGATGCTCTCGCATATCCCATGGTAAATGATCTAGGTCCCGAATCTCCTTCTATGTTGTCCTAAAATCAACAAAAGGGCCCTATAGTGATCTCTCAGCTTGAACCCAAGCATACATAGCAACACCCCGTGGCATACCTTGAGTGTGGCCATACTACTGTAGTACTCTCCAGAAGAAAAATCTCTTAATGATATGTGGCATCCATACAATCATCCAACCAGGACTGCACATACAGGGAAGCTCAGTCGCATCCTCTAGCCATGACTCACAACCTAGGTAAGGACACCATATAACCTTATCCATATCATCGATAACATGACACCAATAATCCAACTTACCCATATGCATCTACACTACCATGCCCTCATACATATAGGAAAATGGATATCCTGGATCACGTTGATGAGATGTAATAGGTCATGTCACTGGGATATGATCCCATGTCCAAAGTTGAACAAGAATAGCTCCCGCTGAAAGAGTAGAAGAACATCTATAAACTACTATATGCAACTCGTGATAGAGCTGCGCCAAGACATAGGACCCCAATCAAAATTTTGAGGCTAAGCCATTAGATCCTCTAGAATAGGACCCCAACTGGCTGTGAATTTGTGACCTCACCAATCTGGTATGAGGAATCCTTTGATCTAGGCACCCAAAACTACTAGTAGAACTAGAAAAGAATGGAACTAAGACCACTGAATGTGATCATCACCAATGGTAGGATCTTGGAAGACTCATTGACATGCTATCCCATTGTACACCTGGTCATAGAAAACCAACTCTCCTCAAGTTAGGATATGTAGGATACGATAGACGTCCTTAGGGGTGATGGTCATCTCAGCTATCGATAAATGAAATGTATTATGGTTAGAGTGCCAATGCTCTACCATAGTAGTAGGAAGAACCAAAAGGAAAGATAACCCACACCTACCAATATGTCTCCAATCTAGAGCACTCAAGTCATCTATCATGCTGAAAGGACAAGGGTATAAACCATGAATGACCAGTGACTTAAGCACTACTAGCAAAAAGAAAGTTCAATCATATCAGTTTTGAAATCACTTATCATTTGAATTATCCTAAGTCAATCTAACATTTACAAAATATCAAGCCATAATCAATTTTCCTAATTCTATTCAGAGAGGACAAAAAATTCATCATCATCCATCATCTAAATCTAGATTGATGATCAAATATTTAGATCACAATTGACTCAAAATGACATCTTATGACTCGTTACCAAATCAAGTTTATTACCTAAACTGATCAACCAATCGATGATACTGAACAGTTTGGAAAAATGACTAAGGCATTTATAAATTTTTCCTATTAGGGTAAAAGTGCTATTTTAATATTTAAAAGCGCTAAAACGCAAAAGCACTATTTAAAAGAGTAAAAGTGCTATTAAAATTATCAAACATGCTAAAAAGTTGCATACACGCTAAAATTATTCAAAAGTGCTACTTTAAAAGTTGAACGCGCTATTACGAAAATCAAAAGAGAAAATTCATACAAACGTGCTAAAGTAAATTTAAAAAATGAAAGGTGCCCTAATTTCTACGTGCAAATGTGTTGTTTCATAAAGTGGAAGCACTATTCAAATGTGAAGAAGCGCTAAAAAACTAGTAAATGCGCTATTAAAATGGATAAAAATGCTGTTTCATTTAGAAAAGCAAAAAATTAGGGTTTTTGACTGAAAAATTCAATTTTTTTGAAAATTAAAGAATGAAATGAAAAACTAAGAGGTTCAGGCACTTACCATAGGTTTGTTCGTTAGTAGCCATAGATATCATGGACCACACTCGAGCCTATGCTCTCTAATCAGGATCACCATCCCAAATATCTTAGAAAGAGTCAGAGCAAAAATTCAACTAGCAAAGTGAAAATGAATAATGAAAATGAGTTTTTACCCCTTTATATAGGGCATTTTGACCTAAAAAGGGCATCTTTAACCAAAAATAGCCTGGGGACGCAAATTTTTCACCAAATCTACCAAATTAGGGGCATTTGTCATCAGACGAAAGAAAAATCAATATCGGAAATGAATTTGAAATTCAATATAAATTGACCTAATCAACGCAAAATGACCTAAACCGTTAACTTTTTTGAACATCTATCAAATTTCATTTCATTTCCAAGGGGGCATACACTCGGATAATCATAAACAACAAAAAATAATTAAATTAGGGGCATGACCATCAAATCAGAGTGTAAACTTTTATCAGAAATGTTTTTACTTATCAATTGAAATGGGCATCAAACTTCATATCAAATCGAACTAGGTACCATATCAATGATCTATCATCGTATCGACCGTCAGGACATCAAATCAATCAAAACTACATCAATCCTATCATCAGAATCTGCATCTTACATTGAACATCAATATCGACCATCGACGGAATCAGGACTTCACATCAATTGAATCAGTCCACATTCTTTGAATTGACAGGCTTCACCTATCGACTCAAAGAGGGGCATTTGTAATCACCTGAAAATGGACAAGATTATTTAAGTGAAAAATCAAGGTAAGGATCAAAACAATTAAATGAAATTAAATCAAATCAAGATCAAATCAAAGACAAATTGAAATTGAACCTTAATCCAAAATTAATTGAAAATCAAAAGCTATCAAATTAATTTAAATCGAATAAATCATGATAAATCAATTAATTATGTAATTAATCTAATTAATTAAATAGTTTAATTTAAATCAAATCAACCCATTCAAGGGGTACACATGGCTAAACAAATTAAATAAAATCAATTGATTAATTCCTATTTTCTCTCAACACCACATGGGAGGAAAAAAGTCTCAACCAATAGGAATTGAGAACCAATCTCACATGGATCAAAGCTAAAATGAATCTCAGTCACTCACTTGGAGGATGAATCTTATCCACCCATCTTGTCTTCTTGTCCCAAGCTTTGAGGACAATCCATTTAAATTGTCTCCAAAGGGTGGAACCAAGTGTAATACCCCAAAAATGGGCTATAGGTTCATTAACCTCCTACATCATCAAATCGAATAAAATTGACATCGAAGTCCTAACCTAAGGCACATCTGAACATCATCGAATCCTAATTGATTATCCTAAATTCTCTATAGAGTAATATTCCTAGAAATATTCCTAATTTATCTTAATTATCTTTAATTTAATGATTATTTGGCGATAAAGCTAATTTATCCTAAAGTTTGATTAATTGAATATTCTTAATATTTAATTAATTAGATTTAATTCTGCCACTTAATTATTTAATTGAATTTAATTACATTTATTCCTAAATTGTATTATTTAATTCTGACAATAAATAAAAATCTTATGACTAATTGATTAAATTCTTATTTAATTAATTAATGTCAGTTGTCAATATTTAGTAATATAGTTTTGAATAAAAGTTTGATTTAATAATTGATTAACCTATAAATCAATTGTTTTAATTTTAAAATCAGTTAAGTTGAGGATAAATCATTTTATTTATTTAATTAATTGTGCACATTCAAAGAGCAGTTAAACTCAAAATCAGGAAATCAATGCAAGTTGTTAACTTTTGGAAACTCAACATCTATTTTGAGTTCAAAGCTGATCTAAACTTCTGATTTAAGTTAAAAAGCTGTTCTTACTTGATTTTTCATAATTTTATGAGTTAATTATCTTTGATTTCTTGTTGACTCAAAAATCAACCTAAGTTCATCAAGAGTGATTTATGACTTTTCTCATGCACCCTCAAAGCCCTGGATTTCTATAAAATCAAGGCTTCAACTCTTCTAAAAGAATCCACAAAATTGCATCCTCACGCTACTGAATTGGTGATCAAAGAATCCATCTTTTGTGAATCCAAGCTATTGTGAGATTTTCATTTGTTTTTTAGCATTGCATATCATTCTTAGAACAATTGCATATCATATCAGTTTCATTTAGATTAGTTTCATATCCAGTTTTTCATCTAATTGCATAGAAAATACAAAAATATAGATTAATTTGCATTCATTCCATATCCATCTTCTGTATTCAAATCCTTCATTTAGATGTTTCATTGTCACTGGTCTCATTTCAATATGAGAATATCATACTTGCACCTACTAGAAGGGGGTAAATCACCTGGTTAGTTTAGTTTCAATTACTTGCATGATTTTGATTTTTGCTAACCTTTAATGTTTTCCTAAAGTGTTGTGTCTACAGCTAGGTACAAAATTCACACACACATTTATGGCACCCACCGTGGTGCCCTAAAATGGGTTTCCATTTCACTTCTATCAATTTCTTGTTATTTTTTGATAAAAAATGCGATCTTTTATTTTTTGTCCATACATTTTTCGTACGAATTTTGTCAGAAAGTCATACCAAGAAGTACCCACTATCTTACGATAGTTGATTCTATCGAGGCTTGTATGATAAGGTACCCATTGTCATTTGGGAGCTTGATTGTCGTATAAGAAGATACCCACTGTCGTACAAGTTTCTTGACTGTTGTTTGGAAGGTAATCCACTGTTGTATGACTTTTTGGTACTAGAATTCAATTGTCATTTCAAAATTTCAGGTAGTTTTCTAGATTTGAGTTTTAGATTTGGACTGACAGCTAACCCTAACAATTGAGATTTTCTATTTTTGATTGGTATCTACTGATTTTGATTGGAAAAAGTGTGAGAAAAATTGCTAAAATAGGCAAAAATCTACTAAGCGTGTAGTGAGGAATTCAGGTATTCTTCTCAAGATGATAAAATTTTGATTTGGATTAAAAAAAACTCTCATGTGTCAAGCTTATGTGACCTTTACTACTTTAATATCACAGACTTCATTTTGGGCTATAAAACGAACATAGATTTTCTTTCTACATATCTGTTACACATAGTAAATAGGCCCTATGAACACTATTTGTGGATGATCTCGAGAGAGTGGTCTTCATTCACTTGTTCACGCATGCAAAGCTCTTCTTGACGAAGGATCCCATTGTAGGTAGGGAGGATACTAAAATAGTTTTGTGGTCTACTGGGCTTGTAGTCCTCAACTTTTGATTGATACATTCTCTCTCTAGAGAGGTTGATATATCATAAGTTGTTGACATCATAAATCTTGGTGAGATAGTTTCATTCTTAGTGTGTCAGATTAGTCTGTCTGCTTTGTCTTGGTGAAGTGAAGAGGCTAGGGGATTATGCTCTACTTCCTTTTTGGATAGTACCAGAAACCCAGATCCTTGAATCTGATCTAGTCCCCCTGTGGTATCTTTTGTGAGTCACCTTTAGAGAGGGTTAACCGTAGTGGAAATTCCCTTAATTGGGTCAACCACATGGACAGAACCTCAAGTGGTAATAGCCATTTTTTCCATGGTAGCAACAACCGCTATATAAATGTCCTTGTGGAGGAAATCTTCACAGGTGTGATCTCTTGTTGGGCTGTCAGATCTCCCTAGAAGATCCTGATGTATTAAATTCTCAAACTGTGTCAAAACCCTGATGTGCCTGGATTGGAGTTCACCTCTTGAGATCACAAAATTTGTAGAGTCAGACCATTACTACAAACCCTAGTGAGGCCAAATTTTCATTTTTCTAGGAATATGTGCATTATTGAAAACCTTTTTGGAACATACACAATTAGCACTCCTAGGGATTAGTACATTCAATCACTTGATTGTTCATGCACAAGGTTGCTTTGTCCCTTGCTCATTGTTTTCAGACGTGCTTGGAATCACTTGCTTGCTATTTTGTGTGCTTCTTTATCTATTTGGTTACTGAAAATGAATGATCCCAGTATAATCTTCAAATCTAGATTAAAAAAATTGTGAACAATCTGAAACTGAAAACCTAAAATTTGCAAAATCTGAAGCAAAATACCTTTCTAGAGTCAAAAGTCATCCCACAAGATCAGAAAGTCATACGAGTTTTGGCAATTTTCATTTCATAACCTTTGTATTATCGTATGATAGCTTGTATAGTGTCATACAAGTTTTGCCACTAGTCAAAAGTAATAAGTCAAAATTCTGCTATCAACTATTGTGCGAGCTTTGCAATTGTCGTACGAGTTTTTTCAATTTTCATTTCAGAGCATACCCACTATTGTATGAGCTTGCAGAAAGTCGTTTGAGAATTTTTGAAAAATTGCTAGAAAGTTGTCAAAATTGCCAGATATTCAGCTTTAACAGCCTATTTCCAGAATCTGTCAAACAAATCACCATGTCAGGAACATAGTAGTAACTAGAAAGAATCCGATCATTTTCCAAAAGTGGCCTTTTGAGTCTGATCTAGCCTTCTATTTTATCGATTTGAGTCTTTTTCATCTTGTGTCAAAACCTTGTCATAATTATCAATCTTCAAAATGGCTAAGTGTTGCGAACTCATGTCTGCTATCTTTTGGGTGTCTACCCATACTACTAGGGTACAATATCCTTCATTTACGTCCAATCTAATCTTCAATCAAACCAATCTTGACAAGGTTGTGTCACTTGATCTTCTTGAATCAATTCATTTCTCAGTTGTCTTCATCTCACTCTCTTTCTTCACATAAGGTTAATGGTGGAAACTAGAGCTTCATCATGAAAACATAAAGAACAACCTGAAATCTCTTCAGAGACATCTTCTATGATTGCTTAGACTATCCATCAATCCTATGACACTAATCTATATAGAGAAGATGCTCTTGGCAATCTATTCTTGAAAAGTGGTTACATCACCCCTTTAGCATCAATCCACGCAGTTAATCAACCAACACCTCCTTTTTCAATTCACAAAAGCTATCAGATAACCCCACATCAATCTATCCCTAGTAGTTCTCATAACAACATGTCTCACAGAGGGAAAAATAATGGCTCTCAAAGAGCTCACTCTCAACATGATGTGGATCAAGAACCCACACCTTCTGGAATTGCTCAATATCAAAATGATGATGAATTCAAGAAAATGATGAGGTATTTCTTGAAGGAAGATAGAGAAACATACTTTCTAGAGTTAGCTCATCAAGGAGCTAAACTTCCTCCCAACTTTAATGTTGAAGATATCATTACACATGAGGAAGAAACCCCTATCTCAGCTATGATGAAGCAAATGCATGCCATGTAAGTCAAACTTAACAAACTAGAGAAAGAAAAGGAACCTAAGGAGTTGTCCATGGAGGCCCTATGCCCTTTTCCATTTGATAAAGACTTGTACATGCCACCATTCCCAAAAAGAGTGGAAATACCTAAATATTATAAGTATGATGGAAAATCTGATCCTCAAGATCACATCAGAGAATTATGTACTCAATCTATTGAGTTCATGCATGATCCAACATATTTAATGCATCTCTTCCCTTGATCTCTAGGGGGAGTAGCTAATCATTGGTTCTCTAGAATGCCTCCAACAATCAAAAATTTTGAGGATTTAATCAAATTTTTCTATCAACAATACTCCTATAACATTCAACATCTGGTCACCATGATCAACATCTGCAATCTCAAACAATAACCAGGAGAACTGTTCCTGACATTTCTCAAAAGATGGAGAAATAAATTCTCTCTATATGCTAGACCTATTCCAGAAACTGAGAAACTAGAAATCTTCATCAATAATCTTGTTCTAGAAATCAACTACCCTTTACAAATGCAAAATCATATATCTTTTGATAAGATAGTAGACAATGCGCTTAAAATGGAAAAAGTACTTGTGAAAAAAGGAGACATCACACTTCAAAAGGACAAGTATGAATCTAGATCTAGTTTTAAGGACAAGAACAAAAATTGGAACAAGAATAAAGGTGTCATCACAGATGGCATTGTTGATACTATCCATGCCCAATCTAAGGCACCATCTTTCAATCTAACTATCGGTACCCAAGCCATCAAAGCTTCAGAACAAAAGGTACCCAAATCATCTCAAAAGATGAAAGAGTACAAACCTCGGTCTGTTGATAATAAACGAAAGTTCACTTCTCTTGGAGAATCTTTGGAATCAGCTATGAAAACTCTATTGGCTAATAACATCATCTCTTTTCCTGAGATCTGACAATCTAATCTTGAACGTAAAACAAAATGGTGGAAGGAGAACGAATTCTGTGACTTCCATCATAGTAAGGGTCATAAAACTAGTAACTTCTTGCGCTTGAAACATACCATTCAAGAAAAAATTGATAATGGAGAAATCATGATTGATAATCATGAGAGCAATAATGATCATACAACATTCACAGAGCCATTTCTAAAACACAGTCAAGGAGATTCATCTTCTCAACCTAATGTGGGTGCTAAGGTCAATTATGCTTATTCTGGAAACAATTCTATTATCAATATGGTTGAACCATGCCTATCTAAGCATTGCAATGTTATCACAATTATAAGATAAGATAGATAAAATCAATTAGCTAATGTCGTTACTCAATCAAAAGCTCAGGCGCATCTGCAAGGACAAATCCTAGATTCATCAAATGTCCTTAAGGTTCCTTTCAATCTATCTTCCACTTCTAAATAGAAGGCTAAATCTTCAAATCCTAAAGATACGAGGCCTACATCATACAGTATTGTTCAACAACTCCAACATACTAATGGAAAAATCTCCATGTTTGAGTTGCTTCAGATATCTCCAACTCGCAGAGCCATTCTAGACAAAGCTTTGCTCGGATCCAATGTTCCTAATAACCTTGATTTAGATAGGTTCTAGACTATGGTTGCTCATCTTACATCTCCATAGTATATTTCCTTTTCAAAGGAAGATGATACCTCCTTGAGTTATCCGCATAACCAGCCCTTGCATATAGAAGTCTTAATCCAAAACCATCGCATCAAACGTGTGTTGATAGATGGGGGCACTGGTCTAAATATTTGTTCTTACAACTTGATCACACAGTTAGGATTTTTAGAAATGGCCATTGATCCTAGAAAGAAAATAACTATCAAGGCATATGATGAAGAAGAAAGATCCTCCAAGGGAACAATTATCTTGCCTATTAGAATAGGTCCTATCATCAGAGATACTACATGTCAAGTTCTTGATATACCTTTGGCTTACAACATCCTTCTAGGGAGACCTTGGATACATGAAATGAAAGCTATTCCTTCTACATACCATCAGTGCTTGAAATTTCCTTATGAAGGAGTAGAGGTAACCATCCTAGCTGATGTGTCTATAATTTACAATGCATTGAAAGAAAACGTTGATAAACTTATTCCCAATAATAGAGAATCTTCCACTAAACAGTTAGATATTTCTTCAACATCCAAAATGGAAGACATTGCTAAAGAGGTCACAATCAAAGAAAAAGGTATGAGCGAATATACTATGGAGCTGGTCTTATCTTTGACATCTCTCCCTATCTCACCTAAGTCTTATAAGAAAACTCTAAAATAGTCCAAACTAGAATCTAAAGAACCTCTTGAGGTGTATAAAGGAAATTTTGTTGCAGAACAAGTATCTAAACAAGAATTTGAAGAGGATGAAGTTGTGCTTGCATGGCTATACAAAGAACCTAAATCTCAAATTGATCAATCATGTGATTCTAAAACGTCAAAGGTTCCTTCTAAGTCATATGGTCCAAGGGAAAAATTGATTACAAAGATGGGATATACAGGAAATAGACCTCTAGGACTACAAGGTAAGGGTCTTCTATAGCCTCTTGACCATCGTGGTCGAGCAAACAAGAATAAAATAGGTCTAGGGTACAAGAAGAAGCCTTTTTATCTTAGCGAGAATTCCCCACATGTCATAGAATAGATTGAACCAAAGGAGGAAGCAATAAAACAATTTGATAGTGATGATTCTAACACTACTAAGGAGGTCATTCCTTATGAGCATTTGCCTAAAGAAATAAAAGACCTCCTTGATGCTGAAGATGATCCAATAAAGAGAATCAATGTAGTAGAAACACAAGAACCTACTATGGAACAAGACATAGTTGCACCAAAAGAACTAGCTAATCTCGAAGGTAATCAAACAAACAAAAGGGAAGATAGGCCTATCACTATAGCTGAACACTTGGAGCATTCCAGTGATTTTGAAATAGATTCCCATGAGTATGAATTCAAATCAGAATCTAAGGGTAACCCTTCTTGGGGTATTCGTCCTGACTTTACTCATGTTCTTAAATTTCCTAGAGGCATAGATGAGGAATCCAATGACTATGAATGGGGAGCCATTCCAGAGGAAGATGAACTTATTATAGAGAAACATATTGATGTTGTAATACCCCAAAAATGGGCTATAAGTTCATTAATATCCTGCATCTACATATCGAACGAAATCGACATCAAAGTCCTAACCTAAGGCACATCTAAACATCATCGAATCATAATTGATTATCTTAAATTTTGCATCGGAGAATATTCCTAGTAATATTCCTAATTATCATAATTATCTTTAATTTTATAATTATTTGGCAATAAATCACATTTATCCTAAAGTTTGATTAATTGAATATTTTCATATTTAATTAATTAGATTTAATATTTGCCACTTAATTATGTAATTAAATTTAATTCTATCTATTATTAATTGTATTATTTAATTTTGACAATAAATCTAATATCATATGAATAATTGATTAAATTCTTATTTAATTAATTAAAGCAAATTGTCATTATTTAATAATATAGTTTTTAATAAAAGTTTGATTAAATAATTGATTAACCCATAAATCAATTGTTTTATTTTTAAAAACAGTTAAGTTGAGAATAAATCACTTTATTTATTTAATTAATTCATAAATAAAACATGCACAATCATAAAAATAGACAACTATCAATTATCAGTTAAAGCTAAACTCTATTTTGAGTTAAAACTTAGCTTTTGCATGTTTTTGTGAGTTAATTATCCTTTATTTAAAAATAACTCAAAAATCAGCCTGAGTTATTTGAGTGATTTATGGCTTTTTTCTCATGCACCTCCAAAGCCCTAGATTTCTATAAAACCAAGGCTTTAGCTCTTCATAATTCATCTCATAATTTTGCAAGCTTACTTTGCCAAAGTCATCCACAAATTTGCACAATCACGCTGGAGAATTGGAATTGGGAAAATCAAAGCTCTTGCGAATCGACACCTTTGTGAGATCAATCTTGTTTTGCATTCATTTAGATTCATATTTCATATCATTGTTAGATAGATTTCATATTAGTTTTCATCATTATTATTGCATAGAAATATCCAAAAAAAAATTAGATTAATTGCATTCATATTTCATATCAGTTTTGCATTCAAATCCTTTGTTTAGGTGTCGTCTAGGTCACTGATCTCACTAACAATCTGAGAACATTAATCTCGCACCTACTAGAAGGTAGTAAATCGCTTGGTTAGATAGCTTTCAATTTTGCATGATTTTGATTATAGCTAACCTCTAATGTTTTATTGAAGTGTTGTGTTTATAGATCAAGTACAATTTTCACACACACATTTTTGGCACCCACCATGGGGCCCTGAAACGGGTTTCCCTTCATTTCTATCAATTTTCTATCTTTTGAGGATAAGGGTTTCAAAGGTCCTGGTATACTTTGTAGGACGTTATTTTTTGTCCGTACACTATGATTTTTATCATTCTGTCCATACTTCTGTACATCTCTGTATGAATTATCCCGCAAGATTTCACACTATGTCGTGCGAGATTTCTTTCTGTGTCACGTGAAATTTCACTGGTATCATTATTTTTTTGTGCGCGAAAAATCAATTTCTCGTGCGAGACTGTACTTCCTCATGCGGGACCACATCCTGACTCGTGCGAGATTTCATCCTTTGTCACGCGAAATAGTGTTTCCTCGCGCGGGATTACATCCTGACTCGCGCGAGATTTCATCCTTTGTCACGGGAAATAGTGTTTCCTTGCACGGGACTGCATCTTACCTCACGTGAAATTTTTCTACAGAGGCACAAAATTCGCATATTTTTACTTTCAGATTATTGATTTCTAACGCTTACAGTTTGCTGTTGCTTTGTCTTGATTTTGTACTTTCAGATGTGTGCTAAATTCTGGATTTTAGAGTGTTGGACCTAAGGTATTCTTCTCAAGCTGATAATATTTCAATTTGGACTTAAAATAAATCTCTTATGTGTCTGGCTTGTGTGTGTCTTTTCATGCTTTTATCTATTTCTACACACTTGCATAATTGATACTAGGTTGTGACCCCTTAAAGGATTCATTAAGTAGTCTTAGATATTTGTGATTGATCTTGATTGCTATCTTGGGTTATTGGATTCGCTAATCTGCTGACCCCTCATTTTCACCCTGTGGTTGCAATCTCAGTGCCATAAAGGGGAGGGGTCAATAGGATAGAAGCATTAAGTGTTCCACTTGGCAACCCTTTTGTGCTTTTAGGAACTCACTTGTTTTCTAAGTTGGGGACTCATTTTCAGCTTGTGTGAGGTGTTAAGTGTTCCACCTTGTAGACTCATCTCATATTCACTTTAAGCGGTAAGTGTTCCTCTTTCTACTTTTTGGATACTTTTGGTAGATTTACTTTCGAGAATATATCTGTGCTCACATAGTAATTAGGCCCTATGAACACTATTCATGATTCTTGAGAGATTGGATTCCTAGAGAAATCTTTCTTGATGACAGAATCCTTGTAGGTAGGGAGGATACTTAGTGCATTTCACATTCAACTTAGTTAGTATGTCTTCTCTTATTGATCGATACATTCTCTCCCAGGAGAGGTTGATAGATCATGTGGGGTTGACATCACAAGCTTTGGTGAATCAAAATTGGTTAGTGCACCTTCTCTTATTGATTGATACATTCTCTCCCTGGAGAGGTTGATAGATCACGTGGAGTTGGCATCATAGACCTTGGTGAAGCAAAACTTTGTCTTAGTGTGTCGGATTAATCTGCTTGCTTTGTTTGGGTTAAAAGTGAAAAGGTGTCAAAAACCTTAGATCTGGAGCCAAGTCCCCTTATGGTATACTATTGTGAGTTATCTTTAGAGAGGGTTAACTATAGCGGACAATCCCTTCACAGGGCAAACTACATTGATGGAACCTCAAGCGGTCATAGCCATTTTCACCGTGGTAGTGACAGTCGCTATATAAATGTCCTTGTGGAAGAAATCTCCATGGGTATGGTTCATTATTGGGTTGTCAGATCTCCCTAGCAGCTCCTGAAGATTAAGTTCTCAGACTGTGTCAAAACCCTGGTGCACCGGGATTGGAGTTCACCCCTTTGGATCATAAAAGTTGCAGAGTCAAACCATTACTAAAAACCCTAGCGAGGCCAAATTTTCATTTTATAGGGTATATGTGCATTATTGCAAAACATTTTTGGAACATACACAATTAGCACTTTTGAGGATTAGAACAAATAAGTCACTTGATTATTCATGCACAAGGTTGCTTTTGCCCTTGTTCATTGTTTTCAGACATGCTTGAAATCACTTGCTTGCTATTTTGCATGCTTGTTTATCTATCTAGTTACTGAAAATGAACAAATCTGTTACAATCTTCAAATTTGGACATTGAAATTTGCAAACAATCCAAATCTGAAAACTCAAAATTTGCAAAATCTGAAGTCAAATTCTTTTCTTGAGTCAAAAGTCATCTCAGGAGGTCAAAAATTCATGCGAGTTTTTTTCAAGTGTCGTTTCATTACAACCCATATGTCGTATGATTGAGTACCCAGTGTCGTACGAGTTTCCATGCTAGCAAATCTTCAAAGTCAAAATCTTGTAACTATCGTATGATATTTTCAACTATCATTTTATTGCTACCCAAAATTCATATGAGTTTTCTCAAAGTGTCATTTCATTATTGCCCATCTATCGTATGAGTCTACAAAGTGTCATTTGGGAAAATTTTTGAAAGTTGTTAGAAAGTTGTCAGAATTGCCAAATACCCAGCTTTTTCAGCCTAGTTTCAGAATCTATCATACAAATCACTGTGTCAGGAACAGAGCAGTAGCCATTGAGAATTAGTACACATGTCTCAAAGAATTAGTACACAAGAGGAAGAAGCTCTAATCACCGCTATGATAAAGCAACTGCAAGCTATGCAAATTGAACTTAACAAACTTGAGAAAGAAAAGGAACCTAAAGAGTTCTCCATGGAAGCTCTATGCCCTTTTCCATGTGATAAAGACTTGTACATGTCACCATGCCTCTAGACAAAATGTGAGCAACGTGAAAATCCTTATGATACCTCTTCCACAGAGAGTGACACATCCAGCTTTGGAGACTGATGACTATGACGACAGACAATGTAATGATACCTATGACACCTCTATTCCTAAGAGTCCTCCTCATCATTCATTCCTGCTTACTACAAATGGGATATCACATTGGATAGATTGTGATGGTGATCCATATGATTCTGATTTTGAAAAAGACTTTGATGTTTTTTGTGAACAATACCTTGATTATGATCCATCTACTACTGCTGAGGACTATAAAATGTACCGTGCTGATTTGAAACATCAATACTATAAGGATCTCTCCTCTAAGAACTCTCAGGCTGAAAATAAAGATTATCTTCTCATGAAAGATCATGTTAATGTTGGACCTTTGTCTTGTGATGGTTCCCTTCCATCTCCTACTTCCTCCAATACCCGTACATTTCCTAAAGCTTCCGAGTCTTTCAAATCTTTCACAGAACCTTCATCCGACACAAGCCCTGATACTTTTCATGCAGTTCCCTATAGTTATCCTCTAGGGCTACCTCTTAAAGAAACTCAAGCTAACCTTCACTTGGCTGCAAATACTTTCAATGATAATAAACTTAAAGAGCCTAAGCCTTCATATGCTACAATGCCTACTTCAGCTAGTCCTTCACCATCTCTTCCAAATTCATCCATACAATCCCAACATGCTTCATTGTCCTTAAAAGTGGCTCCATGTTAAGAGGACTCTAAAAATGATAAAGAAAAGAACATAAAGAAAGATCAAGATCAAGAACCCTCCATGTCATCCAATCCCTTTCATGATGTCTCTTATCCGCTTCATGGTTCTTTTGATCCTGCACACCCTTTTTCATGCATTCCACCATGTCTTAAGTCTTCTCCTAAGCAAGATCAAGCTACTACTTACACTGTTGAGCTTATTGACAATCAAAATAACCTTACTACACTTGTGCTTTCCAAAGATGATACCTCCATTAAGGTTGTTAAAAATGGTGTTGTTACTTCCAATGTTGAGCCTATTGAAAATCAAGAGAAAAATTATACGCTTATGCTTTCCAAAGATCCTTGTCAAGATCAAAGTCTTCCATCTTCTTGTTCTACCACTCCATGTTCATTTCCACTTTCTACTCTTCTTGAGTCTTTTCAAGCTTTGAACAATCCTATCAAAGAAGGTGCTCCTATTCAAGATGTCCATGATTCTATTGAAGATCCTAATGCTCACTCTAAAGATGCTAATATCCTTGGTTGTCATATAGATGCTGATGAACTTATTGATTATCCTTTTGCATTTTCCACATCCATCCTTGGACCTCCTCCACCACTACTAAGGGCTTCACGTCTGCCTTCCATCTTGGGTCCTTATGTCCCTTCACTTTCCCCTCCTAACTCTCCTAATTCACCATCCATCTTGGGTCCTTACATGCCTCCATCTCCCATCTTTCCTCAAGATCAACATAGATGCATACCCTTGAATCCTTTTCATCCACCCACCCATCTAAACCAGTCATATCCTCCTTCTTCCACAAGTCCCAAGTTCTTTGGAAGTAACTTGAATGTTCAATACAAGAAAAAGAAGCAATACAAGAATCCATCAAAAAAAGAAGATCACCATGTCTCCTTTAATAGACATGGAAGCATAAAGTCCAAAGAGATATCTAAAAAAAAACTACAAGACAAGTATGGGTTCCAAAATCCATCATTAAAGATATTCTCTCTAGATCATCAAAAGGAAATAAAAAGCCTACGGCTATATGGATTCCAAAGTCTCTCTTGAAAGAGTCTGGTGTTGAACAAAAAGTTAAGTTGACATTCAAGCTTCCAAAGACTTCCACTTCATCTCCCTCCAAAAATATTCTTCCATTCCACGTGCCTAAACCACAACCTTTGCTATCCATTCGCCATATTCCTTCACGTATTCCTTCATTCACATTTCCTCCACCCTCTCACCACCCTTCAAGGTATGTGTTGATGTTGAGTTTGCCTTCCTTTCCATCTACCCTTTCACAATCCTTCCATGCATTATCCTTCTACCTTCTATCATTTTTCCTCATTTGCATATTCCTCCTATCCTCCAACCTCACTCGCTTAACATAAAACCTTATCCTCCATTTTTCTCTTCCATCTCCCTTTCCTTATCAACATCTTTGAGCATATCATTTTGAATCCTTGGCATATCACAGTTTATCATTTCAAGGAGCACTATCTAAAAGCTTGCCTTCTTCTAAAAAAGAAAAAAAAAAAGAAATCAAATAAATAAAAATTGAAAATTTGCCTTGGTGAAAACCTGTAAATAGGCTCCTTGGTAGAAAAAGTAAAGAGAAATAAATTCATCCTATGGTGAGAACCACTCCCTTGTGGTGCCTTGGATAAGTACCATGATGAAAACCTGGCAATCATACATCATGCGTAGTTCTTCTACATATTTCATCCATTTCATCTTCTCTCTTTGATCTTGACAATGTTGATCTATACACGAACATTTGGCTATCTTGTGAGCTATCTTACAATGATCTTACTTTCATTCCTTCCATTTTTAGGCTTCATATCCATCTTCATCCATTCATTTTCTCCTATTTCTATCCTTTTCCCCTTTGGTCTTGATCTAAAAAAAAAAGAAAGAAAGAAAGAGTAAAACACAATGCTATGAAGCCTCTTGACATGTCTACTCCTTTGGACTGCATCCTGTCCTTCTTTGGCATTACGCTATTGTGACTTATCCTATGATGGCCTTTCATTTCTTGTCCAAATGCACTTTACATGACAATTTTTCCCTAGCTTGAGTATTCTTTAGGAGTTTTCCCTTGAGGATTTCTTCCCTTCATTAGCTTTCATTCTCTTGTCTTCCATCTCTTCCACCAGCTTGCCAATCCCTCTTGTTCTCCACCTTGCTAGACATTGGGACTGCATGATATAATCTTGCTTGGGAGTTTGCAATGGAAAAAGATGATATCAAGTATACCAAGTATCAGAACTAGTATCAGAATAATTATCAGAATCATTATCAGAATCAGTATCAGAACCAGTATCAGAACAATTATCATAATCAGTATCAGAATTAGTATCAGAACTAGTATCAGAACAATTATCAGAATCAGTATCAGAATCAGTATTAGAACTAGTATCAGAATGAGTATCAGAATGGGCCTATAGAACAAGTATCAGAACATCTACAGGGGCTACACCTTTGCTTTAGTTTATGGGTCTGAAGCAGTACTACCTATTGAGGTTGAAATCCCATCACTAAGAATCAGAATGCATGGTCTAGTAACTGATGATGACTATAGAGTGTCTAGGTTACAAGAACTGAAACTTCTAGATGAGCGCAAACAAGCAGTGTATAATCATCTCAGAGTATATCAGAAGAGAATGTCTAGAGGCTACAAAAAGAAAGTCAGACAGAGAATTTTAGGTCGACAATCTAGTCTTGAGAGAAAATCCTAAAAATCAATCCCATCGAGAACGCAAGGGGAAGTTTGAACCCAACTGGCTGGGTCCCTTTGTAATCACTACTACTTTTGGCTCTAGTGCCTATTAACTCTCAACGACTGAAGGAGAACAACTCTAAGAACCAATCAACGTTCTCCATCTGAAGAAATTCTATGCCTAAGGCATTCAGTCTATGGTAAAATGTCTTGAAAAAATCTTTAAAATTGGAAAAAGTCCTAAAAAAAATGAACATCTTGGTGAAAACCTAGCAATAGGCACCTTGATGATTCACAAAAAAATAAAAAAATATCAAAAGTATAAAAAAAATTGAAAAAATGAAAAATACAAAAAAAATGAAAAAAAGAAAAAAAGTGCCTTGGTGAAAACCTAGAAACAAGCGCCTTGGTAGCAAAAATAGAATCTCTACCAAGATGGTGAAAACCCAGCAAACGGGTGCCACTTGTTTCAAAATTCTCCATCTATCAGTGCAATCTTGGTCTTTTCCAGCTTTTAGTCTTGCTTTAGTTTGTACATATCTCCCAGTTTGTTTCTGCATTTCCAGTTTTCAATAAGTCAGTCTATACACCAATCAGTTCCAGCGTCTATATCCTATCAATGTTCAAACTTGGGGGCAATCGATGTCATATCCTATGGTCTCTAGTATACTTTAGATGTGTCATATCTAGTCAAAGTCCTTTGAAGCTTCATTTGAGTGACGTTTGTCTCATCTCCAGAAAGGATTTTGCATCTACAACAACGCAATCAAACATCAAAACTCAACTGAAAACAATCTATTCTTTTTACATGCTTTTATCTCCTTGTATGCTTACTGATTCACATTGAGATTTTTGCATATTGTGTCCCTTTGAGATCTTCGATGATGTCCTTTATAGGATTTAGAGAGTGATGACTGGGGGCATAATCTTTTCTTTGTTTTCTGCTTGTATGTGAAAATCTAACAACTTTGGAAATTCTAGATTGAAATGGTGTCCGACTGTAAGAGCCTCTATCTCGAATTGGATGGCCATGCATACCTCGACCATTGATACCTAGAAAATTCAAGGAAGTTTGATCTAACTATTGTCTTTTTGAGTGAGTTCTTTCTCCTACTGTGAAACACAATCTTGCCTAAGGATGTGAATGATAAAGGGTCACTACGGGTAATTCACATTAGATTTAGAATGATCTCTTGACTCTTTGATGTGTTTGTAATGCAAGGCATATTCAGGTCATCATGATGTTTATGTTTTGATGCTTATATAAATTGCTATATCAAAGTGGACATTTTATTCAGGTCATTATGGCGTTTATGCCTTGGTACTTATATCTAATTCGACATTCCAAAAATAAAATCAATATTCATATGTCCATGGTTGTTTGACTAGTGGGGGTTGTATTGATTCTTGCGCATACAAATCAATATTCATATGTTTATGGTTTTTTTTTTTTAGCTAGTGGGCATTGTATTGATTTATCTGGTTACCTAAAAGTTCAATGATGATAACAAATCGACATATGATCAGTGACTAGGTCCTAGGTCTTAGGTTGCATTTCATTTGCATGTCTCTTTGCATTTTGCATGTTTGCATGATCTCACAATGGCTAAATGAACTTCAATGCTTAAACGATTCTTCAAATTGCATCTTCAAATCTAACAAGAGCTGAATCTTACATGAAGGTTCCTCCAATGAAACAGCAAGTAGAATCCTTTTTCAGGATCAAAATCAAAATCTGAGATCATTCATATTATTAACTACTTGCATAATCAACCTTCAATTATCATAGAAATCTAGAATTCAACTTAACTGATTATCTTACATCAAACTATCAAAATTTCAACTTGGTCAACCATGGTCAACTCATGGTCAAACCTAGTCAAACTCGGTCTTCTGGACCTCCAAATGATGTAGAATGCATTCTTGAATGTGTTTAACCACTTCTCAAATCAATTAACATGCTTCTAAACTATCAACGCTGAGTTTTCTTGTCAGATTTCAATTTTAATCTTGAAGGGGGCATGGTATTGCATATCATTCAAAGTCTGTAATCAAATTTGAAATCATATCTTTATTTCTATCAATATCTTTCATCAGTGATCAAGACAAATAATCACGTCTAGTTACTGATTCATCAAAAAAGTCCTCATCGCTCAGGGCAAATCTATCATCACTTGGGGCATATCAGATTCATCAAGATCCATATCAATCTGGTATTCTCCTAATCTTGTAAACTATATCAGTTTTTGCAACCATCAGATCATAGTGTTCTTTCCTTGGTTCTTCGGCAACTGAAGGGTTTGGATGTGATACCTGCTAGTTCTGCTAAGACAATCAAGTCTAGAACGGGTCACTCACTTCTTTGCAATCCTAAGGTTTGGAATCAGGCATTTTGACACTTTTTCACAATCATAGGTTCATTTGCTGTTACAGTGAACATTATCTTTGGTCATTCAGGACCTATTATCTCCATATCAAATCAATATCAATCAGCTTTTGTCTCATATCAATTATCAATTTCAAGCATCAGTTTCATATCTCTATCATACACAGACTATCTTTGAACCACTGCGCTTCGCACAACAATTCAAAGAGGGGCAAAATGTAATACCCCAAAAATGGGCTATAAGTTCATTAATATCCTACATCTACATATCGAATGAAATCGACATCAAAGTCCTAACCTAAGGCACATCTAAACATCATCGAATCATAATTGATTATCTTAAATTCTACCTCAGGGAATATTCCTAGTAATATTCCTAATCATCATAATTATCTTTAATTTTATAATTATTTGGTAATAAATCACATTTATCCTAAAGTTTGATTAATTGAATATTTTCATATTTAATTAATTAGATTTAATATTTGCCACTTAATTATGTAATTAAATTTAATTCTATCTATTATTAATTGTATTATTTAATTTTGACAATAAATCTAATATCATATGAATAATTGATTAAATTCTTATTTAATTAATTAAAGCAAATTGTCATTATTTAATAATATAGTTTTTAATAAAAGTTTGATTAAATAATTGATTAACCCATAAATCAATTATTTTATTTTTAAAAGCAGTTAAGTTGAGAATAAATCGCTTTATTTATTTAATTAATTCATAAATAAAACGTGCACAATCATAAAAGCAGACAACTATCAATTATCAATTAAAGCTAAACTCTATTTTGAGTTAAAACTTAGCTTTTGCATGTTTTTGTGAGTTAATTATCCTTTATTTAAAAATAACTCAAAAATCAACCTGAGTTATTTGAGTGATTTATGGCTTTTTTCTCATGCACCTCCAATGCCCTAGATTTCTATAAAACCAAGGCTTTAGCTCTTCATAATTCATCTCATAATTTTGCAAGCTTACTTTGCCAAAGTCATCCACAAATTTGCACAATCACACTGGAGAATTGGAATTGGGAAAATCAAAGCTCTTGCGAATCGACACCTTTGTGAGATCAATCTTGTTTTGCATTCATTTAGATTCATATTTCATATCATTGTTAGATAGATTTCATATCAGTTTTCATCATTATTATTGCATAGAAATATCCAAAAAAAATTTAGATTAATTGCATTCATATTTCATATCAGTTTTGCATTCAAATCCTTCATTTAGGTGTCGTCTAGGTCACTGATCTCGATAACAATCTGAGAACATTAATCTTGCACCTACTAGAAGGTAGTAAATCGCTTGGTTAGATAGCTTTCAATTTTGCACAATTTTGATTATAGCTAACCTCTAATATTTTACTAAAGTGTTGTGTTTACAGATCAGGTACAATTTTCACACACACAGATGTTATTCACCAATATCCACCTGAACCCAACGTAATTCTAGAGAAAAATAATGAGCTTAACAAGTTTGATCCACTTATGGCTAAAGTGGATTCCCACAATGACATTGAGCCTATTCATGAATTGAATGTCCTAAGTTGTAATATCACCTTCAAACTCAAGCATCGGGTTAGGACCAATGATGATAGATCCATATCCGTCAAAACTATCTCACAATATTTCCCCTCTTTGACTATCCAACATCCTGACCTTCTTGACCAAACTTCCACAAATCCGAGCCAAGGTATCTTTACTTTCCTGAATGACTATGCGCTTGATTCCTACTTAAATGCAGTTGAGCCTATGAAGACTTCCATCAGTGAACCAAGCGTCAACATGATGGAGTCATACATCAAGTATCTTAGTCAAAAGAATAAGAATAAAAATAAAAAGAAAAGGAGTTCTGAGGGTGAAAACCACTTTGTGGCAGTCTTAGAACCTACAAAAGTAAAAATAAAAGACATATCCAAAGCTGAAAACCTCTCTAAGGCACCTAAGGATGAGATATTTGATATCCTTTCAAGTCATTTATAGGAAAAATCTCCAGTTCTAATTGAGCCCACTCAATCTATCAACTTAGGAACAATAGAGGAACCACAGTTGATCCATGTAGCACAATCCTTATCAAAAGAAGAAAAGCAAAAATTTACTACATTCCTAACAGAAAAGAAGATCAACTTTGCATGGAAATATTTAGATATGCTAGGGTTGGATCTTGATCTTATAATGCACCATTTATCTATTGCTCCTGGAGTAAAACCTGTTAAACAAAAATTAAGAAAGATGCATCCATTTGTTGCACTCTTGGTCAAAGCTGAATTAGAGAAACTAGTAAAAGCTAGATTCATCTGTGTTATTGACTATGCTGAATGGATCTCAAATATTGTACCTATTTCTAAACCAAATAAATCAATCAGAGTGTGCATAGACTTTAGAGATGTGAACAAAGCATGCCCTAAGGATGATTTTCCACTACCTAACTTTAATATGATAGTGGACATGACTGCGGGTTTCGAGATGTATTCTTTAATGGACAATTTATCCGAATATAATCAAATAAAAATTGCTCCAGAGGATCAAGAGAAAACTACTTTCACATATGCATGGGGTACCTTTGTTAGGAATGAATGTTGAAGCCTTTGGCAGTCATTCTATAGCAGTGGTTGTTGCATTCATGGCTATGATTGTCATTGATGTCAACACAGTGATATTCTGGAGTTTAGCAGAGAAGCAGGCACAGTTTTGCTTTGTGCACATGTTATATTAAAAATTGAGCTATGCATAGTTGATGGTATGTTCTTTGGTGTGTTATTAGCCTATTGTTAAGAGCACAAAAGGAAATTCATTTATTCATGAAAGTTATAAGCATTTTGGTGGAAGCAGTATTCTGGCAGTATTTCTGAGTAGCGATTTTTGGTAATCGGAGGATATCTCCTAGTCAGGATGGAATCTGATTCTATGTAGTTAAAGGGATTTTGAGACTCATTTATGGTAAATCAAAGAGCTAATTCAATGATGAAGGAAGACTTGCGAAGTACAGAGATCTGGATTTGTGATCTTGTGTAGCAGAGAGTGTAGTTTTGACACAGTGTGAAGGAGAAAACATATTTCATATTATTCTATTGAATAATCCTAAGATTTGTTAGACAGTGAGTTCAAAGATCTTGCCTTGAAGCTGTTTGGGTAGTGGGTCCTTCTATGTTCCATAACTCCTAACAGGGTTAGAATCTTTTAACAGGAATTCAAAATCCCCTAACAGAGATTCATATGTACTGAATGTATTTCATAAGACTCCTAATAGGGTCCATCCTTTCACAAGGAACTTTCATATTAGAGCATCATTTTGTGGACATCATTCCCACTGGAGTTGACTCTTTGATCAAGAGGTTCCCTAATTAACATATCTTGTGTTATTATGTCATTGTGTATGATTACTTTTCTATGGTTGGTTACTACATTGATTATATGGTTTAAATCTATTGAAGTTGATATTGAAGTTGATAAATGGTTTAATTGTCAGATAACTGATTCACCCCCCCCTCCTAGTTATCTTGGTGGTCTTTACTTTCTAACAATTGGTATCAGAGTGGCAGGTCCTTGAAAGAGAAGTTTAACAACTTAAGGAGATCCATGGAAAATTTTAGGAAAGAAAGCCCTAAGTTTGATGGAGTAAATTTTGACAGCTAGAAAGAAAAGATGAAGACACATCTCTTGTGTTTAGGACCAGGTTGTTGGTTGATTACAAAGAATGAAAGGACTATAATTGAAGAAGACAATCTTGAAACAAGTACTAAAGATGAGGTAGATCTATTCATGTGCAACATACTTGCAAGAGAAGCACTTTTATCAGCACTTCTAGAGAATGAATAGAGTTAGGTAAAAGGTTTAACTAGATCTTATGATATTTGGAAAGCTTTACATTCTACTTTTGAAGGTGATGAACATTTAAAGAAAGCTAGGTTACATAATTGAATTTGTGCATTTGAAGACATAAGAATGATGGAAGATGAATCTGTTAGAAGCTATATTGGTAGGATGTCAGAAATTGTTGCAGGAATAAAGTCTTGTGGAGGTGAAAAGATAGAGAATGAAGTAATATGGAAGATTTTGAGAACATTGACATCGGTATTCAGGTAGACTACACAAATAATTGAACAAGTGATATCTTGTACACCAAAATTTTCAAGAGAGACACTTCTTGGAAGATTGGAAGTAGTAGAGATGAATTTGAGATTATCAGGAGAACTACCTAGAGTGGAGACAACATTCAGTGCTCTTAGCATCAGACCTACTTTATCTAGAAGTACAAGTGTGAATGGAGATTATGCCAGCAGTAGCAGATCCAAATTTGATGAAGATAAGAAGATTGAAGAAGGTATTTCCTTTCTTGTGAAAAGAGAACCAGATGGTAAGAAAATCTTTAAATGTTGGACATGTCAAGAATATGGTCATTTTGCATCTAAGTGTCCTAAGAGAGTTAAGAAGTATAGAAACAATTTTAAGCCTAGAACATCTAAAGAATGTTATTATGAAAATGATGAAGAAATTGAAGCAGGAATTGAAAGACATTTGAGTGATAGTGATAATGATAACTTTGATGACATAGGATTTGTAGCAATTAAGGAAGAAAATTTTGAATCTAATGTTAAGGAAGAGAAAGCCTTAGTTTCCCAAGTTGAAAAGAAAGCTGATTGGATTATAGATAGTGGTTGTTCACATCATATGACTGGTGATAAAGAAAAGTTCATAAAGTTTAACAATTATGATGGAGGAGTTGTTAGAGTTGGTAACAATGCACCTTGTTTGATTAAAGGTATATGATCTATTAGTCTTGATGGAAAGACTAATACTGATGATGTTTACTTTGTTGATGGATTGAAACATAATCTTTTGAGTGTTGGATAGTTAGTGGATAAGGGATATCAAGTTTGGTTTACTAAGAAAATTTGTGTGATTAAGGATAAAGATGAAAATTTGATCGGAACGAGATCTAGAACCAGAGGCAATGTATTTTAGTTGAACCCTACTGAGATGACATGTTTGATGACTAAAATTGATGACAGTTGGTTATGGCATAGAAGGTTTTATCATATAAAATTTGATAATAGTGTGAAAGTAAGTTCTACACTTGCAGTAAGAGACTTACCTAAGATTATGAAGCCTACTAACATGATTTGCAAAGAATGTGTGATGGCTAAGCAGAAAAGGAGTTCATTTCCTAGCAAGAAGTTCACATCTACAGAGAAGTTAAAGATTGTTCATACAGACTTGAGAGGTCCTACTAGGACTAGAGGATTCTATGGAGAAAGGTATTTTATGATTTTCTTGTTGATGATTTTACAAGAATGATGTGGATTGTGTTAGGCCATTTTCTATCATAGAAAAAATCCTTTCAAAATGGCCTCCTCCCTGCAAATGTTTTTGTAAAATGTCTTGCCCTGTGTTCTTTAATGTGTCACCTTGCTCTAGTCCAAATTGCATGTGCTGAATTGAAAAATCCAGAAAGTTGTTCAAATTCTAAGGTATGTAGGACAATATTTTCAAAATCTTTCTAAGTGTCAAAAACCCATAGTTTTTTTGAAAATCCATGATGTTTTCGATATGTTTGAAAACCTTCATTATTTTCGACCTTGTGCTTCCTACTTTTGTATGCTTATCTTTTGGCATCGAAAACTCTATGTGTTTTCGACCTTGGTCTTAGCTGCGCAAGTGCGATGGATAGTAGGGCCCGATCTTGGCTCAGCTATGTCACTGATTCTCCAAATTCTCTGGTGGTTACATCTCTTATTCAGTGACCTAGCGACTATGTTGTCGCACAATCTCTTATTTCTGATAGTTAGGTGCCTAACATTTAGCGACCTGGCAGGCGGTCTATTTCTCTTTAGTCACACAATCTCTTCATTCTTGGTAGTTAGCAGCTAACATCTCATGACCTGGTGGGTGGTTTGTCACGTAGTCATGGAATGCTCGGTAGTTATTTGGTGGGCCTGATATTTCTTAAGCAGAGTAACAATGTAGATGAGATCTATGGTTGCCACATGATCATGAGGAATATTCCTCCCCTTTGCGATCATGCGACCACCGTCCGGTCTTCCCAAAGGTAAGGCTTTTCTCGGCGGTGGGTCTTGTGTCAGGTGACTTGGTGGTTGCAGTGAATGGTGGTGTGATAGGTGGCATCGGGCGGGCCTAGGTGGGGTCTGACATTTGGCGAAATGGATAAAGATCTGGCAGTGCTGACAATATTCAACGTGTTCACATGTTAGTACAATAAAAAGGTGATTCTCTAGTTGGTCTGGCGATTCAGCAAATAGTGGTCGCGTGATCTCTAAGTTTTTTAGCAATGGTGGAAAGCATTTTGTGAACTGGCGAAAGTTCTTTGGTTGCTAGTTCACCAAATAAGGTGGGGCTGGTGTTTGCGGTGACAAGGTGGCAATCTCATGGCTTGTCACGTGTTCGCATAGCCCATTTTTTGGCTATGCGATCATGTGACAGCTATTATAACATCGTGGTTGTGGAGTTAAGGTGGGTCCACTGCGCGGGTCTTGCCGGCGTGCTCAGTTTTGATTGGTCGTTGACTGGTAGTGGGGTTGAGGACTTCTCAAGATGGTTTGTGATTGGCATTGTGCTATTAACAAGCTACGGTCGCATGATTGTAAGGGTTAGTTTGGTGCCTTGCGATCATGTGACCAAGCACATATCTAGCTAGAATTCCTGTGGCGGTTAAGTTGATGACTAGACGACTGTGCAACTAAGGGTAAATAGTTAAGTGGCGTAGCCCACGAAGTATGAAGATCTAATAGCGGGGATATAATGTTGATCCTGATTTAAATTTTGGCCATCGTTTCACTGCTGAAATCATAAGGTGACCATTGCTTTTCAAATTCAAACTTCTGAGAGGGTTTCCAGCGATGGGAAGTACCAAAATTGAATGCTTGCACGGCTAATTTGGTGGGAATGAACTCACTGGCTGTGTAGTGTGGTCCAGAGTAGCTATGTGGCTAGTTTGTAGAGGTTATTTTGTACTTGATGGAGTGTGGTTTTGTGCTCGAGGAGTGTTTGCAGGTGGTTGATTAGACTGGTTTTCATGGCAATTCCTAGTTTTATATCCTGGCTCGCAGATTTTCATAATTGCAGATCTGTTTGAGATTTTCTGAATTGCTTGGTTTCCTACCCCTGCATTAATTTTTGATGTGTTCAAGTTGGTTAGGTGGGTGAAGCTTGGCCCTAGCTGTCCGTATCTTGTTGAAACTTATTTTGGGTTTCCAAGGTAGCTAGTGGTATAAATTGCAGGTTGTTTGATTTTGTAAGGGTTCCTTCTTCTACAAATTTTTGAGGAGAATTGGTTCCATGCTGAAGGATCCTTTTCCTATAGATTTCTCCTTCTTCTTTGCATATAGAGTGTTCCTCTTTCTCTTGTTGGTTCTAAGAACACAATACATATTGTAACAGACTTGTTTTATGCATGAGAAATTAATATATTCTTACTATTACCAAGCTATCTCCATTTTAATTCTGGATTCATTAGTCATACATCAAGGGTGTTTGATTTTTCTGTTTGCATTGCCTAAGTGTTTGCAAGTGGAGTTGTCTTCATAGAGATAACTGGTTCAGGGTTAGTATTTATGTATGTATGAGTTGAAATATCAAGGATAGGTCATGCTTGTCTTCCAATGGATGTTGGTTAATGTATTGTCTATTCATAGGTCTCTTCTAAGCAGAGGGTTAAAATATTTTGAATGGATAATAACATGCTTGAGTGCATAGGTGGGTGTTAAGTTGAGGTTTGGTCATGGTGTGTGATTGATGTAAAGCATCAACACATTGAGTATATTGTTTTCTTATTTCATAGCTGTCCTTTGCAGTATTGTATTTGACTCTATGGCCCATTGGATAAGACACTAGTCTATGAGAGACTTAGGGTATCTTAGGGGTCCCTTCTATCCATTTAAAATCATTTCCATTCAGTTCCACCCTTTCCCTTTCTTGCTGTTAGTGTAGGTCTCTGGTTATCAGACTCATTGCATGCAAGCAGGTTATTGCATCAGATTTGGTTTCATTGGGGTATAGGATACCTATAGGAGTCTGGTTACTATTCTATAATAATACATCTATAGGCCTTTCAGTCATCAAGAAGAGTCATGAATGTGTAGATGAGGCAATACCCACCTGAGTGATGTGGAGCTCAAAGAAGAAGGAGGATGCCCTTGGTCCTCATCAATTGACACTTTTCCCTGTCAGAATTTGGAGCAAAGACTAATCAGTTTGTCAATCATAGTGTAAACCTGGCACCATGTGTGAACAAGTTTAAAAGCCAACAAAATGGCAACTCTACTAGGGAGAACAATGAAAAAGAAAAATATCTGTTAGGATCTCTGGTTATGGTTATATTGTAAAATCAAAATCTTTATTGACCAAATTGATTTTCGTATCTGAGTCACCAACAAAATGGTGACTCTACTAGGGAAGAAGTAAAAGATAGCAAGCTCCCTTGCTTGACTAGATTATCCCAGAGTCTTGGTTGAAAGAATAGAGTTAGATGAATAAATAAAACATTTTCTGATATTTTCTCACCTAGTTGTGAGTGGCAGCTCTGATTTGTCTTTGTTTGATCAGTGCATTTTCCTGATAGATAGTGTGTAATTCCTGGTGAGTTTTGTGTTGGTTGGAAGAAGAAATAATAAATTATTTTCCTCTCAAGGAGCTGGCGACTCTACACTGCAAAGAACCTGATGGAGCCACAAGGTGAGCTCTAGAACTACCCTGCCTTTCAGTCAACAAGGTTTTTGCTGCAAAAAATTCTAGGTATTCTCTTATTGAAAATGTCTCCCTATCAAGTGTGTAGCACTACTGTAAAGGGATGAGTGTTTGTGGGCAGTTCCTCATGGAGGAATATAGGCCCTTTTGTTTTAATGGCATTGAAGGTGCCCCTAATGAGTTCTCTGCTAAGGATGGAAAGTGCTTGCCAAGATTCATGGCTGGTGGATCTATTTCTGCAAGCCAACACATTGATGTTGTCATGGGTATTTTTGGAGATATGGATGTTGAACATGAAGATATTACCATGAGGTTATTTGTGCACATATTTTCTAATGGCACAAGGAAGTGGTTCTTGTCCTTGCCTTCATGTTCAATCCCTTCTTGGGATGTGTTGAGAGCTAAGTTTGTTGAGCATTTTGATAAAGTTGCTACTCTCAAGAAGGAATTAGCGAGGTTGAAAATGGTGAACTAGCAGTTAGCAGAGGACATAAGATTGCTAAGACTGGTGGCTCCTGATGATGTTCATGAGGAGGCCAGTGTTTCTAATGTTGATTCTCACTATGCAGAGAGTGTTGATTATGAAGTTGATTCTGAGATCAGTGCATATGAGGATGTTGAAGATGAATCTGAGGATGGCAATATTCTCTTTTTGTCTGCAGATTTTTCTTCTTGTCAACATGAGAGGTCATTCTTCTTGTCCTCGTTTGATGATGTTTTGTGTGAGAGGCAAGAATATGATTATGATGCAGATGATGATTCCTGCATAAATTGTTTCACACAAGATGATCTAAGGCTAGATGTCTTCATTCTTGTCTTGGATAAGAATGATGTTTGCAATGATAGGGATGTAGCTGATGAAGAAGAAAATAAAGCTCAAAGTCCATTGAGTAGTAAAGAGATTTCAACACTCTTGGCTGATGAATTCCAAAGGTATGCACCTTGTCTAGATTTTAATTTGTAGCTCCCCTATGATATATTCTTTGACACTAATAATGAGGCCAGTGTTCAAAGTGACCATGAAGATCCATGTATATTAGGTTCCCCCTCTGGTAGTGACTCTGCAGAAAGAGAAGTAGAAGGACATGATAGTGTGTTTTCTTGTCATCAAGATTACAGTGATGAACAAATTTCTTGTTCAAGCCCTTTCCCTATTTCTGCTAAATATGATACTGAATGTGACAATATTGAGGACTTAGTCTTCAATAGTTGGGACAGATTTTCTTTTGGTGAAAATAATTATGATGTAGTACTCCCCTGTCACCAAAGTTTTGATATAAACCTTCACTTGGTTCATGATCCAGTTCATGAAGATGTCATTGATGAACCAGGTTGCTTAGTGGCTGAAGCAATACATGAAGGTAAGTTTGAAGATTCAAGTTCTTCTTAGCCAAGTAACTGTATTGTAATGCATGATGTTCTTCATATACTATTTTCTGATGCATTACAAGGTGAGTTTTTTATTCCTTCCAATCAGCAGGGAGAAGTAAGTGATGTTCCTTACTTCTTAGAATATGAATATGAGTGTGAATGTGGTAATCATGACTGGAAGAACATGGGTAGTGACCAGCATAGTTTCATTCTTCAACCCATGAAAATTCACATGTGTTGGCAGTAGGATGATCATAAAATTTTTAGGTGGCTGGTGACGTATGTGGATGCAAATCAGACATTTGATTCAAGAGGGTCCTTAATTAAAGTTCTATTGTAAATATCTATAAATATCTTTCCCTTTCCTGTTGTATGCTTTTCCTTCTTGTTCCCTACATTTTTTGAGTTCCCTATTTTTGTCCAGTTGGTGGTCTGCTTCTCCCAGAGATCTGAATTCTTGTCATGCCTGCAAGAGACATGCATCCCCAACTAGAGCCATTGTTAGGCCATTTTCTGTCATAGCAAAAATCCTTTCAAAATGGCCTCCTCCCTGAAAATGTTTTTGTAAAATGTCCTGCCCTGTGTTCTTCAATGTGTCACCTTGCTCTAGTCCAAATTACATGTGCTGAATCAAAAAATCTAGAAAGTTGTTCAAATTCTAAGGTCTGCAGGACAATATTTTCAAAATCTGTCTAAGTGTTGAAAACACACAGTGTTTTTGAAAATCCATGATGTTTTCAGTATGTTTGAAAACCTTCATTATTTTCGACCTTGTGCTTCCTACTTTTGTGTGCTTATCTTTTGGCGTCGAAAACTCTATGTGCTTTCAACCTCGATCTTAGCTGCATAGGTGCGATGGATAGAGGGGCCCGGTCTTGGCTCAGCTATGTCGTTGATTCTCCAAATTCTCTGGTAGTTACATCTCTTATTCGATGACCTGGTGACTGTGTTGTCACGCAATCTCTTATTTTTGGCAATTAGGTGCCTAACATTTAGTGACCTGGCGGGTGGTCTATTTCTCTTTAGTCGCACAATCTCTTAATTCTTGGTGGTTAGCGGCTAGCATCTCACGACCTAGTGGGTAGTTTGTCGTTTAGTCGTAGAACACTCGGTAGTTAGTTGGTGGGTCTGGTATTTCTTAAGTGGAGCAATAATGTAGATGAGATCTATGGTTGCCACATGATCGTGAGGAATATTCCTCCCCTTTGAGATCATGCGACCACCATCTGATCTTCCCAAAGGTAAGGGTTTTCTCAGCGGTGGGTCCTATGTTAGGTGACTCGACGCTTGCAGGGAATGGTGGTGTGACAGGTGGCATCGGGCGGGCCCAGGTGGGGTCTGAGGTTTGGTGGAATGGATAAAGATCTAGTAGTGCTGACAATATTCAACGTGTTCACACGTTCACACAATAAAAAGGTGATTCGCTAGTTGGTCTGGTGATTCAGCAAATGGTGGTCACGTGATTGCTAAGTTTTTAAGCAATGGTGGAAAGCATTTCGCAAACTGGTGAAAGTTCTTTGGTCACTAGTTTGCCAGATAAGGTGGGGTCGGTGTTTGCGGTGACAAGGTGGCAATCTCATGGCTTGTCACGTGTTCACATAGCCCAGTTTTTGGCTATGCGATCATGCGACAACTATTATAACATCGTGGTTGCGGAGTTAAGGTGGGTCCACTACGCAGGTCTTGTCAGTGTGCTCAATTTTGATTGGTCATTGACTGGTAGTGAGGCTGAGGACTTCTCAAGATAGTTTGTGATCGGTATTACGCTGTTAAGAAGCTACGGTCACATGATTGAAAGGGTTAGTTTGGTGCCTTGCGATCATGTGACCAAGCACATATGTAGCCAGAATTTCTGTGGTGGTTAAGTTGACAACTGGATGACTGCGCAACTAAGGGTAAATAGTTAAGTGGCGTAGCCCGCGAAGTATGAAGATCTAACGACACAGATATAAAGTTGATCCTGGTTTAAATTTTGGCCATCATTTCACTACTGAAATCATAAGGTGACCGTTTCTTTTCAAATTCAAACTTTTGAGAGGGTTTCCAGTGATGGGAAGTACCAAAATTAAATTCTTGCGTGGCTAATTTGGTGGGAATAATCTCGTTGTTTGTGGAGTGTGGTCCAAAGTAGCTATGTGGCTAGTTTGTAGAGGTTATTTTCTACCTAATGGAGTGTGGTTTTGCACTCAAGGAGCGTTTGCAGGTGGTTGATTAGACTGATTTTCATGGCAATTCCTAGTTTTATATCCTAGCTCGCAAATTTTCATAATTGCAGATATGTTTGAAATTTTTTGAATTGCTTGGTTTCCTGCCCCTACATTAATTTTTGATGTATTCTAGTTGGTTAGGTGGGTGAAGCTTGGCCCTAGCTATCTGTAGCTTGTTGCAACTTATTGTGGGTTTCCAAGGTAGCTAGTGGTATAAATTGCAGGTTTTTTTATTTTGTAAGGGTTCCTTCTTCTGTAAATTTTTGAGAAGAATTGGTTCCATGCTGAAGGATCCTTTTCCTGTAGATTTCTCCTTCTTCTTTGCATATAGAGTGTTCCTCTTTCTCTTCTTAGTTTTGAGAACACAATACATATTGTAACAGACTTGTTTTATGCATGAGAAATTAATATATTCTTACTGTTACCAAGCTATCTCCATTTGAATTCTAGATTCATTAGTCATACATCAAGGGTGTTTGATTTTTCTGTTTGCATTGCCTAAGTGTTTGCAAGTAGAGTTGTCTTCGTAGAGATAACAGGTTCAAGGTTAGTATTCATGTATGTATGAGCTGAAATATCAAGGATAGGTCATGCTTGTCTTCCAGTGGATGTTTGTTAATGTATTTTCTATTCATAGGTCTCTTCTAAGGGGAGGGTTAAAATATTTTGAATGGATAATAACATGCTTGAGTGCATAGGTGGGTGTTAAGTTGAGGTTTGGTCATGGTGTGTGATTGATGTAAGGCATCAACACATTGAGTATATTGTTTTCTTGTTTCATAGCTGTCCTTTGCAATACTGTATTTGACTCTGTGGCCCATTGGATAAGGCACTAGTCTATGAGAGACTTAGGGTATCTCAAGGGTCCCTTCTATCCATTTAAAATCATTTCCATTCAATTCCACCCTTTCCCTTTCTTGCTGTTAGTGTAGGTCTCTGGTTGTCAGACTCATTGCATGCAAGCAGGTTATTGTATCAGATTTGGTTTCATTGGGGTACAGGCTACCTATAGGAGTCTGGTTACTATTCCATAATAATACATTTGTAGGCATTTCACTCATCAAGAAGAGTCATGAGTGTGCAGATGAGGCAATACCCGCCTGAGTGATGTGGAGCTCAAAGCAGAAGGAGGATGCCCTCGGTCTTCATCAATTGGCACTTTTCCCTATCAGACTTTGGAGCAAAGACTAATCAATTTTTCAATCATAGTGTAAACTTGGCACCGTGTGGGAACAAGTTTAAAAGCCAACAGATTGCATTTTTGAAAGAAAAATCTGAAGCATTTGATTAGTTTAAGGTCATGAAAAATAAAGTTGAGAATGAATCAGGAATGAGGATTAAATGTTTGAGATCTGATAGAGGTGGAGAATTTACATCTAAAGAGTTTAACACTTTTTGTGAAGTAAATGGTATTAAGAGATAGTTATCAGCCCCTAGAACACCTGAACAAAATGGTATTGCAAAAAGAAGGAATAGATCAATGACTGAAGTAGCTAGAGCTATGTTGTTTGAAGGTGATTTGGCAAAGACATTTTGGAGAGAAGCAGTGAATACATCAGTATATACAATGAACAAAGTACAAATCAAAGCAGACAAAAATAAGACACCTTATGAATTATGGTTTGGACATGCATCCTCAGTTAAGTGTTTTAGAATTTTTGGAAGCAAATGTTATATTAAGAGAGATGATGATATATAAAAGTTTGATCCTAGAAGTGATGAAGGAATTTTTCTTGGATATTCTTTGAAAAGCAAAGCATATAGATGTTACAATAAGAGAACTAAGACTATTGTTGAAAGTGCAAATGTAAAAGTTGATGAGAAGTTTAAAATTTAGAAAAGAATGCTTGATTATGAATCTGATGAAGGAACTAACCCTCAGCCTAACATTGAAACTACTGAACAATTTTTTGAGACTGACGGTGAATTTTTGAATGAAAGTCATGCTGAAGAAAATAGAGAAGAATCTACAGTTGAAGAAAGATTAGTGACTATGACACCTAACAAGTATATATCAAGACATCATCATGTTGAACAAGTTATTGGAAGTTTGGACAGAGGAGTTATGACTAGAAAGAAGGTACATTTATGTTTGATTTCTCAAATTGAACCTAAGTCTACTAATGAAGCTTGTGAAGATGAACATTGGATTAAAGCTATTAAAGAAGAATTGGATCAGATTGAAAAGAACATGACATGGGAATTGGTCCCTAGACCTAAAGACAAAAATGTGATTGGAACTAAATGGGTATTTAGGAACAAAATGAATGAACAAGGAGAAGTAATTAGAAACAAAGCAAGATTGGTATGTAAGGGATACTCATAGCAAGAAGGAATTGACTATGAAGAGACTTTTGCCCCTGTGGCAAGACTTGAAGCAGTAAGAATATTTTTGGCTTATGCAGCATTTAAGAAATTCAAAGTGTATCAAATGGATGTGAAGTCAACATTTCTGAATGGTGAATTAGATGAAGAAGTCTACATCGAGTAGCCTAAAGGTTTTCCTTTGACTCAAGAAGGAGACATGGTATGTAAACTAAAGAAAGCATTGTATGGATTAAAGCAAGCACCTAGAACTTGGTATGCTAGACTGGATAAGTATTTGTTAAAGTTGGGATTTACAAAAGGAATAGCTGATAGTAACTTATATACAAAATAAATTGAGAATGGATTGTTAGTTTTGGTTATTTTTGTTGATGACATTATTTTTGGAGGAGAAGATGAAGCTAGTGACAAATTTGCTAATGAAATGAAGACAGAATTTGAAATGAGTATGATTGGAGAAATGAAATACTTTTTGGGATTACAAATAAGACAAAACAAAGATGGTATCTTTGTAAGTCAGACAAAGTACTTGAATGATTTGTTGAAAAGATTTGGTATGGATAATTGTAAACCAGTTGGAACACCTATCATTATAGGACATAAACTATCTAGTAAAGATGAAACACCAGTAGCTGAGCAAAAGAAATACAGATCTATGATTGGTGGATTGCAATACTTGACACACACTAGACCAGATATACAATATTTAGTTGGAATGGTAGCAAGATTTCAAGCTGAACCTAGAGAATCACATTATGCAGCAGTAAAGAGGATATTGAGATATCTTAAAGGCACAATGGACTATGGATTGTGGTATGAAACTTCTAATTATTTTACCCTATGTGCATATACTGATGTTGATTGGGGAGGCAATGTTGATGATAAGAAAAGCACCGGTGGTGGAGCTTTCTTTCTTGGAGGAAGATTAGTTTCTTGGTTGAGAAAAAAGCAAAATTGTATCTCACAGAGTACATCAGAAGAAAAATATGTAGCAGCAGCAAACAATTGTAACCAGATAATTTGGATGAAGAAAATGTTGATGGACATTGGAATCAAGTTTGATGAGCCTATTGTCATACATTATGATAATACAAATACAGTTAGTATGTCTAAGAATCCTATTTTACATTCTAAAACAAAGCATATAGAGATCAAGTATCATGTTGTAAGAGAGAAAGTTGTAGATAAAAAAGTCAGACTAGAGTACATAAGCACAAAGGAGCAGATATCAGATATATTTACTAAGCCTTTTCCTAAGTATACATTTGAGTATCTAAGAGGTATGCTTGGGGTTATGCCCCAACCTAATTTTGAGTAATGATGTAGTTGGTTGCATCTGTCCAGTGGTTTATGGCCCTATCTATTTTTTGGATTGATTGTTGGTACTTCCTCTATGGGGGAGTATGTGTATCTGAGCAGAGTCATTGAGGACTCTTGTGAATGTTTTATTTTCTGAACAATGTCTTTTGAAATTGAGATATTATTTGAAATTATGATAGAATTTTTGTCCTTGATGTCAATGGGGGAGAGAATCATGAAAAACATTGAGGAACTACATTTGTTGAAGAGATTGAATAGGATAACGAAGCAAGATTTGATTGATGAAGAGCAGTCGAGCAGTTGAGCAACAATGATTGGATTTTTGGAACATTAGATGTTTTTCATCTATGTTTCCATCAATGCCAATGGAGGAGATTGTTAGGAATGAATACTGAAGCCTTTGGCAGTCATTCTGTAGCAGTGGTTGTTGCATTCATGGCTATGATTGTCATTGATGTCAACACAGTGATATTCTGGAGTTTAGCAGAGAAGCAGGCACAGTTTTGTTTTGCACACATGTTATATTGAAAATTGAGTTATGTGTAGTTGATGATATTTTATTTGGTGGGTTATTAGCCTATTTTTAAGAGCACAAAAGGAAATTCATTTATTCATGAAAGTTATAAGCATTTTGGTGGAAGCAGTATTCTGGCAGTAGTCCTGAGTAGTAGTTTTTGGTAATCGGAGGATATCTCCTAATTGGGATGGAATCTGATTCTATGTAGTTAAAGGGAAGTTTGAGACTCATTGGTGGTGACATGGTTCATAGTGCAAACTTCAAGGTCACACGATTGGAAAGTTATTGTATTTCGAAGCTGATAGTTTTATGTAATTTTGATGTAGCGTGTTGAAATTATTATTTTGTATTTGGATGCTGATTCATTTGTAATTATTTGAGTGTGGTATAAAAGAAGGAATGTTTTTCTTGTTATGATGGGATTGTAATAGTTGTGATATGAAATTGAAATTTGCGATGCGAATGTATGCATGAAGTGAAGAAAAGAGCTAATTCAATGATGAAGGAAGACTTGCGAAGTACAAAGATATGGATTTGTGATCTTGTGTAGCAAAGAGTGCAGTTTTGGCATACTGTGAAGGAGGAAACATATTTCATATTATTTTGTTGAATAATCCTAAGATCTGTTGGGTAGTGAGTTCAGAGATCTTGCCTTGAAGCTGTTTGGGTAGTGGGTCCTTCTATCTTCCATAACTCCCAATAGGGTTAGAATCTTTTAACAGGGATTCAAAATCTCCTAACAGAGATTCATATGTACTGAATGTATTTCATAAGACTCCTAACAAGGTCCATCCTTTCACAAGGAACTTTCATATTAGCGCATCATTTTGTGGGCATCATTCCCACCAGGGTTTACTCTTTGATCAAGAGGTTCCCTAGTTAACATATCTTGTGTTATTGTGTCATTGTGTATGATTATTTTTCTATGGTTGGTTACTACATTGATTATATGTTTTAAAGATGTTGAAGTTGATATTGAAGTTGATAAATGGTTTAATTATGAGATAAGTGATTCACCCCCCCCCCCTCTTAGTTATCTTGGTGGTCTTTACTTTCTAACAACCTTCTGCTAGAATGTCATGCCATTTGGGCTTAAAAATGTTGGTGCTACATATCAGAGAGCTATGACATCTATTTTCCATGACATGATGCATCAAACTATGGAGGATTATGTTAATGATACCTCAGCAAAATCTATGATTAGAGCTAAACATCTAAATGACTTGAGCAAGATACTAGACAAAATGGAAAAATTTAGTCTCGTACTAAATCCTAAGAAGTGTGCTTTTGGTGTCACTTCTAGAAAGCTCTTAGGATACATAGTTTCAAAGAAGGGCATTGAAGTTGATCCAGCTAAAGTAAAGGCTATAATGGAGATGAAACCTCCCAAGAACATTAGTCAAATGAGAAAATTGTAAGGGAGAGTACAATCTATCAGGCATTTCATATCATAGCTTGTAGATATATGACAACCTTTTACAAAAACTTTACATAAAGGTGTGACTTTTGCATGGAATGAAGAATGTGAGAGGAATTTTAACCATATCAAGAAATATCTATCAAATCCTCCTATCTTGATGCTTCCTATACAAGGGAAACCACTGATCCTGTATGTCTCCACCATAGATATATCATTGGGGGCATTGCTAGCACAACATGATGAGAATAAAAAGGAAAGAGCTATATATTATATCAGTAGAACATTGGTTGCATATGAGATCTTTGCATCACAAAAACTGAGACATTATATGTTAGCTCATACCACACATTTGATAGCTAAGATTGATCCACTAAAGTACCTACTAAGCAAAGCTTCCCTCACATGTAGATTAGCTAAATGGGTCATGCTCTTAAGTGAATTTGACATTGAATATGTTGAAAGAAAAGCTATAAAAGAATAGGTAATTGCTGACCAATTGGATGATGCACCCTTGTTTGATGATACTCCAATGCAAATGGAATTCCTAGATTCCTCTATCATGAACCTATCTTCTAGATCATGGAAGTTATTCTTTGACAGCTCCTATACATAGAATGGATCCAGAGTAGGCATATTATTTATCACTCGTCAAGGGTACTCAATACCCAAAGCATTCAAATAAAAGTTCCCTTGCACAAATAATATTTTTGAATATGAAGCTCTTCTTAATGGTATGAAACTAGCAATTGAGTGGAGAGTGACTGAGTTACACATTTATGGGGACTCCCAACTTGTTATCCATCAGGCCAATAATGTCTACCAAAATAAAGATGAAAAGCTCATTCCATACAAAGTAATGGTAGATGATCTAAAGAAATATTTCATATCTATCACATTTGAGAAAATTCCTAGAACATAGAACAAGGCTGCTGATGCAATGGCAACACTATGTACTTTATTATAGCAGCCTGAACATGAGCTACACTATGAGTTCCTAGTGGAAGCACTATCTTATCCTGCATATGATTCACCTAAAACCTGGATGATCTACACTATTTTTGGTCATGATTCATCTCAATACAAAAACCTTTTCTCATATCTCCAAGACCAAATCATTCCCACTACCTTCAATCACCATGAAAAATGATACCTAATCCATAATGCCTCCTGATATGTCATCATTGGTAATGATATGTACAAATGAGGTCTAGATGGTACACTAATTAGATGTTTAGAATGGGAAGAGTCTCAACGTGCACTTGAGGAAGTCCATGAGGGTATATGTGGGTCACACTTGAATGGTTTAACACTAGCTTGAAAGCTTATTAGGGCTGAGTACTATTGGCCTGAAATGGAAAAAGATGCAATCAAGTTTGCTAAGAACTATCAAAAGTTCCAAGTACATGGTAACTTAATTCATGCTCTAGGGAAAGATCTAATTCCCTTTACTAAACAATGGCCTTTTCACCAATGGGCATTTGATCTTATAGGATCCATACATCCTCATTCTTCTAATGGACATACCCATATCATAATAGCTACAGACTATTTTACAAAATAGGTAGAAGCAATCCCCTTGACTTAAGTAACTGGCAAGAAAATTTCTATGTTCATTCTAAACTACATCATATGTCGGTATGGTATTCCACACTCTATAGTCATAGATAATGGTGGACAATTAAAGAATAGAGACTTAGATGATCTATGTGCCAAATTTAAGATTACACAACATTGGTCATCTATCTACTATCCTCAAGGGAATGGACAAGCAAAGGCTTCTAACAAGAATCTATTGAAAATCTTGCATCGTATAGTTAATAAGACAGGAAGAGACTGGCATCTCATGATCAATCTAGCTCTTTGGGCCTACATAACAAGTATCAAAATGCCCACTGGGGCTACACCTTTCACTTTAGTTTATGGGTTTGAAGCGGTACTACCTATTGAGGTTGAAATCCCATCACTAAGAATTAGAATGCATGGTCTAGTAACTGATGATGACTATAGAGTGTCTAGGTTGCAAGAACTTGAACTACTAGATGAGTGTAGATAAGAAACATGTGATCATCTTAGAGTGTATTAGAAAAGAATGTCTAAAGGCTACAACAAAAAAGTCAGACACAGAGAATTTCAGGTTGGCGATCTAGTCTTGAGAGAGAATCCTAAAAATCAATCACATCGAGAATGCAAGGGGAAGTTTAAACCCAAATGGCTGGGTCCCTTTGTTATCACTGCTACTTTTGGCTCAGGAGCCTATCAACTCTCAATGACTGAAAGAGAAAATCTCTGAGAACCAATCAACGTTCTCCATCTGAAGAAATTCTATGCCTAAGGCATTTGGTGTATGGTAAAATGTCCTAAAAAACCTTAAAAATCTTAAAATGTCCTGAAAAAATAAAGATCTTGGTGAAAACTTAGCAATAGGAACCTTGATGATTCACAAAAAAATCAAAAAATACCAAAATTATCAAAAAAATTGGAAAAATGAAAAATACAAAAAAATGAGAAAAAGAAAAAGTGCCTTGGTGAAAACTTGGAAATAGGTGCCTTGGTAGCAAAAATAGAATCTCTGCCAAGATGGTGAAAACCCAAAAAATAGGTGCAACTTGTTTCAAAATACTCCATCTATTAGCGCAATCTTGGTCTTTCCCAGCTTTCAGTCTGCTTTAGTCTGTATATATCCTTGTTTCAATAAAGTTGATCTGTACACCAATAAGCTCAAGCGTATGTATCCTATCAATGTTTAACACTTGGGGGCAATCAATGTCATATCCTATGGCCTCTAGTACATATTAGATGATTCATATCCAGTCAGAGTCCTTTGAAGCTTTATCTAAGTCAGACAGTCAATCTCCTCTCCAGAAAGAACTTTGCATCTACAACAACGCAATCAAACATCAAACACAAACTGAAAATAATCTATGCTTTTCATGCTTTTATCTCCTTGTATGCTTACTGATTCACCTTGAGATTTTTACATATTGTGTCCTTTTGAGCTCTTCAATGATGTCCTTTACAGGATTAAGAGAGTGATGACTGGGGGCATAATCTTTTCTTTGTTTTTTGCTTGTATGTGAAAATTTAACAACTTTGGAAATTTTGGATTGAAATGATGTCCGTCTATAAGAGCCTCTTTCTCGAATTGGATGGCCATGAGTACCTCGACCATTGATACCCAAAAAATTCAAGGAAGTTTGATCTAACTATTGTCTTTTTGAGTGAGTTCTTTCTCCTACTATGACACACGATCTTACCTAAGGATGTGAATGATAAAGGGTCACTACGGGTAATTCACAGTGGATTTAGAATGATCTCTTGACTGTTTGATGTGTTTGTAATGCAGGGTGTATTCAGGTCATCATGACATTTATTTTCTGATGCTTATACAAATTGCTATATCAAAATGGACATGATATTCAGGTCATCCTGGCATTTGTGCCTTGGTGCTTATAACAAATATGACATTTCAAAAACAAAATCAATATTCATATGTCCATGGTTGTTTGACCAGTGGGTGTTGTATTGATTCTTGAGCATACAAATTGATATTCATATGTCTATGGTTTCATAACTAGTGGGCATTGTATTGATTTATCTGATTACCTAAAAATTCAGTGATGACAAATGACCGACACATGATCAGTGACTAGGTCCTAGGTCTTAAGTTGCATTTCATTCTACATGTCTCTTTGCATTTTGCATGTTTGCATGATCTCACAATGGTTGGATAAAATTCAATGCTTAAATGATTCTTCAATCACATCTTCAAATCTAACAAGATCTGAATCTTACATGAAGGTCCCTCCAATGAAACAACAAGTATAATCCTTTTTCAAGATCAAAATCAAAATCTGAGATCATTCATATTATTAACTACTTGCATAATTGACCTTCAATCATCACAGAAATATAGAATTCAACTTAACTAATTATCTTACATCAAACTATCAAAATTTCAACTTGGTCAACTCATGGTCAACTCATGGTCAAAACTAGTCAAACTTGGTCTCCAGGATGTCTAAACGATGCAGAACGCATTCTCCAGACGTGTATAACCAATTCTCAAATCAATTAACATGCTTCTAAACTATAACATTGACTTTTCTTGTCAGATTTCAATTTGAATCTCGAAGGGGGCATGGTATTGCACATCATTCAAGTTTGTAAATCTAATTTTGTCAATCAATCTTTCCTCAGTGATCAAGACAACAACCACGTCTAGTTGCTAACTCATCAAAAGTCCTCATCGCTTGGGGAAAATCTATCATCACTTGGGGCATATCAGATTCATTGAGATCCATATCAATCTGGTATTCTCTTAATCTTGTAATCTATATCAGCTTTTCATAACCATCAGTTTATTAGTGTTATTTCCTTGGTTCTTCATAACTGAATGGTTCAGATGTGATACCAATGTGATTCTTATTGATGATCAGGTCTGGAGTTGGTCACTCACTTCTTCGTAATCATAAGGTTCAGAATTAGGCATTTTGGCACTTTTTTGTAATCATCGGTTCATCATTGTTATAGTTAACATTATCTTTGGTCATTCAAGACCTAACATCTTCAAATATTTCAATTGGTTTTTGTCTCGGAATCGGTTCATCTTTCAAATTAGTTTCAATCTCAAACATCTTTATCATACATAGACTATCTTTCAACCACTACGCTTCGCACAGTAATTCAAAGAGGGGCAAAATGTAATACCCCAAAAATGGGCTATAGGTTCATTAACCTCCTACATCATCAAATCGAATGAAATTGACATCAAAGTCCTAACCTAAGTCACATCTGAACATCATCGAATCCTAATTAATTATCCTAAATTCTGCATCGGGGAATATTCCTAGAAATATTCCTAATTTATCTTAATTATCTTTAATTTAATGATTATTTGGCGATAAAGCTAATTTATCCTAAAGTTTGATTAATTAAATATTTTAAATATTTAATTAATTGGATTTAATTCTACCACTTAATTATTTAATTGAACTTAATTACATTTATTCCTAAATTGTATTATTTAATTCTGACAATAAATAAAAAATCTTATGACTAATTGATTAAATTCTTATTTAATTAATTAATGTCAGTTGTCAATATTTAATAATATAGTTTTGATTAAAAGTTTGATTTAATAATTGATTAACCTATAAATCAATTGTTTTAATTTTACAATTAGTTAAGTTGAGGATAAATCACTTTATTTATTTAATTAATTCATAATTAATTGTGCACATTCAAGGAGGAGTTAAAATCAAAATTAAGAAATCAATGCAAGTTGTTAACTTTTGGAAACTCAACATCTATTTTGAGTTCAAAGCTGATCTAAACTTTTGATTTGAGTTAAAAAGTTGTTCTTCCATGATTTTGCATAATTTTATGAGTTAATTATCTCTGATTTCTTGTTGACTCAAAAATCAACCTGAGTTCATCAAGAGTGATTTATGACTTTTCTCATGCACCCTCAAAGCCCTGGATTTCTATAAAATCAAGGCTTTAGCTCTTCTAAAAGAATCCACAAAATTGCATCCTCACACTGCCGAATTGGTGATCGAAGAATCCATCTTTTGTGAATCCAAGCTGTTGTGAGATTTTCATTTGTTTTTTAGCATTGCATATCATTTAGCATGTCATTCTTAGATCAATTGCATATCATATTAGTTTCACCTAGATTAGTTTCATATCTAGTTTTTCATCTAATTGCATAGAAAATACAAAAATATAGATTAATCTGCATTCATTCCATATCCATCTTCTGCATTCAAATCCTTCATTTAGGTGTTTCATTGTCACTGGTCTTGGTCTGATCTGAGAATATCATACTCACACCTACTAGAAGACAATAAATCACCTGGTTAGTTTAGTTTTAATTACTTGCATGATTTTAATTTTTGCTAACCTCTAATATTTTACTGGGGTTTAGAATAACATCAAACCTCTTACAAATTAGAGCTACAAAGGAAAATATAGAAGCTAATTAGCATTTCAATTTGGAATTAATTATTTTAGATTTCTTTATCATATCATTCTCATTCTAGGACTATCACTAATGAAGGATTGCTGAGAGCTTTATCAGTAGCATCCCTAGCTAGAGATCCATAGAGTGCTTAATTGTCAATTCTTTTCATAATTAGATTTTCTATTTGTGGTAATTTAGTTGTTATTTTAATTATGGATGATACTAACCCTATGAAGGTATAAATTCTAGTGCACACCTCCTCTATTTGATCTCAGACTTTTAATTTTTGATCCAGACTCATTTTCAACCTTAGCTTTGAATATTTTGAAGTTCTCAAATGCTTTTGATTTGTCTTTTAAGAATGCAACCCACATCATTCTAGAATAATCATCAACAAACAAAATAAAGTACCTTTCACCATAGTATGATCTTGTTTGAGTTGGTCCACATAAGTCTGTATGTATTAGATCCAACTTGTTCTCTACTAAATTGTTCTTGCTTCTGAATGATTTCCTTACATGCTTACCCATCACACATTCCCTTCATATTGTATCAACTAGTTTTACAATGCTAGGAAGGTCTCTTATTTCATTTACATTGCTTATCTTAACTATGTTGTCAAAATTCATGTGACATAGTCTTTTGTGCCATAACCAACTACCATCTACTTTAGCAAAAATACAACTTGCTTCAGGATTAAGCTAAAAAACATTACCTTTAGTATTTGAACCTGATGCAATCATCTCTCCTTCTTTGTTATTAATAATGCACTTGTTGTCTTTGAATTCCAACTGATATCCTTTTTCAAGCAACTATCCAATTCTTAGTAGATTATCCTGCAATCCATCAACATAAAGAACATCATTAGTGTTGTTCTTTCCATCCAAGGTGATAGCTCCTCTACCTATGATAGGTTTAGGAGTGTTGTCTCCAAATATAACCATGCCTCCTTTTCATCTATCCAAATGTACAAATCTATCCTTGTCTCTTATCATATGATGTGAGAAACCATCGTCAATGATCTAATCTGTCCTAATGTCAGCTTATGAAATCAATGCTAAATCTTGTTCTTCCTTTTCATCTTCAAGGTCCATTTCATCAAATATTTTCTCGATGTCTCCAAGAGCAATGAATCCAATTTCATCCTCTACTGACTCTTCATCTGATACTCCATCACTAGCATAGTAACATTCTTTTTTATACTTGGGCTTGTAGTTAGTTTTGAACTTCTCGACTCTTATAGGACACTTAGAAGAAAAGTGACCAATCTTATTACATGAAAAGCATTTAGATGGTAACTGACCTTCATATTTCCCTTTTCCTTTCCTTTCTTTCTTCATCATCATCATCAAAATTACCAAAAGTGGTCAAGGATTTCTTACCATGGATTGAAGCTTTGAATGTTGTTTTACTTTTAGGCTCTATCTTCAATCTTGATATCTCAAAGGAGGAAAGCTTGCTGATTAAGGTCTCTCTTTTAAAATGTTTTTTGGACTACATGGTTTCATCTAGGTGTGTGTGTGTGAATTTTGTACCTAGCTATAGACACAACACTTCAGTAAAACATTAGAGGTTAGCCAAAAACAAAAATTGTGCAATGAAATGGAAACTAAACTAACCAGACAATTTACTACCTTCTAGTAGGTGCAAGTATGATACTCTCAGATCAAACCAATACCAATGACAATGCAACACCTAAATGAAGGATTTGAATGCAAAGAATGAAAACTATATGAATGTAGATTTAATCTATATTTTTATATTTTCTATGCAATAAGATGAAGGAAACTGATATGAATCTATTCTATATGAAAAACTGATATGGTATGCAATTAATCTAAGAATTGATATGCTAAATGATATGAATGCTCAAAAACAATGAAAATCTCACAACAACTCTGATTCACAAAGATAGATTCTTTGATCACCAATTCACTAGCGTGATGATGCAATTTCATGGATCTTTTTAGAAGAGATGAAGCCTTGATTTTATAGAAATCTAGGGCTTGAGGATGCATTGAGAAAAACCATAAATCACTCTTGATAAACTCAGGTTGATTTTTGAGTTATTAGGAAATTAGAGATAATTAACTCACAAAATCATGTAAAAGCATGCAAGAACAAATTTTTAACTCAAATCAGAAGTTTAGATTAGCTTTGAACTCAAAATAGAGTGTTGAGTTTCCAAAAGTTAATAACTTGCATTGATTTCCTGATTTTGAGTTTAACTGCTCTTTGAATGTGCACAATTAATTATGAATTAATTAAATAAATAAAGTGATTTATTCTCAGCTTAACTGATTTTTGAAATTAAACAATTGATTTTTGGGTTAATCAATTATTAAATCAAACTTTATTCAAAAACTATATTATTAAATATTGACAACTGACTTTAATTAATTAAATAGGAATTTAATCAATTAGTCATAAGATTTTTGATTTATTGTCAAAATTAAATAATACAATTTAGGAATAAATATAATTAAATATAATTAAATAATTAAGTGGCAATATTAAATCTAATTAATTAAATATTCAGAATATTCAATTAATCAAACTTTAGGATAAATAGGATTTATCACCAAATAATAATTAAATTAAAGATAATTAGGATAAATAGGAATATTCCCTGATGCAGAATTTAGGATAATCAATTAGGATTTGATAATGTGTAGATGTGCCTTAGGTTAGGACTTTTGATGTCGATTTTGTTCAAATTTTGAATATATAGGAGGTTAATGAACCTATAGCCCATTTTTGGGGTATTATATTTTTCCCCTCTTTGAATCACTGTGCAAAGCGTAGTGGTTCAAAGATAGTCTGTGTATGATAAAGATGTATGAAACTGATTTGAAAGATAGATATCAACCCAGCCCCAAAATGACTAGGAATCAAGATGATGCTAGCTATATCAACAATGAACCGATGATTATGAAAAAGTGCCAAAACACCTGATTCTGAACCTTATGATTGTGAAGAAGTGAGTGACCGATTCCAGACCTCAATGTCCTTGTATGAATCATATTGGTATCACATCCTGAACCCATCAGTTACGAAGAACCAAGGAAATAACACTAATGAACCGATAGTTACAAAAAGCTAATACAGTTTACAAGATAGATTTGGATACTAGATGAATCTAATATGCCCCAAGAGATGATAGATTTTCCCCAAGCGATGAGGACTTTAGATGAATCAGCAACTAGACATGGTTGTTGTCTTGATTACTAAGGAAAAATTTGATTACAGATTTTGAGTTACAGACTTTGAATGATGTGCAATACCATGTCCCCCTTCAGGATGAAAATTGAAATCTGACAAGAAAAGTCAGTGTTTATAGTTTAGAAGCATGTTAATTGATTTGAGAAGTGGTTGTACATGTTTGAGAACACATTCTACATCATTTGGAGGTTCAGAAGACCAAGTTTGACTAGGTTTGACCATGAGTTGACCATAGTTGACCAATTTGAAATTTTGATAGTTTGATGTAAGATAATCAGTTAAGTTGAATTCTAAATTTCTATGATGAGTGAAGGTTGATTATGCAAGCAGTTAGACATCCTGGGTCTAAAAATTTTAAATCATGATTTTGACATAGTAAATAATCCCAGATTTCAATTTTGATCCCAAAAATGGGTTCAGAACATCAAAATTAGCTAGGGGTGCAATTTTCATGAAAAACAGAGCACTTTTGAAAATTAGGTCAAAAGCTATATATAGGCCAAAAGGGTCATTTTCAAATCATTTTCACCATTGACTTTTGAAAACCTTGTGGAGCCCTTTGAGCGAGAAAATGGCAGAAATGAAGGTATTTGTGTCTTCTCACTATTTTGAGCACATTCGAAGGCATCAGAGACCTCGACAGTATGGATATCTGGTAGGTGGACCTCTTTACTTGTTTGAAAAGTCAATTTTTCTTTGTTTATAGCATTTTTAGCATTTGTTCGTATGTTTTCAATTTTTAATTTTTGCATGCACGGAAACTTGTATGACTATCCTTTTGGGCTCGTATGACTTTTCAACCCTAGTTAGATTGTCATTTCATTAACCCCCAAGACTCATATGAGAGGGACCCAAGATTTGTATGACGTTTCATCGGGTCCCTCCTAACTCTTACGAGGAGGTATACAGTGTCATATCATCGTGCTTTTTCATATGGTAACCAGTGAAAAATCATACAAGTTTTTTTGCCAGTCTGATTTGTCATTTGAAAAATAGTGAGCCCAAAACTCATTTCTAGGGCAAAATTTTGAATTTTCTAAACTTTGAGCTTGATTCCTGAGTCTTTGATCTACCTTCTGAAATAGCAAACTGTTCAATTCCTATATGTATAGCCTATTTTTCAACCAAAATACTGATAGGGTCACCTATTTCTGTGCTATGTAGGTCATATATCCTGATGTTCATGTATGCATCTCTCATCCAGCCACTCAAAGACTCTATGTTTCCTTACCTGATCTGATGAGAGTACATCTTGCCACTTGTGGTTTTGATTATTTTATCCATTTACCCGAGATTAGGGTAAACCATGGTCTTTTGATGACATTGATAGAGAGATTCCATTCAGAGACACAGACATTTCATCTTCCTACTGGAGAGCTCACTGTGACTCCAGAGGATGTTTACAAGATTTTATGAATTCCATTCCATAGTAGTCAGCGTCCAGCGTATGTGAGTTCGGGGAACTCTAGACTATTAGCTTTCAGACATCTCTTCAGAGATGACACTTAGTTGACTGGGTCTATTTCATGGGAGACCCTAGTGAAATGTTATGGAAAGTCTCACAGACTGGAGTGTATTATAGCTAGGATGATCAACAATATCATCATGTCTGACCATTAGCATAATAGTCTTTTGATGGGTTGGGTCCCTATGGTTGCAAGTTTGATGGTGACTCCTTTCGAGTTAGCCTGGGGTCAGTGTCTTTTGGCTCACATGTTCTCTGAGATGCATGAGGTAGTGTATCATGAGAGAAAGAATTTTTCTATTAGTGCTCTTGTTTTATAGATCTGGGTGTGGGAGCATATCCCAATTTTGAGACCAGTGTGTACCTCATAGAGGTAGCCACAAGAGCCTGTGATATATATATATATATATATATATATATATATATATATATATATATATATATATATATATATATATATATGCTAGATATGTCATACAGGGACATATGGGTCATGTAGAGTATTGGAGACAATGTCTTGATGACATGAACTTTGTATGATGGAGGCCCTATTTAGAGATTAAGCCTTGGCCTACTAAATGAGAGCATTTTAGTTTCTTCTTTTAGAGGTAGGTGTTGATACAATGATCGTCCTTTGTATTGGATAGATTTATTATCACTAGGGTATGGCATTAGTATGGATGAGTATAGGATGCACCATAGGATTACCCCACTTATGTGTGGATAGCTTGTGATCTCAGACTTGGATAGACCCTGAGGCTTTCTTATGCCTTGTGTTCATAGGAGTAAAATGCTATCATTGGTAGAGATTGGGAGTATAGACCATAGGTTGCAAATGCAGGAGTTATAGATGGATTTATTGCATGGCTTGTTGATCATCCTGTTCATAGATTTTATGACCCTATAGAGCTGATACCCTCCATGGAGGAGGTGATGAATTTCATAGATGCTCCGATGGGACAAGGTCCTAGACCCACATAGGTTCTAATTGTACACCCCACACCTTTGAGACCAAGAGCGATGGCTCCTCCATAGAGACCATCAGGATAGATGAGGCCCCCTCTTCCCACTAGTTCCACAATAGGTAGATCTACAAGTTCATAGAGATGGACTAGGGGAGAGGGTGGTACTTTAGGGAGTGTTGGTAGTACCAATGAGGTACTTGTAGCTGAGAAGGTTGTAGGTGGTGATACTAATCCCATATAGGACACCAATTTTGATCTGGGTGTAGAGGTTAGACACCGTAAGGCACAGAGAGAAGAGACCACAAAGCAGCCTGTAGAGGATACTGACATGCCAATGGCAGATGCTGATCCTAGTGTTCCATTGTCTACACAAGAGATCATGAGGAGGCTCAGATTATAGGTCTAGGACCTAAAGGTGTGCAGTGCTCGATGGGAGGAGAGATATCTAGAGGCAAATAGATAATGTACTGAGCTTCATGGTGAGGTTCAGAGATTACAAGTAGAGGTTATCCATCAGACCTCTAGATCTGCTTACTATGTTTCAACATACTACATTGCAGTTCCACTTTCTCAGAGAGTTCCTTCGTACTCTCAGTACATGATAGCATCAAAGGGAGAAAGAGCACCTAGGGCTGAGGTAGTACCAGATGCACCACCACCACCACCGCCGCCACTAGATGGAGAGGATCAGGCCAACAACTGATCTGTCATGATATTCTGATATTTTTGTTTCTCTTTTGATACTGATACCATTCTAATAGCTCACATGAGCTCATTCTTTTGTACATTGTGCCAATAGTGCACCCCTGACTATTTTGAGTTTTATGATATATATATGAGATCGAGACTTTTGGTTGTGACTTCATTTGTACTTGTCATTTTTGATGTATTATGATATCATGTGATGTAAATTCTATGAGTAGAGTAGAATGTATGTATGGATTCATGCAATGCAATGATTTTCTTTCATATGTATGAATGTTATGCAAATGTACTTGATTATGGAAATTTTATGTATGGAAATGTATGTAATGCAATAGATGGAATGAATGATTATGAATATGTAATGAAAATGCAATGATACACATGATATGTTTTGTAGGTATTGATGAAGACAAGTAATCAGTCTTATGTCAAAAAGGATGTGTAACCTAGGATTGTGACTACTTGTGTTTCTGTGAGAAAACATTCTTATGAGATTCAACTCTCTGTGTTTAAGTTTAAGTATAGTTTCTAGAAGGATCATTTAAAGATTGTCAAGAAATTTGTGAGATCATGCAATCATGCAAAGTGAAAAATGACATGCAAAATGAAATGCAACCTAAGACCTAGGACCTAGTCACTGATCATGTGTTGGTCATTTGTCATCATTAAGTTTTTTTTAGGTAATCGGATAAATCAATACAATTCCCACTAGTTAGGAAACTATGAACATATGAATACTGATTTATATATGTAGGAATCAATACAACACCCACAGGTTAGGCAACCATGGACATATGAATATTGATTTTATTTTTGAAATGTCAGATTAGATATAAGCACCAAGACATAAACACTAGGATGACTTGAATATCATGTCCATTTTAATATAGCAATTTGTATAAGCATCAAAACATAAATGTCATGATGACAAGAATACGCCTTGTTGAAACAAACACATCCAGTAGTCAAGAGATCATTCTAAATCCAATGTAAATTACCTATAGTGACCCTTTATCATTCACATCCTTAGGTAAGATTGTGTTTCACAATAGGAGAAAGAACTTACTCAAAAAGATAATAGTTAGATCAAACTTCCTTGAATTTTATGGGTATCAATGCTCAAGGTACGCATGGCCATCCAATTCAAGATAGAGGCTCTTACACTCGGACACCATTTCAATCTAGAATTTCCAAAGTTGTTAGATTTTCACATACAAGTAGAAGACAAAGAAAAGATTATGCCCCTAGTCATCACTCTTTAAATCCTATAAAGGACATCATCAAAGAGATTGAAGGGACACAATATGCAAAAATCTCAATGTGAATCAGGAAAAATACAAGGAGATAAAAGCATGTAAAAATCATAGATTGTTTTCAGTTTGATGTTTGATTGCATTGTTGTAGATGCAAAATCCTTTTTGGAGATGAGATAGATTGATTAACTCAAATGAAGCTTCAAAGGACTTTGACTGGATATGACTCATCTGAGGTATATTGGAGACCATAGGATATGACATTGATTGTCCCCAAGTGTTAGGCATTGATAGGATATAGATTCTTGAGCTTATTGGTATACAGACCGACTTATTGAAAATAGGAATGCGTAAACAAACCAAGAAATATGTACAAACTAAAGCAAGACTGAAAGCTGGGAAAGACCAAGATTGCGTTGATAAATGGAGCATTTTAAACAAGTGGCACCCATTTGTTGGGTTTTCACCATCTTGGTAGAGATTCTATTTTTGCTACCAAGGCGCCTGTTTCCAAGTTTTCACCAAGGCACTTTTCTCTTTTTCTCATTTTTTTGTATTTTTCATTTTTTCCAATTTTTTTTGTACTTTTGAAATTTTTTTATTTTTTTGTGAATCATCAAGGCACCCATTGCTAGGTTTTCACCAAGATGTTCATTTTTCAGGACTTTTTTATATTTTAAAGATTTTTTCAAGACATTTTACCATAGACTGAATGCCTTAGGCATAGAATTTCTTCAAATGGAGAATGTTGATTGGTTCTCGGAGCTGTTCTCCTTCAGTCATTGAGAGTTGATAGGCACCAGAGCCAAAAGTAGCAGTGATTACAAAGGGACCCAGTCATTTGGGTTCAAACTTCCCCTTGCGCTCTCTATGTGATTGATTTTTAGGATTCTCTCTTAAGACTAGATTGCCAACCTGAAATTCTCTAAGTCTGACTTTCTTGTTGTAACCTCTATGTTAAATTTGGATCAGATTATATGACTTTTAATTTACTTTAAAATTCAATTTATAGATATATAATCTCTTAATATATATATGATATATATTTCAACAAAATATATATATATATATATATATATATATATATATATATATATATATATATATATATATATATATATATATATATATATATATATATATATATATATATATATATATATATATATATATATATATATATATATATATATATCATTCATGTTATTGTAGATGAGTAACTCAGATTACTTATCTTTATGGTACATATCACTATTGCTATTTTGTGTCACTGAATCCGTATATCGCTGCATCTATGACAATGACCAGTCTTTTTCTCTGTTGTGCATCGCTCATATCTTGTTCATCGTATCTCATTTACATGAGACATCCCTAAATATCTTCCCTGTATATCCTCACCAATTATGTTGTACATTGCTCATCTCTTATGTTTTGTTCTTGTATTCATTGTACATTGGTTACCTTCTTTTATCTTGCAATGATCTTTATACATATATGTATATAGGTCTCCATAGAGACATTACATAGGGGTGTGTCTCTACGTGAGACCTGTCCCACATAACTCACTGATTCAATGCAAACTCATACGGTGAGTAATATTAACACTAAGATAATACGTGCTATCATCGGTATGAAGTCAATACATATTATTGACTATAATCATTAATAGTTTATAATAATATTCATATTATACTAAGCGATACGATGTGTGTGTGTGTGTGTGTGTGTGTGTGTGTGTGTGTGTGTGTGTGTGTATATATATATATATATATATATATATATATATATATATATATATATATATATATATATATATATATATATATATATATATATATATATATATATATATATATATGGGTAGAAGCAAAAAGTTGGGTGCCAATTCCGTGAAAGTCCGCGGCTTGAAAATTTGCGCTGCTTGAAACGGGCACCTGTTTTTTAAAAACGGGTGCCCGTTTTAGGCTCGGACATCCGATCCGAAATTCAAAAAGCGGGTACCCATTTTTCTAGAAACGAGCACCCATTTTTTTTCAAAACGGGTACCCGTTTCTAAAAAAAATTATTATTTTTTTTTTAATTTAAAATATTTTTTTAAACACATATTTTTAAATTTATGAAACGGGTGCCCGTTTTTTGAATTTAAATAACGGGTGCCTGTTTCTTAAAATATGCACGCGGGAGTTTTCACTCTGCCTCAGTTTTTGGTTTGGGATAGGTTTGGTGAGACCAAGCCTATGTCTTAGCCTCCAAAATTTTGGCTAAGGCATTAGAATAAAATTTTTAAGGCTTACCGTAATTTTTTGAAGCCCTTCTAGATCAATTTTTTTGACAAAATAAAAACCCATTAAAGATCTCACTATCACAGTTCTAAAAATATAAATTTCATAATAATATGGTTATTTTTACTATTTTTACATTATTTATTAGTTGATAGTGGTACATAAACATAAAATAGTGAGACTCACTAAAACTTTAATAACTTTTTAATTTTTAAGTATTTTTAAAAATAAATTATATGTCATCAATCTAGATTCAATTCTTTTGAATTTAAAAAAAAGAATTTTTGAAAAAAAGAAAAATTATATTAAATTATGGTGGCCGTACACGAGAGGTTTGAAAAATAAGCTTTATTGTTAATTAAAAATTAATAAAAAATAATTTACAAAATTAAAAAATAAGAAAAAATATTCTCATCAATATTCTATGTCTCAGGTATCTTCCCTAAAAAGGATTTAAAAAAATTCATTTATTTGTGTCAAAATATGGTGGTCGTACATGGATGTGGTATGGTCCTGAAACAGGCGTTTTGAAAAAGTGGTTTTCAAATATGCCTATCAAAATATAATTTATACCATGTGGGTATTAAAATAAATTATATATTTGAAAAGTAGACTCCAAGTACTACAATTTTTATTAGTGAATTTTTCCGAGATTCAATCTCTAAGTACCTCAAATTTTGAGATCAATTCAGATAAATTTTGAAAAATAGGAAAAACACTTCCACTTTTTGTAAAAAATTGGCACCCAACTTCTTGCAGCCACCCATATATATAATAACATCATTATTATTATATAATATTATTTCATATTGATCTATCTGAATTAACAATATTATCATTTCAATGATATTTATTTAGTTTAGACCGATATCAATCGGTATGACATATGAATTAATATTATTTATTTATCAACTATAATATATACATTGTATATGCATATTGATATATACAATAATATCATTATTATTATATATATCAATATGTATATATAATGTAGAATAATATTATCTCATATCAATTTAATGATGTTTATTTATATTCTCATAATATTATGATCATTTTATCTTATCAAAAACTATAAACATCAACACTAGACATTCTCTTCTGATATACTCTGATATGATCATATGCTGCTTGTCTACGCTCATCTAGTAGTTCAAGTTCTTGCAACCTAGACACTTTTTAGTCATCATCAGTTACTAGACCATGCATTCTGATTCTTAGTGATGGGATTTCAACCTCAATAGGCAGTACCACTTCAGACCCATAAACTAAAGCAAAAGGTGTAGCCACAGTAGGCATTCTGATACTTGTTCTATAGGCCCATACAGCTGGATTGATCATGAGATGCCAGTCTCTTCCTATTTTATTAACTATATGGTGCAAGATTTTCAATAGATTCTTGTTAGAAGCCTCGGCTTGTCCATTCCCTTGAGGATAGTAGATAGATGAACAATGTTGTGTAATCTTAAATTTGGCACATAAATCATCCAAGTCTTTGTTCTTAAATTGTCCACCATTATCTATGACTATAGAATATGGAATACCATACTGGCATATGTTGTAGTTCAAGATGAACATAGATTATTTCTTACTAGTTACTTGTGTCAAAGGGACTTCTTCTACCCATTTTGTAAAATAATCTGTAGCTGTAATAATGTGGGTATGCCCATTAGAAGAATGAGGATGTATGGATCCTATAAGATCAAATACCCATTGATGAAAAGGCCATTGTGTAGTGAAGGGGATTAGATCTCTCCCTAGAGCATGAATTAAGTTACCATGCACTTGGCACTTTTGATAGTTCTTAGCAAACTTGATAGACTCTTTCTCCATTTCTGGCCAATAGTACCCAACCCTAATAAGTTTTCGAGCTAGTGTTAAACCATTCGAGTGTGACCCAAAAATACCATCATGGACTTCCTCTAACGCACATTGAGATTCTTCCCATTCTAAATATCTAAGTAGTGTACCATCTAGACATCATTTGTACATATCGTGACCAATGATGACATATCAGGAGGCATTATGGATAAAGCATCTCTTTTCATGATGGTTAAAGGTATCAAGAATGATTTGGTCTTTGAGATAGGAGAATAGGTTTTTATAGAGGGAGGAATCATGACCTACAATAGTGCAGATCATATGGGTATTAGGGGTTTCATATGCAGGATAAGATAGTGCTTCCACCAAGAACTCATAGCGTAGCTCATGTTCAGGCTGCTATAATAAAGTAGATAATGTTTCCATTGCATCAACAACCTTATTCTCTGTTCTAGGTATTTTCTCAAACGTGATAGATATGAAATATGTCTTTAGATCAGTTACCATTCTCTTGTATGGAATGAGCTTTTCATCCTTTGTTTGGTACACATCATTGACTTGATGTATTACAAGTTGTGAGTCTCCATGAATGTGTAATTCTGTTACTCTCCACTCAATTGCTATTTTCATACCATTCAAAAGGGCTTCATATTCAGCAATATTGTTTGTACAAGGAAATTTAATTCTAAATTCCTTAGGGATGGAGTATCCTTGAGGAGTGATAAACAAGATACCTGCTCCAGATCCATTTTGTGTATAGGAGCCATCAAAGAATAGCTTCCATTTTCTAGAAGAAAGATTCATGATAGAGGAATCTGGAAATTCCATTTGCATTGGTGTGTCATCAAACAAAGGTGCATCTGCTAATTGATCAACAATAACTTGGCCTTTAATAGATTTTCTTTCAACATATTCAATGTCAAATTCACTATACTTTAGTGGATCAATCTTAGCTACTAAATGTGTGGTATGAGCCAACATATAATGTCTTAGTTTCTGTGATGAAAAAATCACAGCTAGACAAGCCTTTTCAATCATAGAATAGTTCTTTTCATATGCCACCAATGTTCTATTGATATAGTATATAGCTCTTTCCTTTTTGTTCTCATCATGCTGTGCAAGTAATTCCCCTAGTGATGTATCTGTAGTAGAGACATATAAGATCAAAGGCTTCCCTTGAATGGGAGGCATCAAGATAGGAGGATTTGATAAATATTTCTTGATATGATTAAATTTCTTTTCACATTCCTCACTCCATGAAAATGTCACACCTTTATGTAATGTCTTTGTAAAAGGTTGTGATATGTCCACTAGTTGAGATATGAAGCATCTGATAGACTGAACTCTCCCTTTTAATGTTCTCATTTGAATGATATTCTTGGGAGATTGCATCTCCATGATAGCCTTTACTTTAGTTGGATCTACTTCAATTCATTTCTTTGAAACTATGTATCCTAAGATCTTTCCAGAAGTGACACCAAAAGCACACTTCTTTGGATTTAGTCTAAGACTAAATTTTTCCATTTTGTCTAGTATCTTGCTCAAGTCATTTAGATGTTTAGCTCTAATCATAGATTTTGCTAAAGTATCATCAACATAATCCTCCATAGTTCGGTGCATCATGTCATGAAAAATAGATGTCATAGCTCTCTAATATGTAGCACCAGCATTCTTAAGCCCAAATGGCATGACATTCCAACAGAAGGTACCCCACGCACATGTGAAAGTAGTTTTCTCTTGATCTTCTGGAGCAATTTTTATTTGATTATATCCAAAAAACCCATCCATTAAAGAATACATCTCAAAGCTCGTAGTCATGTCCACTATCATATCAATGTTAGGTAATGGAAAATCATCCTTAGGGCATGCTTTGTTTACATATCTAAAATCTATGCATACTCTTATTGATTTATCTAGTTTAGAAATAGGTACAATATTAGAGATCCATTCTGCATAATCAATAACTCGGATAAATCTGGCTTTCATGACCTTCTCTAATTTAGCTTTTACCAAGAGTGTAACATGAGGATGCATCTTTCTCAATTTTTGCTTAACAAGTTTAACATTTGGAGCTATAGATAAATGGTGCATTATAAGATCAGGATCCAACCCTGGCATATCTAAATATTTCCATGAAAAGTTGATCTTTTTCTCTGTTAAGAATGTTGTAAATTTTTTCTTTTCTTCTTCTGATAAAGATTGTGCTACATGGATCAACTGTGGTTCTTCTATTATTCCCAAATTGATATATTGAGTTGGCTCAATTAGAACTAGAGATCTCTCCTATAAATGACTTGGGAGGACATCAAATATCTCATCCTTAGGCACCTCAAAGAGGTTTTCACCTTCGGATACATCTTTTATTTTTACTTTTTTAGGTTCTGAGACTGTCACAAAGTGGTTTTCACCCTCAGAACTCCTTTTCTTTTTATTCTTATTCTTATTTTTCTAACTAAGATACTTGATGTCTGACTCCATCATGCTAACGCTTAGTTCACTGATGGAAGTCCTCATAGGATCAACTACATTTAGGTAGCAAGCAAGGGCATAGTCATTGGGAAAGGTATAAATACCTTGGTTCAAGTTGGTGGGTGTTATGTTAAGAAGGTCAAGGCATTGGATAGTCAAAGTGGTGAAAGATTGGGAAAGATTATTTATGATATGGATCTATCATCATTGGTCCTAACCCGATGCTTGAGTTCAAAGGTGATATACAACTTAAGACATTCAATTCATGAATAGGCTCAATGTCATTGTGGAAATCCACTTCAGCCATCGGTGGATCAGACTCGATAAGTTCATCATTTCGCTCTAGACTTATGTTAGGTTGAGGTGCATATTGGTGAATAACATCAACATGATTTTCTATAATAAGTTCATTTGGTTCTAGAATGACTCCCCATTCATAGTCATTTGATTCATCTTCTAATTCTTCATCTAGACCTCTAGGAAATATGAGAACATGAGTAAAGTCAGGATGAATAACCCAAGAAGGGTTACCCTTAGATTCTGATTTGAATTCATACTCATGGGAATCTATCTCAAAATAAAGACCACCTTCCTCTTTGTCTATTTGATTGTCTTTGAGATTAGCTAGTTCTTGTGTTGCAACTATCTCTTGCTCTATAGCAGGTTTTTGTGTTTCTACTACATTAATTCATTTTAATGGATCATCTTCTACGTCAAGGAGGTCTTTAATTTCTTTAGGAAAATGCTCATAGGGAATGAGATCTTTAGTGATGTTTGAATCATCACTATCAGATTGTTCTATTGTTTCTCCCTTTAGTTGATTTGCTATGGAATGCTCAACCTATTCTAAGACATGTGGGGAGTCCTTGCTAAGATAGAAAGGCTTCTTCTTGTATCCTAGACCTATTTTATTTCTTGTTTTCTTGGCCATGATGATTAAGAGGTGACAAAAGACCTTTAACCTATAGTCCTAGAGGTCCTTTTCCTTTATATCTCATTTTTGTGATCAATTTGTCTCTTGGGCCATATGACTTAGAAGGGATATTCAGTATTTTAAACATCACATTTTTTAACAACTTGAGACTTAGGTTCATCTTTGTATAGCCATGCGAGGACAACTTCATCCACTTCAAAATCCTATTTAGATACTTGTTCTGCAACAAATTTTCCTTTATATGCCTCAAGAGGTTCTTTAGACTCTAGTTTGGACTATTTTAGAGTTTTCCCATAAGACTTAGGAGAGATAGGGAGAGATGCCAAAGATAAGACTAGCTCTATAGTATATTCTCCCATACCATTTTCTTTGATCTTAACC